>CM038229.1:16465095-17065095 GCA_021442155.1 Cymbidium sinense | reverse complement strand
CCACCATTCAATAAATGTGGGTATATTGAATGGAGAGGTTTCATATGTGCTTTCTGAAAGTTTATTTTTGATTTTTATTGGAAATGAAACCTCCATTCAATAAATGTAGGTATATTGAATGGAGAGGTTTCATATGTGCCTTTTGAAAGTTTACTTTTTATTTTTATTGGAAATGAAACCTCCATTCAATAAGTGTGGGTATATTGAATGGTAAGGTTTCATATGTACTTTTTGAAAGTTTATTTTTGATTTTTATTAGAAATGAAGACTTCATTCAATAAATGTGGGTATATTGAATGGAGAGGTTTCATATGTGCTTTTTGAAAGTTTACTTTTGATTTTTATTGGAAATAAAACCTCCATTCAATAAATATGGGTATATTAAATGGAGAGGTTTCGTATGTGCTTTTGAAAGTTTATTTTTGATTTTTATTGGAAATGAAGCCTCCATTCAATAAATGTCGGTATATTGAATGTAGAAGTTTCATATGTGCTTTCTAAAAATTTGGGAATGTTGGAATTTTATTATTTTTGGAAGTGAAGTCTTCATCAAAATGAATTGAGTGAAGAAGTTCATTTGTGCTTTTGGAAGTTATGATTGTTGGTTTTATTTTTGAAATATTTCTACATGTAACAATTGTGAAAATTGTTAGATGTAGTGCAAATAGTTTATTAAGTGTATTTTGAAAAAGTGCTTTTAAAAAGTAAGATTTTTATGAAGGATTTATTTTGTCATTATTTTTTTTTAGAATGAACCTTTCTTTACCATAAAAATGGTAAGGAGGAAGTCTTTAATCATTTTCTTTTTCATTAAATTTTTATTTTCACCCATTGGGGAACCCAACGGGGGTTTTAAGACCAACACGGGGTGAGGTTCTAAAACCTAAAGATGTTGGCTAGCTTAACTTAAGGATGAAATAAGCTAAGTGCCAATGAAAAGAAAGATAGTCTTGGATTCATACAAATGTACAAACCCACTATCTATACTTGGAGACAACGATCATTTATCAAAGATGGAAAGAGGAACCACCCCCAGCGGAGTCATAGAAAAATCTATGGTGAAATATTTCTGCCTTCATCTATCTCCTTTTGGAAGAGGAGGATGAATGAAAACAGAAATATATACGCCTTGTTGGGACACCGTGCAGATCCATAAATATTCTTATTAGGGTGATCAGGTACGACATTGCAGAAAAGTGTACTATCTTGAGAGATAGAAGTAACCACCCTATAATTGACCTAATCATCTCAATAAGGACTCTTAAGGACTATGTGTCTTCAGAATGTACTAGAGATTCTTCCCTTACTTTACATAGAAAAGTAAATCAGGATTTATTTTAAAGCAGGTTCATTAAGTTCCCTATAGGGGCAAGCCCCCATAGTTAATTACATCCTAAGGAACAGGATTTCTTAGGAATACTCTTGATTAAAGTAAATGATGGTTGTCTTTGAATATTTCAATAGGAAAGGACTATCAATAGATTGGTTTATGTTTGAAGATCAAAATAGGATTGATCAAAAGAGGGAGTTATTATCGAAGCCAAAATGGAAGATAAGTAGGAAATGCCCACGATGCTAGGAAACCTAGTGAGCATCTCAAATTATCCTATAGTTGATCTTTACATTTTAGAAATTGATTTAGTTTGTTTGAGTTGCATTTTTCATTAGAATTTTGGGACTTAAGATTCCTTAACACAAGTTTAAAAAAATGCTTAAGAGGTGAGGAATTATGCTTATGACCCGCAAAGAGGAGAAGCAACCTCAGAACTTAAATCTAGGGAGCTTCGGTGAGGGCCGAAAGCACAACCTAAATCTAAGGCAAAAAAGGGGTAATTGGTTTGCCACCACATGAGAAGACAAACCATTCGATAGCTTGGACTTACAACCGCTTGGGGGTGGCCACCAACTAACTCCTCTTATGGTTTTAAATACATATAAGCAAGTCTTTAAGCTTATGCAAGAGAGCAAGGATATTATTTATTTAGAAAGAGACTAAGTCCTTAAACTGACTCCCTAAAGAGACTAGATCATGTAAAGGGACATGCTTCAAATGACCTAAATCTTATGCATTTCAAATTTCATTTTATTTTCATTTTGTAAATTTTTTTTTGACTAAGCTATAGAATTTTTATGACTAATGCATGAGAAAGAAGGTTATTGGCCAAAATCAGCGAGAAAGGCGGAGGTGAGTTTCCATCATGGCTCTCATAGGTCAAGCCAAAATTCTCTAGCAAAGATGGAAGCTCTCCAATCAAGAGTGAAATATGATGCATTGTCATGATATTATAAAGAAATGGTCATCCAGCTAAGGGATTGTAATTTTTTATCTTGATTTTAAACCTAAGCTTTAGGTGAGATTATGAGTTGTTAATTTTAATTTGAGTTGTTAAGTTGGGTAAAAGATTTACTTTTTTCTAAAGAGCCTAATCCACATCGAAGCTATACATAAAGCAAGTAAGAAACTAGGAAAATCATGCCACTTAATGCAAAAGCTAAACAAATCATCAATCAGTTTATAAAGCTAATCACAAAAAGAATAAATGGCCGTTGTGGTCGGGCACCACCGCATAAACCTAAAAATATCAAATATGGGTAGTCGAGCTCTACCCTTATACAACCCGGATTACAAATGAATATCACAATTAAGCAAGGCTTCAAGCTTTATTCTTATTTTCTTCTTTCTTCTTTCTTTCTTCTTTTCTTCTTTCTTCTTTGGTTTATTCTTTTGAATGGTGGGAAGATGGATGTTTCAAGGCTTCACATGGCACATAAGATAGGATCTTATGACCAATGCATATCCTAATCCCCATAACAAATCATTCTAAAATCCTAATTATATAGATTTTTACATTAAAAAGAAAAGTAATAATCTAACTAACACCTACGAAACAAAGGTTAGCTAAAATACACCACATAAATCCCAAGCATGTGTATTGAAATTATCACCCCACACATGGGTGACTAAGTCCACCTGGCCCATGGATTATGCTTAGGGGTATAAAGCACCTACAAGCAAAAACATTTATATCTTTATTTATGATAGCGCCCCTTAAGAACAATACCCTACAGAAAAGAATAGTTAGACTAAGAACATCCTACCATTCATTATATGATCATACACCCTAACATCTAGTCTAAAATATACATCACAAAATAAAATAAACATTAAGCCATGCACCAACCTAACCTAAGGCTAGAAGTGGTGAATTAGGCTAATGTGTGTGCTTTGAAGGCTTGTGTGGTATGCTTAGGCTACAATTATTCTGGGTTGATTTTATTTCATGTTTTGATTTGTTTTAGGTGGATCCTACAATAAATTCCTAAGTTATGAAGAGAGAGAAAAAGAAGAGAACATCTCTTTCCTTCCCTAACCTAAGTAATTTCTAAAGTAGGTTTATATTTTAGTTTCATTTAGGTGAATGTTTTGACTAAATCTTTTAATTAATCCTAAGTTTAGATAAACTCTAAACAAACCTATCCAAAAATAAAGACATTTTAAGATTAAGAAAAATGAATCAAAATTCACATAACACGCATTACTTCAATTCTTTCCCCACATATATAACATGCATATGGCTGGACCCTAAGAATATCTATACATGCAAATGAGAGCATTTAACACACTTTATGATGAATTCTAAGTAATCCATTTAAGAAAATTTAGAAGTTGAATATGCATGATTTTTCTTAAGTAGAAAAGGTTTTCCTCATCCAAATTTTCACATACACACATGAAAGTAAGAAAGGCATAAGTGAGTACAACACCATTGTTAACCAGAGGTGTAAGGTATAAGACCTACTTAGGGCTACTTAAGTACAAACATGTGTATAAAAGAAATGAAATGGAAAAGGAAGATGGAAAAGTTGTTTAATAGATTTGTTTTATTTATGCAATTTATGTATGCAAGTGTAGGTAACCATTCTTAGATGGTAGTATAGGGATGAATAGGATATGAAATTAGGTGAGCATTAGGTCCTTTTCAAATGAACCATATATCTCACCAAATTCTTATTCAAAGCTATACCAACATAAGAAAGAAAGGAAATCTATACTAAGCATACCTTTATAATCTTTCACATACAAGCTTATAATTAAAGTATAAGTACCATACTTTTAGATTTGGTATTTCATTTATAAGTTTTAAAAATAATTTAGATTTAGTAGTGATAATAGCCACTCATATTTCTACTTTAGCCAATACGTGCAAATTTGGCATAAAGTTAAACATTACATTTTAAAATTTGAAAAAAAAATGAAATTATGAATGCATGAAATCACATGACATACAACTTAACATGTTAGGTAAAGACCCAAAGAAATAAAATCATGTAAACAAACTTACTTCACTTAAATCCTAAAGACATTCCTATGGAATAAAGAAATTTAGAATAAATCAAAGTGAATTTAAAGTGATTTTTGTTTAATTTGAAGTTTGATTTAATTTTGAAAAGGGGAGATGAGTTTGCTATTCCTAACCCATTTCCACATGTGTTTGATATTTTTGTTTGATTTTTAGATAATTAGATCCATTTTTATGAGTTGATTAGGTTAAGGTATGCATTAAGTGACTTAATTAACCCTTACCTACACCACCTTAGAAGAATTAATTAAATAATTATGAGCCAATGAGATGACATAAAACCACAAAGAATTTAAATTTGCAATGCACCTAATAATGAAAAGGCCTAATGCAATTTGGCTTAAAATTAAAAGTTAATTAAGCTAAGAGGTTTAGCTTAAGTAATTTCAAAATAGCCTTTAACACATATGAAGTGGGTTTTGATTCCCTTAATTGAACTTAGGCTATTAAACACCTAAGCATCTACCCAAGGTATATTAATTAAGTTATGGAACTTTATTTTAGAATTTTTATAAATTGATTAAGGGGATAATCAATGAATTGACGGTTAATTAAGAGGAGATTAAGGAGAGAAGAGGGGGTTTTGGAAATAGCTTAGGGGAAATGCTCAAAAAATATTCTATAAACCTCCTACTTACTGGATCTGACCTTAATCAACCCTAATCATAAGTTAGAATCACTAATCATACCCCAATTGTGCTTAATTACATAAGAAGGGTAATTAAGGATACCATATGCAATTATTCTAATCAAGCCTTCCATAAATCCCAAGAAAATTAGGGGAGGTAGAATCCATCCCCTAAAACTTACCCAAGAAATTTGGGATTAATGAGAGGCCTAATTAAAAAGTAATTAGCAAAACAAATTTTCTAATAAAACCCAAATTTAGAGAAAAACATAATTTAAAACTCATCAAAATTAATTTTAAAATGTTCTATGTTCAATTATCTATCCATTGGATTTTATTTCATATTTTTTGGAATTTTCTAGCAAGGGTTATGAATTTTTAAAGTTCTCTATGTGAATTAGGAATTAATTAATGTGTTTTATTAGTCCCTAACTAATCCCTGGCTCACAACGCAATGTGTGGCGGTGACGATCAGTGCTCTTTACACACATCATGCTGTGAGGGGGTAGCTTAAGTTGTCATCAATTGGTTGGTACACGCGCTTTCCCTCGTCATGATCAAAGATCATGGGGGATCTCAATTTAAAAGGGATAAATAAATTTCTAAACATGCTGAATAATCTCATTCACCCATGTAAAATGCATGGATAGATGGCTAGATGATCTAAGTTCTTCCCCTTGATCAACAAAGATGGTCCATGATCAAGGGGAAGATCCAAGCTAGATCTAGCATGGAATCAAACCAAATTTAACCCACACCATCTAAAGACAGAGAGAGGCAAACCCAACAGTCTAAAAATTGATGGGGTGAAGATTTCCTTCACAAAGCTCCACACCACATTGAGTTTAGTGATCAAAAAATCCCATACCTCGCCGGAGGTGATCACCGGTGCTCAATTCCCTTGGAGGAGCTTCGTCAGGTTGAGACGAAGCCTTACTGAGAGTATGAGCTCATGAGATGAAGTGGATCAATGAATGGACCAACTCCTCCTTGCTTGGGCTTTGAATTTGATTGAATTAGGTCCTTCCTTGTTGTGGGAACTCCAATAGAAGCTTAGGTGCACTCGAATTAGCTCCTAGATGAAGTGTGCAAGTGCAATTAGAAGGAAATTGAGTGAGGAATAAATTAGCTAATGGATTGAGCTCCTCTATTTTTGCACTATGCAAAATTAAGAAATAGGGAATTCTAATCCTCTCTAAGTAGCTTGGGAGTGCTCTCTGATGAATTCTCTAAGCTAAGTTGACCAATTTTGACCTAAATGTTAAACATGAGTCAAATCCTATCAAATGGATTCCAAATCCAATGAAACTTGGCCAAACTTAGTTTCTTCGCATACTTAACATACCCAAAGTGAGAAAATAGCAAAATGACCATTTTCCCTCTAGGTCATTGAACAAATTTTGGCCTATCCCATGGGTATTTTGGTCATACCCTCTTCACAATCACTTGAGGCTTTCCTAAAAGCTCAAGCGAACTTAGTGATGAGTGGTACACCCAACCCAATGGGTTTGGGTCAGCCCATTTGAGCCATGGACCAAACCCGACCACATGACTTGAAATTCAATTTTTAAACTCCCCCCTAAGCTCAGTTTCAGCACATGGGAAGTTGGCATTCCACTCCTATGGCCAAACCGACCATGTGCACACTCAAAACCATCAAAACAACCTGTCAAATCTGGTCAATTGGATCAAAATGGAAAACTTATGCTTGACCGTCCGATTGCCATAGAGGGATATATACTCCCCCTAATTCAATGAAATTTCACTTCACTCACACTCGATTGAGGCCTAGGAACCTTTAGCAAACATCAGAGAGCTTTCCTAAGGTCTTGAGAGGGTATTAGAATTCTTCCTTCTTAGTTTTGCACTGTGCAAGATCCCATCTAAATTTCTTCTACACACTTCTTCTAAGGACCAATTCAAACTTGCCCAAGCATCCATTTGAGTTCCCACAGCAAGGAGAGCTTCAATTAGATCAAAGCCACAAGGGAGATCTAAGTTATGTTGGTCCATAGGAAGGTCCACTCAACCCCAAGACTTGAAACTTTCACAGGCTTCTCCACTGCAAGCTACCTCATCGACTTGAGTCTGTGATCACCTCCGAAGGTATGTAATTTTCCACCACTTGATAGCTGGTCCTTTGTGAAAGAAATGTTCATGGAGAAATCGATTGGTAATTATGCTTAAATGGTGTGGGATGATTTTTGCATGATTCTATGCTAGATCGGGCTCGGATCTACCCTTGGATCATGGATGGTCTCCATTAATCCTCAGGGAAGAACTTAGCTCATCTCAGCTATCCATCCATGAATTTTAGAGGAATGACTGAGATTATTTCACACATTTTATAAATCCTTTATAAACGAATCTACCGGCCCAATCTTTGATCAATGACCAAGGATATTAGTGCCACGCCGCCATTTGGGATGTGACATTTTGTTACACCACGATGATGAAAGCGCGGCCACGCCATTACGGCCGTTAATGGTGAATCAGATTAGTTATTTACCTAATTAATTCCTAATTAATCCTTATAACTTCTAAAATTCATAACTCTTCATAGAAATATTAGAAAAATAAAAGGAAAAATCCTATGGAAAGATAATTTCAACTAAAATATTTAAAAAATATTTTCAATAGATTTTGAATTACCCTTTATTCGAAATTTTAGTTTCTTTAGGAATATTAATTAGCTAATTATCCTTTAATTAAGTCATCAATTGATCTCAAACTTCTAGGGTTCATTTTAGTGGATGACCTCTACCTCCCTAATTTTCTTAAGATTTATTGAGGGCTCAATTAGGAAAATTGATATTTCATTCCCTAATTATCTCTTTCATGTAATTAAGGGTCAATTAGTGGATTTTCCTATGATTAAGTTTGATTAAGGTCAAGTGAGGGGTTTCATGGAATAATTTTGGGGCATTTCCTAAGCTATTCCCAAACCCTTCTCTCTTCCTAATCCCTTCTTAGTTAAGGGTTAACTCATTAATCACCCTTTAATCAATTTTCAAAAATTCTAAAAAGTTCTAGAACTTAATTAATCTATCTTGGGTAGATGCTTAGGTGTTTAATAGCCTAAGTTTAATTAAGAAAATTAAAACCCCTTTCATAAGTATGAAAGGGCCCTTAGCTTAATTAACTTTTAATTATGAGCCAAATTGCATTAGGCCTTTTCATTATTAGGTGAATTGCAAATTTAAATACCTTGTGGGTTTTATGTCATCTCATTTGCTCATAATTGCTTAGTTAATTTTTCTAAGGTGGTGTAGGTAAGGGTTAATTAAGCTACTTAATTCATATCTTAACCTAATCAATGCTTAAAATTGGATTTAATTATCTTAAAATTAAACAAAAATATGAAACACATGTGGGAATGGATTAGTAACAGCAAAGTCATCTCACCCTTTCAAAATTAAATCAAACTTCAAATTAAACAAAAATCATTTTGAAATTCACTTTGATTTATTCTAAATTTTTTATTCCTTAAGAATGTCTTTAGGATTTAAGTAAAGTGAGTTTGTTTACATGCTTTCATTGCTTCGGATCTTTCCCAACATGTTAAGTTGTATGCCAAGTGATTCATGCATTCATAATTTCATGTTTCAAATTTTAAAATGAAAATTGTTTACTTTATGTCAAATGTGCATGTGTTGGCTAAAGTACAATATTAGTGGCTATTATCACTACTAAATCAAAAATATTTTTAAAACATATCAATGGAATATCAAATCTGAAAGTGTGTTATTCATATCTTAATTATAAGCTTGTAATTATAAAAGTCATGTTTAGTGTTTTTTTTTCTATGTTAATAGTTTGGTGATGTAGGTTCATTTGAAAGAACCCAACACTTACTTAATACCTATTCATCCCTATGCTATCATCTAAGAAAGATTGCTTACACTTGCATGAATAAATTGCATAAACAAAAACAAATTCATTAAACAAATTTTGCATCTTCCTTTCCCATTTTCATTTCTTTTATATACATGTTTGTACTTAAGGAAAGTGGTATATTAGTCTGACAACTCAGGTTGAGGTTTTAAGTAGCCCTAAGTAGGTCTTGTACCTTACACCTCTAGTTAACAATGGTGTTCACTTATTCCTTTCTTACTTTCTTGTATGTATGTGAAATTTTGGATAAGGAAAACCTTTTCTACTTAAAAAAAAATCATGCATATTCAACTTCTAAATTTTCTTAAATGGATTACTTAGCATGCATCATAAAGTGTGTTAACTACTCATTTTGTATATAGATATGCTTAGGGTCCATCCATATGTGTTATATATGTTGGGAAAGAAATGAAGTAATGTGTGTTATGTGAATTTTGATTCATTTTATTTAATCTTAAAATTCCTTTCTTTTTGAATAGGTTTGCTTAGAGTTTATCTAAACTTAAAATTAATTAAAAGATAATCAAAACATTCACCTAAATGAAACTAAAACATGAACCTACTTTAGAAAATTACTTAAGGTTAGGGAAGGAAAGAGAAGTCTCCTTCTCTTTCTCTCTCTTCATAACTTAGTAATTAATTGTAGGTTTCACTTAAACCAAATTAAAATAGGAAATAAAAATAACCCAAAATACTTAAACAACTTAAATGAACCCATCCTCTAAGTTGAACATGCTCTTCACACTTAGAAAATTTAAACCCAAAGTTAGCTAAGCATACCAACAAGCCTTCAAACACACACATTAAGTCACCACTTCTAGCTTTAGGTTAGATGCATGGTGATGTTATTTTTTTGTGATATATGTTTTAGACTGATGTTAGGGTGTATGCTCATAGAATGAATGATAGTATGTGCTTAGTCTAACTGTTCTTTTCTATAGGGGATTGTGCATAAGGGGTACTATCATAAATAAAAAACTATAAATGCTTCTTGCTTGCAGGTGCTTTATACCCCTAAACATAATCCATAGGCCAGGTGGACTTAGTCACCCATGTGTGGGGTGATAAGTCCAATATACATGCTTGGGATTTATGTGGTGTGATTTAGCTAACCTTTATTTTGTAGGTGTTAGTTAGATTTCTACTTTTCTTTTTCATATAAAAATTTGTATAATTAGCATTTTGGAATGATTTGTTATGGGGATTAGGATGAACATTGGCCATAAGATCCTATCTTATATACCATGTGAAGCCTTGGAGCATCTACAATCCAACCTTCCAAAGGATAAACGAAAAGAAGAAAGAATAAAAGAAGAAGAAAGAAAGAAGAAAGAAGAAAGAAGAATAAAGCTTGAAGACCCCATAACAATGAATTCCTTTGCTTAATTGTAATATTCATTTGTAATCCAGGTTGTATAAGGGTTGAGCTCAGCTACCCACATTTGATATTTTCGGGTTTGTGCGGTGGTGTCCGACCACAAACGGCCATTTATTCTTTTGAGATTAGCTTTATAAATTGTTTGATGACTTGTTTAGCTTTTGCATTAAGTTTCATGCTTTTCCTAGTTTCTTCCTTGCTTTATGTATGGCCTGGATGAGGATTAGGATCTTTAAGAAAAAAATAAATCTTTTACTCTACTTAATAATTCAAAAATAAAATTAAATAACTCATAACCTCACCTAAACTTAGGATTAAAATCAAGATAAAAGAATTAGCAACCCCTTAGCTGGATGAGAATTTCCTTATAATATCATGCACAAATGTATCTTATTTCAACCATAATTGGAGGGCTTCCATCTTTGCTAGAGAACTTCGGCTTGACCTTTGAGGGCCATGGTGGAAACTCACCTCCTACCTTCTCACTATTTTTGGCCAATAATATTCTTTCTCATGCATTAGTAATAAAAAAAATCCTATTAGCCTGAGTCAAAAATAATTGTCCAAGAATAAAATAAAATGAAAATTAAAATGCATTAGCTTCAGGTCATTTAAAGCATGTCCCTTTACATGATCTAGTCTCTTTAGGGAGTGAGTTTAAGGACTTAGTCTCTTTCTAAATAACAACAGCTTAGTTATCTTGCATAAGCATAAAGACTTGCCTATGTGAATTTAAAATCGTAGGAGGAGTTAGTTGGCGGCCACCCCCACATGGTTGAAAGTCCAAGCTATCAGGTGGTTTGTCCTCTCTTATGGAGGCAAACCAAATACCCTTTATTCACCTTAGATTTAGGTTGTGCTTCCTGCCCTCGCCGAAGCTCCCTAGATTTAGGTTTCGAGGTTGCTTCTCCCTTTTGTGGGCCGTAAGCATAATTCCTTATCTCCTAAGCATTTCCTTAATCTTGTGTTAAGGAATCATATGCCCTAACTTTTTAAATGAAAAATAAAATCAACTCAAAAAAACTAAATCAATTTCTAAAATGTAAATCTAAATTATAGGATAGTTTGAGATGCTCGCTAGGTTTCCTAGCATCGTGGGCATTTCCTACTTATCTTCCATTTGGGCTTCGATAATAAATTCCTCTTTTGATCAATCCATTTTGATCTTCAAAGACAAACCAATCGATTGATAGTCCTTCCTATTAAAATCTCCAAAGACAACGATCATTTACCTTAATCGAGAGTTTTCTTAAGGGATCCCGTCCCTTAGGATGTAATTAACTATGGGGGCTTGCCCTTGTAGGAAACTTTGCAAACCCAATTTAAAATAAACCCTACTTTACTTTTTCATGTAATGTAGGGGAAGAATCTCTGGTACATATGCAAACCCATCATCCTTAAGAGTCCTTATTGAGGTGATTGGTTCCATTAAAGGGTAGTGACTTCTATCTTCGAGATAGTACACCTTGATGATATCGATCACCAATAAGTACATATGCGATCTGTGACATCTTACCAAGATGAATTTTTATAGGTGTTGCCTTTCTTTTCTCCATAGATTTGAAAGGTAACTCTTATATAGAAATTTTAACCATGATTTTTTGGTGACACTTAGGGATGGTTCTTCTCTCCATCATTGGTAAATGATCATTGTCTTTGAATATCGATAGTGGGTTTGTACTTTGGTATGAATCCAAGAGTATTCTTCTTTCCTTTGGCACTTAGCTCATTTCATTCTTGAGTTGAGTTAGCCAACATCTTTAGGTTTTAGGACCGCATTCCTTATTGGTCTTAAAACCCCCTTTGTGTTCTCCAATGGGTAAAATAAAAAGATCTGAAATAAAAAGAAACATTCTTAAACACTTCCTCCTTATCCTTTTCATGATAAGGAAATGTTCATCCTAAAATAAATAAATCTTCCATAAAAAATTTTGCTTTTTCAAAAGCACCTTTTCAAAAATGCATTTAATAAAATAATTTCCACAAAATTTTGTCACCTTCATTTAACAATTCCCATAATTATTACATGTAGGGATTTTCAAAAATAAAACTAATAAAATTTTCCAAAAGCACAAGTGAACATCTTTTTTTCAATTCATTTTGATGAAGATTTCATTTTTAAAAAAATAAATAAATAATCATCTTCCTAAAATCAAAATAAAAAAATGAAGTTTTTTTTTAAAAAAAGCACATATAAACCTTTCCATTCAATGCACTCACACCTATTGAATGGAAGTTTCATTTTCAAATAAAATTAAACTTTTCAAAAAGCACATATGAACCTTTTCATTCAATACACTCACACCTATTGAATGGAAGTTTCATTTTCAAATAAAATTGAACTTTTCAAAAAGCACATATGAGCATCTTCATTTAATTAATTAAATGAAGATTTCACTCCCAACTAATAATAATAATAATAATAATAATAATAATAATAATAATAATAATAATAATAATAATAATAATATCATTAGGAAATCTCACTTGAACATATCTCACATATGTTTTAAGTTGGAATTCCTCTCTTTCAAAAAGCAACAATCACACACAAAACAAAATTTTCATATTTCAAAAATAATATTGATTTCCATTATACATACCTAAATTTGTTGAATGGAAGTCCCACTTCAAAAAAAATTAAAACTTCAACAATCAAATTTCAACATTTTCAAACACATTTGGAACCTCACTTAACATACCCAAATTTGTTAAGTGAAGTTTCCTAACTCAAAAATTCAAAATCAATAATCATATTTCAAAAATTTTCAAAGCACATTTTGGAACCTCACTTAACATACCCAAATTTGTTAAGTGAAGTCTCCAAATCCAAAAACCAAAAATTTACAAAGTACATTTTGGAACTTCATTTAACATACTCAAATTTGCTAAATAAACTTTTCATTTCACAAAACTAAGTGGGATTTCACCTTTAGCATACCAAATTTGCTAAGAATTTCAAATTTCAAAAAATCAAAAACATTAAAACATTTGGATTTAACATACCAAATTTGTTAAGTTTTCAAAAAAATTAAAAATCAAAAAAAATGAAACACTTTGGATTTTCTTTAACATACCTAAATTTGTTAGAAGTTTTTCAAAAAAAAAAAAACACTTGGTTTCTTCACTTAGCATACCCAAATTTGTTAAGGAATTCCAAATTTTCAAAATCTAAACATCAAAACAAAATGAAACACTTTGGATTTTCTTAGCATACCAAATTTTCTAAGAATCCATTTTCAAATCAAACAAAATAACACTTGGTTTCTCCACTTAGCATACCAAATTTGTTAGTGAAATTCCATTTTCAAAATCTAAACATCAAAATAAAATGAAACACTTAGGATTTTCTTAGCATACCTAAATTTGCTAAGAATCCTATTTTCAAAATCAAACAAAACACACTTGGTTTCTCCACTTAGCATACCTAAATTTGTTAAGTGGGAATTCAAAATTTTCAAAACTCTAAACATTAAAACAAAAATGAAACACTTAGGATTTTCTTAGCATACCTAAATTTTCTAAGAATCCTATTTTCAAAAAATTAAAAAAACACTTGGATTCTTCATTTAGCATACCTAAATTTAAATTAAAAAATCAAAACAAAATCAAAAAAACTTTTTTTACTTACTTAGCATACCTAAATTTGCTAAGTAAAAAAAAAAAAAAATGACAAACAAAACAAAATCATTTGACCCTTACTTTAACATACCCAAATTTATTAAAGGGAAGGGTCCTCAAAATCACAAATTGAAACTCAAAATGAACCTATGGAAGCATCCTTTCAAAAATTTTGAATCCATATTTCAACATACTTAAATTTATTGAAGTTTGGATTCATATTCAAATTCTCTTTCAATCAATCTTTCTGAATCCATTTGAACCCCACTTAACACTTCCAAGTTGTTGGATGTGTGTTCAAATTTTTAAAATTCAAAAATTCAAAATCTATGGAGATAGAAAATTGATACAAGTTCATTTCCCTTTGTAGATCCTTTTTAGTCAGTGCAAGTACAATTTCAATTTCAGTTTACTTCAGTCAGTGAAATGGCAGGTTCCCAGAAATTTATCTTTCCCTCATGACATGGATCTAGCTCTGGATCAGGCCGACTTCCCTCATTTGGACCATACCCACTTGATCTATTTTGGCCAGGGATTTGAGGGGGCCAGGATCACTTGTGAGGGCATTCCCCTCACCGCCAGGAAGAAGGTGGCGTAAGCATCATCGTGGTAAACTTACCCTCGATTCGAGATCTCCTCATGAAGAGGAAAGAAGCACACGACTTCATTGTTTAGCAGCATCAGCCAAGTTCCAATTGTAGTTTGCCCTAGAGTTTCCCCTGTTGCCCCAGTGTGAGCTAGCACCCTACCATCTTACCCTCCAAGGGTAAGGTTCCCCTTATTTTAGGGTTTGCCTCCCCGACATTTGAGTATGGGTCTAGCTTACACTCCTCTCATCCTACTCGCACTCAGCATAGGAACAAGAACCGAATGGTCAAATGGTTCCATACTCGGATAGCCAGAGAGCTAGAGGTAGTAGCCAGATCAGCCATGGATGAGTCTCCCATGATCACTTCACCACTTGTTACGAAAAACTAGTTTCATCCTCTCTCGAGATCAGATAGAGAGGATGCTAGGAGGATCCGTTCATCACCTCCTCCAGTGGTGCATTTCTAGCCACCGCCTAGAGTAGGTCACAGCCGATCTATTCTATGCCGTGAGCATATGGATGAGCTGGTACCCAATTTGACCTTCAATCATTATTACAGTGGGGAGGCATACATCGTGAGAGGGCATGAGGCCCATACATCATTACACCAAGTGAGAGTGAGGTTCTGCCGCTAGATGCTTTCTTTTGGTTGATTTTCCCGAGCACTACCCAGCCAATCGATAGTATTCTCCTCACTGGGACCAATCACTGGAGGGAAGCAGAGAGTCGGGTGTCTCCACCCCACCACTCTACCCCACCATCACCAGCAAGTGTGTTTCAAAGATCACCCATTCAAAGGCCATAAAGGCCGCATTTGGGGAAAAATGTACCCCGTTGGTGATCCATCTACGGCCAAGGGATCCTACACCACCCATTATGGTAGGGCCGAACTCTCGTGCTCGACCTTCTACCCCAGTGGTGGTGCAAAAGGAGTGGTGACCCTAGAGCATCGTGGTCATTCCTTCACCAACTCCTCCCTTACAACCGGATGCAGAGATGGTTATAGTTTTTACAAATATTCCAGATGCCAGTTCAGTTGCAGCAGTAATAGAGGATCATTCTAGGATTATTGCCCCTATTACATCTAGTATCAATCAGGAGTATCATTCTTCTAGTGAGTACACATGTGATTGACTCCCATAGATGAGGTCCAGCCTCACCACAATAGTGATCACAGTCAACCCAACTATTTGTATAAAGTTAGATCGATCCTTAGATGAGATAGTTGCACACTATTTTATGAAGAAAAGGAGATCTTGGGTATGATGATGAAGAAAGAGTCAACTTGATCCCAAATGAAGATGACTTGATGGGGATTCATAGTCCACATGGTCGATACTAGAGGTTCTCTTCTGGAGCAGCCATGGAAGGTGATGAGGTTGATCAAGGAGATACTGAAATCAACCCATCACCTCCAAGAGAAAGATGAGATTGATAGGATGAACAACAGCCAGGACTTATTAATAACAAGTGTCGAGCTGTAAGCAAGCCCTTCCTGTTCATCCTAGTATAATTGATGTCAGTCAGCTTGAGTTAGTGCATGTCTTAGACTCAGTTAAGACTCTATCTCCCATTGAGCAAGGTAGCACTAGTACAGATAAGAAGGTAGTGGAAAGTACCTCCATACATGAAAAAGATCTAAAATCCATGGTTGAGCAGCAGGTGAAGGTAGCTTTGGCTCAAGCCTGGGAGGATCATCCCAAAGGTAGACCCTACTGAGGAATTGATGCCATCCAAGTATCCCAAGGGTTTCATGCCTCCTTCCTTCAAAAGCTTTAATGGCGTGGGAATCGAGGCATATAGCTCACTCGGCCGCGTTATTGCAACAGGTGATGACTCTTTACTTTTAGACTCTTGTCAAGAGCTCACAGCATCGCTTTGATTGGTTGAGCAACGCTTCATCAAGAGTTTGAGCTCAAGAAAGGATTACTGTAGTGATCTCGTTAGCCCAACAACACTCGAGTGACTTGTTGATTATATTCGATGGCAACCCGAGTATGAAGTGTGAACCAGCTATCAACAAGATGCCATTGAGATTCTCTTGAAGAATATCCATGGCCTAGTCGCCTTCATGCTTAAGGGCTTCACCATAAAGACATTTGAGAAGCTAATCAACAAGGAGGCTAGTCTATAAGGAGAGGCCAAATAGTTGCCTTTTCCAAATCAGTTTCCAAAATAGAAATCCCATAAGGTCAATTAAAAGAAACCTCGAGCAGTGACAATGATTGACAAGGAGAACCCTAGAGATCGCCTAAGAGACCAACCTCAGACCTCCACCTCCTTTATCCACCACGAAAACCATACCTCTCCATAGCCTCCACAAGATAGCCACCGCCTCACCATACCACCAAGAGATGCATGCACCGCTTCCAAGTAGCTATGGCCCACTTATTCTTTTAGATAAGTTAAACAAATCTTATTTTTTTAAGAGGGAGGTAATCAAAAAATCTTTTAAGAATCTCTTAAAGAAACCTAATTTTAGCTACCCAAGCCTAGGAGACTGGAGGAAGTAGGCAAAAGTCATGATCCAAACTTTTGTCCTTACCACCATATGCTAGGCCACATTTTGGAGGATTGTTTCACATTCAAGGACTTGCTTGAACAGCTTTCAAGACTGGTCATAGTTATCCCAAAGGAATACCTTGGAACAACCTTCCAATTCCATTAGGTAATCCTTGGGGATACAAGTGATCCTACCAAAACCAAAGAAGGTTGGGGCATTTCTTTGTCTAAAACCTCTAAGAAGATCATTCAAAAGATCAAGAAGCTTTCCTTGTATGTACCTGAGTCAGCTCAAACCTTCAACACTAAGGAAGGTTTGCAAGTTGCCAGTTCCAACTCTAGGAAAGTGGGAGCTCAGCAGTAGCAGCATAGCATGTGTCAGCCCGAGATAGCCCTCCAACACAGCCACCAACCGTGTCCAGCCTATAACCTTCAGTTGCAACTTCCACACCGATGACTTCTATCACTTCAGCTATCTCTTCTATTTCTTTTACTTGTAGAACACTTGTATCAGCAGATAAGAGTATCAAATCCATTACTCCACTTACTCTACTTGACTTCTACATTGTACCTCCAAATACATCTAAGAATTTGAAGAATAAAGCTAATTTGAATTACATATGTGTCTCCTCCGATGAGTTGTCTTCCTCTATTCCTAATGATAACTCTTCAAGTCTAATCAACT
The DNA here is from genome assembly GCA_021442155.1 of Cymbidium sinense. Classification (NCBI taxonomy): domain Eukaryota; kingdom Viridiplantae; phylum Streptophyta; class Magnoliopsida; order Asparagales; family Orchidaceae; genus Cymbidium; species Cymbidium sinense. The sequence continues at coordinate 17,047,437 of CM038229.1, read as the reverse complement.
ATAACAAATTTTGATCTCCCTCTTTTTGATTCAGAGTTGGATTTTCCAACTCTGAATACTACAGGTTTACCTCTTGAGATAGACTTGGAATCATCCGATTCTGAGAGTCTCATAGGAGAAGCTGTAGGTGAGCTTGAAGTGCAGGTTGAACTTGCTACCACCTTTCCTCCAGAGATTACCAAAGTGAACCTCTGTAGTGGCAAGGTTCTACCTCCTAGGGAAGCACCTCAAGATAGAAGGAAATATGTCATTGGTACTGAAGATTGAGAAGGCCTTCCACAGGATGCTCCACCCTTGGATATACTTATGGAAGAACAACCGAAGGTGGACTACAATGTCCTTTCTCATCTAAGAAAGTTGTCATCTAAGCTAAGCATATATGATGCCCTTGTCTTATCCAAAGAGATGAGGGAATCACTAATCAAGGCTCTCCTTGATCCTAAAATATGCTTAGCTTAGCTAACCGCTATAGGTGAGGAAGTACATTATGAAAAAAAAATCTAAAGGGATCACCTTCATAGATGAAGACCTTCTTCTAGGGGACTTGGAGCACAACCGTCCCCTTTACAACACAGTTGACATGGACATGTTTAGACTCGCCAGGGTTCTCGTGAATTCAGGTGCATCAATGAACATTATAAGTCTAAAGACCCTTGCCTATTTGGGGATCAATTTCTCTACACCGAGGAGATCGATGATGTTGAGAGGATTCAATGAACAAGGTGAGTGGGCTTTAGGTTCTATAGTGTTACCTTTGGAGATAGGTGACTGGAAGACTAAAGCCAAGTTCTACATCATTGATTTGAATACTTCATTCACTACTTTTCTTGGTAGGCCTTGGATACATCAGAACAAGATCATTCTATCCTCCCTCCATAAGTGCATCAAGTTCAAAAAAGATGAGATTGAATACCATGTCAATGGAGATGAAAAGCCATTTTTAGTTAGTGGTTGAGATTTATGAAGATGCAACCTACTATCTTCGTCAAAACACCCTTTCTCGTGAATTTGGACAAAATTCAAATGCAAAATCAAAATAAAAAAATGTAAAAAAATAAAAACCAAAAGAAAAAAAAAAGAAAAAAAAAGCCCAAGTACACAAGAAAGGGGAAATGAAGAAGAAATAGATATGCATATTACATTCCACCCATAGTTCATTCCATCATATGGACATATGGGTAGGATGGCTCAACCTCCACCAGGTAAAGGCAGAAATAGAAATAGAGATAGTTCTAGAGGTGAGAGACCCCATAGTTGGCCTTTAGCGAATAGAGGTCATGTTACAGTTTATAGGAGTACCCCTACTATTCACATAGACTTGGAATCAAAAGGATGAGTCTAATGTGATTAGTATACCAGCCAACCCTCTCAGTTCCATTGGAGGTGACTTTGACTCAAACAGATGAAGACCGGCCTCCAAGCAAAGCAAAGTATTTGAATGGTTTATGTGAAACTATTAGGCAAGTTGGGAACCTTAGCTCTTACCTCACTTACATCTCAAAAGTTGAAGGTTTATAGTTAAGGAAGTCCCTAAGTCTTCCAAAGGACATGAAGCAAAGAGGTTCTTTTTGGGATCATCATCCTCAAGTCCAAGTTGATGATGGAGCTTGAGGAAGATACTTTAAAGAATTAATGGAATTACCTTGAATTTTACTCTCCTTGTGTTCAAAATCTTGTGCAGAAAGGTTTGGTTTCTCACATGTGGTCTAAATACAGGTCAGAGTACTTTAAAAAGCTATGAAACAATACAGGCAGGGAAGCACAATCAAGAGCATGATTAGGATTTGGTAGAGTGGGTTCGGTTGATGATGAAGATTATTGCCTAGTTGTTACCAATCATTTGGAGTCTGATAGGTTCTTCTCACACATCCCCAACTCTTATGAGAATGTGTGTTTAGAAATCTCAGATGATCCAGATGATCTCCAAGTCAAAGAGGCACCAAATTTGAAGAAGAGATTCATTCAACAATTGACAAGCTTAGAGAAATCAACCTCGGGATAGAAGAAAATCCTATACATCACATTGCTAATGAAGAAGAAACCAATGACTTAGTTAGGCTATTGACTGAGTTTAAAGACTGCTTCGCATGGAGTTATGAAGAAATGCCCAGATTATCTCCTAACATAGTAGTCCATAAGCTAGCAATAGATTCTAATGTTACCCCTATTAAGCAAGCTCCTGGATGCATGCGATTATAAATTGAACAACATGTCATTTCTGAAGTTAAGAAACTGATCGATGCTGGTTTCATCAGGGAAGAAAAATATCCTACCTGGTTAACTAGTGTCGTCCCAGTTAAGAAGAAGAATAGCCAAATTTTAATTTCATTGATTTTGGGAACTTAAATAAAGCATGTCTTAAGGATGAGTTTCCTCTTCCTATACCAGAATTAATGGTGGATATTGTCTCATCTCATGCTATGTTTTCTTTCATGGATGGGTCATCTGGCTATAACCAAATCAAGATATCTCCTAAAGATGAAAGAAATACTACTTTTTGAACCCCGATCAGAATCTTCTATTATAGGGTCATGCCTTTCGCCTTAAAATGTTGGTGCTACATTGACCATGACTGATCTTCAATGAACTCATCCATCATTGAGTGCTATGTTGATGATCTAGTAGTCAAGAGAGAGAAAAGGAAGACCACTCTTTGACTTGAGAGTAGTTTTCAAAATGATTAAGATAATATAACCTTAAAATGAATCTAAAAGTGTGCATTGAGTCACTTGTGGAAATTCCTGGTTTTGTTCACATCGGGAATAGAAATAGATCCTAAAAGATTAAAGCTATCTTAGAAATGCCTCCTAAGAGTTTAGCTCAACTCAGATCCTTTCAAGGATGACTAGCATATCTAAGATGCTTTATCTCAAACTTATCAAGGAGATGCAAACTGTTCTCAACACTTATCAAAAAGGATGCCAAGTTCAAGTGGGATGACAAGTTCCAACATGCTTTCGAAGACATCAAAGAGTACTTGGTGAACCCACCTCAGCCTCTATCCATGGGTGCACCATTCTTTACACCATGATGACTCTCTAGGTGCTCTATTGGCCCAAGCCAATGATGAGGGAAGGAGAGTGCACTCTACTACCTCAGCTGTCATCTGATCCCTACTGAAGTAAACTATCCACCTATTGAGAAACATTGCCTAGCTTTGATCTTTGCATCTCATAAGCTACAGCACTAAATGCTTTCTCATAAGGTGAACTTGATCTCTCAAACCAATCCACTACAGTACCTCATCACACGACCAACACTTTCCGGATGTTTGGTTCATTGGTCCATGATACTCTCACAGTTTGATATCACATTTGTACCTCTCAGTGCATTAAAAGGACAAGCACTAGCGAATTTATTAGCAACACACCCACTTACTACTGATTCTCCACTTAGTGATGATCACCCCAATGAATAAGTCATGAACTTAGAGGAGGCTGGAAACTACTGATGGGAGATGTATTTTGATGGTGCTGCTTCTTTTCTTAAAGGTGAAGCACCATGATCAATTCTCCCAGGAAAGGTAGGGGTAGGAATAGTTCTTCTAACTCCAAACCATGATATGATGAGATTCTCATACTATCTATCCAACCCCTACACCAACAAAGAAGTTGAGTATGAGGCTTTGATTGCTAGTCTGGAGGTATCCATCACTATCAGTGTTAAGAGTATCAACATCTTTGGGGATTCTTAGTTGGTCATCAACCAAATTGCTGGGTCCCACCAGGTCCTCTAGCCCAAGCTTCATCATTACTATGAGTATACCATGAAGCTGTTGGCCCAGATTTTTGAAGTCACCATCTACAAGATTCCTCGAGCAAAGAACATAGTAACAAATGCCTTGGCCAAACTTTCCAAAGAATTGGCATGTCCGGAAGATGGGTCCATTTCAATAAGGGTCCAAAATAGATAAGTCTTATCCCTTATTGATCCTAAACTCATCGAGAGACTCTCTCTTGAAGAGGAGGTTTCCATTGCCAAAAAGGACGAGGAGCTAGATTGGAGGCAATCGTTCATAGATTACTGAACACTGGCAAACTACCTCACGAAAGGTCACAAGCCCATCAGGTGAAACAAAGAGCTCTCTCCTACGCTCTTGTTGATGGTACCCTGTAGCACTGGTCCTTTGACCAGTTGTAGTTACGTTGTTTGGACAAACATGAAGGCTGTGGCATTATAACGCGTACATTCGTCTATGAGGAGTCATCGGATTGATTCAAATATGAAGAAAGATCAAGTGACTTGGATACTACTACTAGCCGATGATTATATATTGCATGGATGTAGCTAGGAGATTATGTCAGTGTGCGGTGTGGTCCTCCACCAACCACCCAACATTCTACACCCTACATTGGCTTCATGGCCATTTAAGTGTTGGGTGACATTATAGGTTGATCGATCCTCATTCTTCCAAGGGGCATCGATTCATCTTAGGCCCTACTTTTCCAAGTGTGGGCGGTCATCCCACTCGAGAGGTCACAACTCAACATGTTCTTTTTTTGAACCATATTAGGTTTGGGGTGCCTGTTATATATCGATAATGCATTCAAAAGTATAAAGATCAATAACTTTTCAAGAAGACACGGTATAGATTGGAGATATTCCACTATATACTACCCAGAGCTAATGGCTTAGCAGAAGCATTCAACAAAACTCTCATCCAATTTTTGAAGAAAACTCTTGATGACAACAAAAGATAGTGGAACGAGTAGTTGGTTGAAGCCTTGTGGGCCTACCGCACCACATATCGAACTCTGACTCAGTCTACCTCATTTTCCTTAGTGTATGGGTCTAAATCCATTCTTCCTTTAGAAGTTCAACTCCATTCAATAAGGATAGCATTAAGTAACAAGATTACCATCGAGCAAAATGCAAAGTTGCAATTAGAAGAGCTCAAAGGTTTGGAGGAAAGTCTCCTACGAGCGTGCTAAAATATCGAATTGTATATGGCCAAAATATTTCAACTTCACAATAAGCTGGTCTGCCCTAGGTCTTTCCAAGTAAGAGAACTTATGTTAGTTCTAACGAGACCAATTGTTACCTATTGAAAGATGGGAGGCAAGTTTGAACCCACTTGAGAAGGCTCCTATGTCATAGAGAAGGCCTACCAAAGAGGATCTTATTAGCTTATTGATTATAAAGGGGAACACCCGATGCTTCCAATTAATGGGCTCTACCTAATGAAATATTACTCATGAAACAAAACTTGTTTGAAAATAGTTATTAATAATAAAAACAAAAATTTGATTCCATTCATCAAATCTTCTCTTCTTTCGAAGTTTTGTTTGCTTGTCTTGTGAATCCATCGTGATGTGTTTAGGGTAGGTGTAAGAGTCTCCTAGTGGTATCATATCCCTCTTTCACAACACAGACACAATCTCTCAATGCTTTTAGAATATGTGTGAGAGAATGCGAGAGGCATCCTATTTCTATTAGCATAACTGAGTTAGGTGTAAGAGTCCCCCAGCGACATCCTTTCTTATTGGGAATTCTTGTTGCCATCTGTGGCATCATCTCATGATTCCCCAACATGTTTTAAGGTAGGTGTAAGAGTCCCCTAGAGGCATCCTATTCCTTTTAACACATGCACAAACATAAACACAAATCTTTTATCTCAGGTTATTTTGATGTGGAAGTAAGCCCCCTGTGGCACTCACTCATTAGCTGCTCTAAGTCTGGTCTACATGCTACCTCGCTAGTGTGTCACCCTAGTGGTCATTTGTTGGAGGATGTGAATCCCCGCTTTCTTCCTAACTTGATCATTACAAACCAATGAGCACCTCCTTAGTATGGTAGTCTTCACTGCCTAGCCAGTAAGCTTCCTCATGATTGACTTTGCTTAAAAAATGTGAGTCCTCAAGCTTTCTTCTTCAACGAGCCATCATGCATTAACTAGGTTGAGTATATCTGAGGTTTAGGATAAGTCCCCTAGAGGCTCCTTTTCTTTTGACTATTTTTGAGCTGACATAAGTCCCCCAGTGGCATTCACTCAGTAATCTCCCTAGGTCGGATAGCACCTATCGAGCCAAAGATAGACTATCCCAGCAGTCAGTTCTACTATAAGAGGATGTGAGTCCATGAGCTTTCTTCTTAGGCTGATTATTACAAACTGACGGGCACCTTAAGTTAGTTAATGCTCGCTATGCTGACAGTGACTCTACACCACTCTTGGCAGATATGAGTCCTCGAGCTTTCTCCTTGAGTTGGCACCGAATGCCTATTGGATTTATGACTAGCCATATCATTTTCTCTGGGGTGTTGGATTAAGCCCTTACCGACCCCATCCCCTGTGGGCACTCTATTTGGATCAAGTCCTTTATGACCTCATTTATACACTACCCGGGTTACTTCTGGATTGGATAGTTCCTATTTCCTAGTAGCCACCCCTGTGGTTAGAAACTTTGTTCAGCGGATGCGCAGATTTTCATTGGTTTAGTAAATCTGAGATAGGTCTAGGTAGATATAAGTTCCTTCTCAGTTTGATTCCTCACAAACAAACATCATCCATGATAAACAACTCAAACTAAAATAAGCAAAACAAAATTTTTGCTTATGGATTAAGAATTCAAGCCCCTAAAGGGCCCCTTTTCCTAAGCAGACATCCTATCTTTAGGGCAGTTCAACAGAACACCCTATAAGAATTGCCTGACTACCTAAGTTGAGATAAATCTCTAGGTTGGTACTTACTCGATAGTCACCCTTAGGTCGGGTTCAATCTATTTTGCCACAAGCAGGTGACCCCGGTAATCATTCTACTTTGAAAGATGTAAGACTATGACTCATTCTTTTTAACATGATTATCGCAAATTGACGAGCAGCTTTAGGTCGGGTTTGATTTGTTGCCAAAAGCAACTGATCACCCTAATGGTCTTTTCTAGTGGAATATGTGAGTCCTCGAGCTTTCTTCCCTTGAATTGATCATTGCAACATTTGGTTGGATAGTTCTCCCATTGTCCGAGAAGCTACTCCTTTTAGTTCAGTAAATCTGAGATAGGTCTAGGCTTCTATAAGCCCCTTCTTAGTTTGATTTATCACAAACCAATGGAATACATTAAAATAAATTAAAAAATGAAATAAACCTTTGACTATCCTTAAGCTAATTTAAGTCACCCAGCGGTATTCACTTAATAGTCGGCCCTAGGTCGGGTTTGATCTATTTCCCAAAGCAACTGATCACCCCAGTGGTTTCTCGTCTATAAAAGATGTGAGTCCCTGTGCTTTCTTCTTAAGACTTGACCATTGTATACCAAAATGCATTTCTCGTTGGTTGGATAAGTTATACCTTGTGGTTGGTAGACTATTCCCTTTAGATTAGTAAATCTGAGTTAAGTTTAGGCTTCCATAGCCCCTACTCAGTACAGTTCATTCCAAACCAATGGAAGCCATCAATAATAAACAAAATAAATAAATCAAAAATGAAACTAATCTTTGACTATCCTTGAGCTGATTTTAAGTCCCCAGCATTCACTCAATAGTAAGCCCTAAGTCAATTTTGATATGTTGCACAAAGCAACCAATCACCCTAGTGGTTCCTTGTTTCTAGAAGATGTGAGTCCCCATGCTTTCTTCTTAAGACTTAACCATTGCAAACTGAAAGGCACCCCTTGGTTGGATAGTCCTACCCCGTGGTTGGTAGAATATTTCCTTTAGATTGATAAATCTGAGTTAGGTCTAGTCTTCCGTGACCCCTAATCAGTGAAGTCCATTGCAAACCTATGGAATCCATTATAATCAAAATAAACAAATCTAAAAATGAAATCAATATTGACTATCTTTGAACTGATCAAAGACCCCAGTGACATTCACTCAATAGTCAACCCTAGGTTAGGTTCAATTTGTTGTCTTGCCAATAGATTATCCCAACAACTGGTCTCTACTTTGGAGGATGTAAGTCTACGACGCTTTCTTCATAGTACAACTGCTATGTACCATAAGGCATCCTTTGGTTGGCTAGTCCTACTACATGTTTAGTAGACAACCCTTTTGGATTGATAAATCTAAGTTAGGCCTTAGCCTCCATGGCTCCTACTTAGTGCAACCCATCGCAAACCAATAGGGTTCATCTAAAAATTTAAACCTAACAAATTAAACTAAATTAAACCCTCTCCCCTAGTGGATATCTATCCTTAGTGAGAGTCAAATCAAGTCAAACATTTCATCCCCTTGTGGATGACTTGAACCTACTTCCCTAGTGGAAGGTTCACACTCTATCCCTTAGAGGATTTTTTTCCCTCTCTCTTATGTCTTGGACATAAGTAGAGCCACATTACATAAGCTCTAGATTCTATCTTTTCCTTGGGTTAAGGATAGATTATTTTTGTTAGTGTTTGTGATCTCTTAGTGTTGTTGACCATTTCGGTCAACACCAATGTTTCTGGTCAGTCACACCACACTTATTGGGTGCTCTTTGTTGACCTCATTTTTAGATTGAGCTTCAACCCCTCCATCTTAAGCATATGATTTCTCTTAGACTTTAAGAGTTTCTTAGTCTTAAGACACATCTAGTGATTAGGTGGTCACTCTACCTAGCCCTAGAAGACTTAGAAGAGTTAGCCATAAGAATAGGTCATTCCTTATGGGTGTTAGGAAAACTTTCCTACCCTTTAGCTTATACCATTCCTCACTTTCCTTCTTTCAAGTCAAACTCCAAATCAATACTATTTTATTTTCTCCAAATTCAAATGAACTCCATGATTCAATTCCATGATTGAAATCCATGATTGAAAGATATGATTGAAACCCATGATCAAAATCCATCAAAAATTCCAAAGTCCAAATTTTGCCTAAGTCCTTAAGCCTCCTTTAAGGATTTAACCCAAAACATGTTCAAAACTAAATCAAACCTTGAGATTTTCTCATACCCCATTTATATTCTCATTTATATTCACATATATAAATTAAATATAAATTCAAATCAATCCAACTAAACTCAAAATTTCAAATAAATGCATGAAAATTTTCTTAAGTTCCTTTAATTTTCCATTAAAGGACTAGCCAAAATCAACTCTAAAACTTGATCAAATCACTTCAAACTCTTGTGATTTTCTCAAAACGTATTTATATTCTCATATATATATATATATATATATATATATATATATATATATATATGAAATATAAATATAAAACAATCAAATCAAAGGCAAAAATTAAATTCCAAATTTAAAATGCTTGAAATTCCCTTAAATCCATTAAATTCCCTTTAATGGATCAATCCTAAACATTGATCAAACCATTTCAAACTCATGGGATTTTCTCAAAACTTATTTATATCCCCATTTATATTCTCATATATAAATGAAGTATAAATATAAATCAATTGAATCCAACTCAAAATTTAAATTTTAATTAAAAAATTACTTTAAATCCTTTAAATTCCCTTTAATGGATTTAACCTAAATCATGATTAGACCCCTTCAAATCCTTGAAAGTTTCTCATGGTCCATTTAAATTATCATTTATATTCACATATATAAATAAAATATAAATTCAAATAATCAAAACTAATTCCAAAAATCAAATTCAAATCAACTCAAAATCAAATCTAAGCCTTTCAAGCCAAAATCTTGAACTTAGATAAATCACTTTCAAATCAAGCCAAACTCTTGATTTTCTCTCATGGTTCAATCAACCCTACAATCATGAGCTCATATATAAATCCAAAATTCAATCAAACAATCAAAACCTAAATCAAAAATCAAACCCAAAACCCTTCATATTCTTCCTTTGAATATGAAATTTTCAAATGGATCAAAACCCATTTGAACTCAAACCACTTGTAAATGGATTTATATTTTAATCATAAGTCCATATATAAGATCAACTAACTTCAAATCAAGCTTTGACCAAGCCATTTGACCCACTTAGGCTCACTTGACCCAAAGCAACCTAAAGTGCCTTTATGAGCCAACTTTTGATCATAACCAAATTGGATCGAACCAAACTCATATTACTCTCATCATGATCAACAATCATCATGGGATGATCAATCAATCAAATTGGGTTAGACTAAGTCAAACTAAGGGTTGACCAAGTCAACACTTAAATGAAAAATAACATAGCCAAATTTCCATAGGCCAAAATTGATTGAAACCATTGATCTAAGTTCACTCATGACCTATGTTTGAACTTGACCAAGTCAACATTTAAACCTAGCCCATTTAGTCAACTTGACCCAAGTTGACCATTTTGACCTAAAGGTCAAAATGTGTCAAAACGATCTAAGACAAATTGATTGAAACCAATGGGTCAAGTTCATTCCAAATCACTTGTTGAACTTGACCAAAGCCTCAATTGGCCTACTAGACCCAACCTAGGCTAATTGACTTTAGAACCAACATGACCTAAAGGGGTCATGTTGAGCTAACATTGAACTTCACCCAAATTGATTGAAAACAAAGATACTAATCCATTCCATATGACTAACCTAGCCTAAACCTACCCTTGACCTACCCCAAATAAGTCAAATGGGTCAAATTAATCAACTTGACCCATTTGACCTAAATGAGTCATATGAGCCAAAATCAAATATATACCAAATTGAACCAAACCAAAGCTACCAAAATATTTCAAATAGTCATATGAACTTGACCCAACCCTTAGTTTTTCCCAATTTGACCAATTGGTCAACTTTACCCAAGTTGACCCATTTTGACCTAAATGGGTAAACATGAGCCAAATCCTATCAAATGGATTCCAATTCTAATGAAACTTGGCCAAACCTAGTTTCTCCACATACCTAACATACCCAAACTAAAAAAATAGCAAAATAACTATTTTACCCCTAGGCCATAGAACAAATTTTGGCCTAGCCCATGGGTATTTTGGCCATACCCTCTTCATAATCACTTGAGGCTTTCCTAAAAGCTCAAGGGGACTTAGTAATGAGTGGTGCACCCAACCAAATGGGTTTAGGTTAGTCCATTTGAGCCATGAACCAAACCTGACCATATGGCTTGAAATTCAATTTTCAAACTCCCCCCTAAGCTTAATTTCAGCACATGGAAAATTGGCATTCCACTCCTCTGGCAAAACCGACCATGTGCACACTCAAAACCATCAAAATAACCTGTCCAATCTAGTCAATTGGATCAAAATGGCAAGCTTATGCTGGTCGATTCATGGGAGATATGCTCCCCAATTCAATGAAATTTCTCTTTCTCTCGATTGAGGCCAGGAACCATTAGCAATCATCGAGCTTTCCCAAGGTCTTGAGATTAAATTCTTCCTTCGATTTTGCACTGAAAAACAGAGGTGGAGTGTTTATCCTCTACATCCCATCCAAATTCCTTTTACACACTTCTTCTAAGGACCAACTCAAACTTTCCCAAGCATCCATTTGAGTTCCTACAGTAAGGAAAGCCTCAATTGGATCAAAGCTGCAAGGGAGATCAAGTGGTGTTGGTCCATAGGAAGATCCACTCAACCCCAAGACTTAAAACTTTCAACGGGACTTAGTCTCCACCAGACGAAGCTACCTCATTGAGCTCGAGTGCCGGTGATCACCTCCGGTGAGGTATGTAATTTTCCCCCACTTAGGTGTTGGTCCTGTGAAAGAAATGTTCATTGCATGATAAATCAACCGTTGAATAGGTTGGTAATTATGCTTAGATGGTGTGGGATCATTTTTGCTAGATCGAAGGATCTCCCTTTAGATCATGAATGGTCTCCATTAATCCTCAGGGAAGATCTTGGCTCATCTCAACCATCCATCCGTGCATTTTAGATGAATAGCTAATGTTATTTGGCATGTTTTATAAATCCTTTATCTGATTTAAACCGCGGGTGAATCCTTAGCCATCCGATCTTTGATCGGATGGCCAAGGATATTGGCACGTGCGCCGCCATCGTCGTTTGGGATGTGACATTTAAGTCACACCCAACACGATGTAAAGCGTGTTGGCGTGCCATGCGTGTAGGTGTGAGATTAGTAAGGATTAGTTATGTACCTAATTAATTTTTAATTAATCCCTATAACTTCTAAAATTCATAACTCTTCATAGAAAAATTAGAAAAATAAAAGGAAAATGCTATGAAAAGATAATTTCATCTAGAATATTTAAAAAATGTTTTCAATAAATTTTAAATTAAATTATTTTCTGAATTTGGGTTACTTTGAGAAACTTAATTAGCTAATTATCCTTTAATTAAGTTATCAATTGATCTCAAACTTCTAGGGTTTATTCTAGGGGATGGCCTCTGCCTCCTCTAATTTTCTTGAGATTTATTAATGGCTCAAATGGGGAAATTACTATTTCATTCCCTAATAATCTCTTTCATGAAATTAAGGGTAATTAAGGTGTGATGAGTGGATTTACACTATGATTAAGTTTGATTAAGGTCAGATCCAGTGAGTAGGAGTTTTATGGAATAATTTTGGGGCATTTCCCCTAAGCTATTCCCTAAATCCCCTTTTCTCTCCTTAATCCCTTCTTAATTAAGGGTTAACTCATTAATCACCCCTTTAATCAATTTTCAAAAATTCTAAAATGTTCCAGAACTTAATTAATTGATCTTAGGTAGATGCTTAGGTGTTTAATAGCCTAAGTTTAATTAAGTAAATTAAAACCCCTTTCATAAGTATGAAAGGGTGTTTTGAAATTACTTAAGCTAAACCCCTTAGCTTAATTAACTTTTAATTATGAGCCAAATTGCATTAGCCCTTTTAATTATTAGGTGCATTACTAATTTAAATATCTTGTGGTTTTTATGTCATCTCATTGGCTCATAATTACTTAGTTAATTTTTCTAAGGTGATGTAGGCAAGGGTTAATTAAGCCACTTAATTCATACCTTAACCTAATCAATGCTTTAAAAAGGATTTATTTATTTGAACATTAAACAAAAAAAACACATGTGGGAATGGGTTAGGAACAGAAAACTCATCTCACCCTTTTAAAATTAAATCAAACTTTAAATTAAACAAAAATCATTTTGAAATTCACTTTGATTTATTCTAAATTTGTTTATTCCTTAAGAATGTCTTTAGGATTTAAGTAAAGTGAGTTTGTTTACATGCTTTCATTACTTTGGATCTTTCCCAACATGTTAAGTTGTATTCCATGTGATTCATGCATTCATAATTTCATGTTTTAAATTTTAAAATGAAAATTGTTTACTTTATGTCAAATGTGCATGTGTTGGCTAAAGTAAAATATGAGTGGCTATTATCACTACTAAATCAAAAATATTTTCAAAACTTATAAATGGAATATCAAATCTGAAAGTGTGGTATTCATATCTTAATTGTAAGCTTGCATGTGATAGATTATAAAGTTATGTTTAGTGTAGCCTTTCTTTCTTTCTTATGTTAGTGTAGTCCTGAATAAGAGTTGGTAAGATGTAGGGTTCATTTGAAAAGAACCCAACACTTAATTCTATACCCTATTTATCCCTATGCTATCATCTAATAAAGATTTCCTACACTTGCATGAATAAATTGCATGAACAAAAATAAATTCATTAAACAAATTTTGCATCTTCCTTTCCCATTTCATTTCTTTTATATAAATGTTTGTACTTAAGAAAAGTGGTATATTAGTATAGACAACCCTGAGGTTATGAGGCTTTAACTAGCTCTAAGTAGGTCTTGTACCTTACACCTCTAGTTAACAATGACACTATACTCACTTATGCCTTTCTTACTTTTATGTACGTATGTGGAATTTTGGATAAGGAAAACCATTGCTACTTAAGAAAAATCATGCATATTCAACTTCTAAATTTTTCTTAAATGGATTACTTAGCATGCATCATAAAGTGTGTTAACTACTCTCATTTACATGTATAGATTTGCTTAGGGTCCATCCATATGCATGTTATATATATTGGGAAAGAAATGAAGTAATGAGTGTTATGTGAATTTTGATTCATTTTATTTAATCTTAAAATACCTTTCTTTTTGAATAATTTTGTTTAGAGTTTATCTAAACTTAGGATTAATTAAATTATAATCAAAATATTAACTTAAATGAAACTAAAACATGAACCTACTTTAGAAAATTACTTAAGGTTAGGGAAGGAAAAAGAAGTCTCTTTCTCTTTCCCTCCCTTCATAACTTAGTAATTAATTGAGGGTTTCACTTAAACCAAATTAACACATGAAATAAAAATAACCCAAAACACTTAAATAACTTAAATGAAACTCTAAGTTGAACATGCTCTTCACACTTAGAAAACTTAAACCCAATGTCCTAAGCTAAGCATACAACAAAAGCCTTCAAACACACACATTAGCCTAAGTCACCACTTCTAGCTTTAGGTTAGGCCAGTGCATGGTTTGATGTTATATTTTGTTTGTGATATATATTTTAGACAGGATGTTAAGGTGTATTCTTGTAGAATGAATGGTAGGCGTGCTTAGTCTAACTGTTCTTTTCTGTAAGGGATTGTGCTAAGGTGGTGCTATCATAAATAAAAAATATATAAATGCTTCTTGCTTGTAGGTGCTTTATACCCCTAAGCATAATCTATAGTGCAGGTGGACTTAGTCACCCATATGTAGGGTGATAAGTCCAATATACTTGCTTGTGATTTGTGTGGTGAGATTTAGCTAACCTTTGTTTTGAAGGTGTTAGTTAGATTTCTACTTTTCCTTTTCATGTAAAAATTTATATAATTAAGATTTTGGAATGATTTGTTATGTGGATTAGGATGAATATTGGTTATAAGATCCTATCTTATGTACCATGTGATGCCTTGGAGCATCTACCATCCAACCTTCCAAAGGATGAACCAAAAGAAGATGAAAGAACGAAGAAAGAAGAAAGGAGAATAAAGCTTGAAGACCCCCATAATAATGAATTTCTATGCTTAATTGTAATATTCATTTATAATCAGGGTTGTATAAGGGTAGAGCTCGGCTACCCATATTTGATATTTTTGGATTTGTACGGTTGTGCTTGACCACAAATGACCATTTATTCTTTTGTGATTAGCTTTATAAATTATTTGATAATTTGTTTAGCTTTTGCATTAAGTAGCATATTTTTCCTAATTTCTTCCTTTTTTATGCATGGCCTGGATGAGGATTAGGCTCTTTAGGGAAAAATAAATCTTTTACCCAACTTAACAACTCAAAAATAAAATTAAACAAATCATAACCTCACCTAAAGCTTAGGATTAAAATCAAGATAAAAGAATTAGCAACCCCTTAGCTAGATGAGCATTTCTTTATAATATCATGCACAAATGCATCTTATTTCACTCTTAATAGGAAGGCTTCCATCTTTGCCAGAGAACTTCGGCTTGACCTTTGAGGGCCGTGGTGAAAACTCACCTCCTACCTCCTCGCTAATTTTGGCCAATAATCTTCTTTCTCATGCATTAGTCATAAAAAATCTCCTATTAGCCTTAGTTAAAAATAATTGTCCAAAAAGGAAAATAAAATGAAATTTTAAATGCATTAGATTTAAGTCATTTGAAGCATGTCCCTTTATATGATCTAGTCACTTTAGGAAGTGAGTTTAAGGACTTAGTCTCTTTCTAAATAATAATATCTTAACTATCTTGCATAAGCATAAAGACTTGTCTACATAAATTTAAAATCATAGGAGGAGTTAGTTGGTGGCCACCCCCAGGCGGTTGTAAGTCCAAGCTGTCAAGTGGT
This sequence comes from Cymbidium sinense, assembly GCA_021442155.1. Classification (NCBI taxonomy): domain Eukaryota; kingdom Viridiplantae; phylum Streptophyta; class Magnoliopsida; order Asparagales; family Orchidaceae; genus Cymbidium; species Cymbidium sinense. Next base: position 17,031,830 of record CM038229.1, on the reverse strand, counting down.
TTGTCCTCTCTTATAGAGGCAAACCAAATACTAATTTTTTACCTTAGATTTAGGTTGCACTTCCGGCCCTAGCCGAAGCTCCCTAGAATTAGGTTTTGAGGTTGCTTCTCCCCTTTGTGGGTCATAAGCATGATTCCCCATCTCTTAGGAATTTCCTTAATCTTGTGTTAAGGAATCATAAGCTCTAACTTTCTAATTGAAAAAAAATCAACTCAAACAAACTAAATCAATTTCTAAATTGTAAAGCCCAATTATAGGATAGTTTGAGATGCTCGCTATATTTCCTAGCATGTGGGAATTTCCTACTTATCTTCCATTTTGGATTCGATAATAACTCCCTCTTTTGATCAATCCCATTTTGATCTTCAAAGATAAAATAATCGATTGATAGTCCTTTCTATTGAAATCTCTAAAGATAATGATCATTTACCTTAATCGAGAGTTTTCTTAAAGTATCACGTCCCTTAGGATGTAATTAACTATGGGGCTTGCCCCTGTGGGGAACTTAACGAACCCAGTTTAAAATAAACTATGCTTTACTTTTCTATGTAAAGTAGGGGTAGAATCTCTGGTACATATACATACCCATCATCCTTAGGAGTCCTTATTGAGGTGATTGGTTCCATTAAATGGTAGTGACTTCTATCTTTCGAGATAGTACACTATTTCCTTGATGACGTATACGATCACCTGAATAAGTACATATGCAGATCTACGGATAAATTTCTATATAGGTGTTGCCTCTTTCTTTTCTCCATAGATTTGAAAGGCGACTCCCTTCTTATAGAAATTTTTTCTACCAACATGGCTCTACTTATGTCCAAGACATAAGAGAGGGGGAAGAATCCACTAAGGGATAGATTGTGAACCTTCCACTAAGGGAAACAGGTTCAAGTCATTCATAAGAAATGAAAGGTTTTATTTGATTGAGTCTCACTAAGGAGAAAGAGATTTGATTTGGTTCCACTAGGGAAGAGGTTGAATTTATTTCAATTTTTGTTAGGTTTAAATTTTAGATGACCCCTGTTGGTTTGAGATGGGTTGCACTAAGTAGGAGCCATAGAGGCTAAAACCTAACTCAGATTTACCAATCCAAAGGGGTAATCTACTAAACACATAGTAGGACTAGCCAACCAAAGGGATGTCTTTTGGTATGTTGTAGCTGTACTAGGAAGAAAGCATGGTAGACTTACATCCTCCAAAGTAGAGATCAGTTGCTGGGGTAATCTATTGGCAAGATAATAAATTGAACCCTAACCTAGGGCTGACTATTGAGTGAATGCCACTGGGGGACTTAGATCAACTCAAAGATAGTCAATGGTTAATTTCATTTGTAGATTGATTTATTTTGATTGTTATGGACACCATAGGTTTGCGATGAACTACACTGAGTAGGGGCCATGGAAGCCTAGACCTAATTTAGATTTATCGATTTAAAGGGAGCAGTCTACCAACCACAGGGTGGGACTATCCAACCAAGGGAGTGCCTTTTGGTATACAATGGCCAAGTCGTAAGAAGAAAGCATGGGGACTCACATCTTCTAAAAACATGGAACCATTGGGGTGATCAGTTGCTTTGGGCAACAGATCAAACCCAACCTAGGGCTAACTATTGACTGAATGCCTCTAGGGGACTTAAATCAACTCAAGGATAGTCAAAGATTTGTTTCATTTTTTTAAATTTATTTGTTTTGTTTATTATTGATGAATTTTGCTGGTTTGCGATGGATCAAATTGAGAAGAAGCTTATAGAAGCCTAGACCTATCTCAGATTTACTGAACTAATGGGAGTAACTTCTCGACCGATGGAAGAACTATCCAACCAAAAGAGTGCCTTTAAGTTGTGCAATGATTGATTTAAGGGAAGAAAGCTTGGGGTCTCACATCTTCCATTAGAAAATACCATTAAGGTGATCAGTTGCTTTGGACAATAAATTGATCCCAACCTGAGGCTGCCCATCAATTTGTAACAATCAAGCTGGAAATAATGCATCATAGTCTTACATCTTTCAAAGTGGAATGATTGTCAGGGTAACTTTCTTGTGGCAGAATAGATTGAACTTGACTTAAGGGCGACTATAGAGTGAGTACCGACCCAGGGATTTACCTCAACTCATGTAGCCAAGCAATTCCTATAGGGAGTTCTGCTGACACTGCCCTAAAGATAAAATACTTTCTTGGGAAAAGGGGCCATCTGAAGGCTTGAATTCCTAATCCACAAGTGAAAATATTTTGTTTATTTGGTTTATTTATTTTAACACATACCTTGTTAGTTTATGAGAAATCAAACTAAGAAGGAACTTATATCGACTGACTATCTCATTCTTGAACCAAAGGGAGAATCTGCAGCATTTCTTTCCAATACAGGGTGGCTACTAGGAAAGAGGAATGTCCATTCCAAAAGTAACCTGTGTAGTGTCTAAATGGGGTCGCAAAGGACTTGATCCAAATAGAGTGCCCGCAGGGGATGGGGTCGCTAATGGCTTAATCCAACATCTTGGAGAAAAGGGGTGGCTACTAGGAAAGGGGAATGTCCATTCTGAAAGTAACCCGAGTAGTGTCTAAATGGGGTCATAGAGTGTCCGCAGAGGATGGGGCCACTAAGGGCTTAATCTAACATCTTGGAAAAAATGACATGGCTAGCCATATATCCAATAGGCATTCGGTGTACTCACTGGGTGAGTCGATGTCGATATAAACATCTACCTAAGGTGTCATCTTTACAGGTGACTACTAAATTGAATGCCATAGGGGACTATATGACTCAAAAGTAGTCAAGGAAAAGAGCCTTTGGGGGGACTTATCCTAAACCTCAAATATACTAGTTAATTGAGCATGATGGCTAGTTCAAGAAAAAAGCATGGGGACTCACACCTCCTTAAACAAAGTCAATCATGAGGTAGCTTTCTAGCTGGGCAGTGAAGATTACATACTAACAAGGCGCTCGTTAGTTTGCAATGATCAAGTTAGGAAGAAAATGAGGGGTTCACATCCTCCAACAAATGACCACTAGGGTGACAGGCTAGCAAGGTACCATGTAAACCCAACCTAGAGCAGCTAATGAGTGAGTGCCACAGGGGCTTGCTCCCACATCAAAGTAGCTCGAGACAAAAGATTCATGTTTGTTATTGTACATGAGTTAAAAGGAATAGGATGCCTCTAGGGGACTCTTACACCTAACCTTAAAACACACTGGGGAATTATGAAATGGTTCCATGGATGGCAACAAGGAATTCCCACTAAGAAAAGATGCTGCTGGGGGACACTTATACCTAACTCAGTTATGCTAATGGAAATAGAATGCCTCTTGGGTTCTCTCACACCAACTCTTAAAGCTTCGGGAGATTGTGTTTGTATTGTGAAAGAGGGATAGGATGCCACTAGGGGACTCTTACACCTACCCTAAACACGTACGATGGATTCAAAAGACAAGCAAACAACACTTCAAAAGAAGAGAAGATTTGATGAATGGAATCTGATTTGGTTCTTTTTTATTAATGATTATTTTCAATTTCATGGGTAATATTTCTTTAGATATAGCCCATTAATTGGAAGCAAAGTGTTCCCCTTTACAATCAATAAGGATAAGATCCTCCTTGGTAGGCCTTCTCTATGACATAGGGCCTTCCCAAGTGGGTTCAAACTTGCCTCCCATCTTTGATGGGCAATAATTGGTCTCCTTAGGACTAACACAAGTTCTCCTACTGGAAAGACCTAGAGGGACCGGCTTGTTGTGAGCTTGAATCATTTTGGCCTTGTACAACTTGAGGTTTTTGGCACTGTGAGACTCTCCTCAAACCTTGAGCTCTTCTAACCTCAACTTTGCATTCTTCTAGGTAGTGATCTTGTTACCCAATTCTATCCTTAGTGATGGGAGTTGAACTTCTAAGGGAAGAATGGCTTCGGACCCATACACTAAGGAAAATGGGGTGGACTAAGTTGGAGTTCGGTATGTGGTACGATAGGCCCACAAGGCTTCAACCAACTACTCGTTCCACTATCTTTTGTTATCATCAAGAGTCTTCTTCAGTATCTGGATGAGAGTTTTGTTGAATGCTTCTACTAAGCCATTTACCCTAGGGTAGTAGATGGTGGAGTATCCAATCTATATGTCTTCTAGTTGTTGATCTTTATGCTTTTGAATGGTACCATTCGATATAATTCATTGAGGCACCTGAACCTATATACGATATGGTTCTAAAAAAATTGAAACACATGTTTGTGACCTCTCGAGTGGGATGGCTTCTACCCACTTGGAAAAGTAGAGTGGCGGTGAAGATCGATGCCCCTTGGAAGAAGGAGGATCGATCGGACCTACAATGTCGGTACCCCAACACTCAAATGGCCATGAAGCTAAAGTAGGGTGTAGAATGTTGGGTGGTTGGTGGAGGACCACACCGTGCACCTGACACTGATGGAATCTCCTAGCTATATCCATGCAATTTGTGATTATAGAAGGCCAGTAATATCCAAGCCGCTTGATCTTTATCTTCATCTTCAAACCAGATTGATGTGCTTCGCATAGACCTAAGTGTACCTCGATTACAATACCACGGGCTTCATGTTTGTCCAAATAACATAACCACATTTGTTAAGGGCGGTGAGGTGCGTGCCATCAACAAGAGCATAGGAGAGCTCTGTTTTGATGGGCTTGTGACTTTTCTTGAGGTAGTTTGCCGGTGTTCAAGTAATCATGAGCGGTTGCCTCCAATCTAGCTCCTTGTCCATTTTGGCAATGACAACCTCCTCTTCAAGAGAACATCAAGGGATAGGACTTATCTATTTTGGACCCTTATTGAAATGGACTCATCTTTTTGGACATGCCAATTCTTTAAGTTTGGCCAAGGCATCTTGCATTCTCTACTTTCGGGGAGCCTTATAGATGGTGACTTCGGGAATCTGGGCCAACAACTCCATGGTATACTCATAGTAATGACAAAGCTTGGGCTTAAGAACATGGTAAGACCAGGAAATCTTGTTGATGACCAACTGAGAATCCTCAAAGTTATTGATGCTCTTGACATTGATAGTGATAACTAACTCCAAACCAAAAATCAAAGCCTCATACTCAGCTTCATTATTGGTGCAAGGGTTGGAAAGATAGTATGAGAATCTCATCACATCATGGTTTGGAGTTAGAAGAACTATTCTTACCCCTACCTTTCTTGGGAAAATAGATCATGGTGCTTCACCTTTAAGAAAAGAAGCAGCACCATCAAAATACATCTCTCCATTGGTGGTTGGCCTCCCCTAAGTTCATGATTTGTTCATGATCATCACTAAGTGAGAATCAAGAAGTGGGTGTCTTGCTAAGAAATCCTAGTGCCGCACGGAGGTACAAATGTGATATCAAACTAGAGTATCATGGACCAATGAGCCAAATGTCTGAAAGCATTGTCGTGTCATGAGATACTAGTGGATTATTTTAGATCAAGTTCACCTTAGAAAGCATGTAATGTCGTAACTTTTAAGAAAAAGATCAAAGCTAGGCAATGTTTCTCAATAGGTGGATAGTTTGCTTCAGAGAATCGGGACGGCGAGGTAGTAGAGTGTGCTCTCTTCCTTCATCATTGGCTTGGGCCAATAGAGCAGAGAGTCATCCAATGCAGAGTATAAAGGATGAGTGGTGCGGGATAGGGCGGCGGCTTCAAGTACTCTTTGATGTCTTCAAAAGCATGTTGGCACTTATCATCCCACTTGAACTTGGCATCCTTTTTGACAAGTGTTGAGAATGGCTTGCATCTCCCGATAGGTTTGAGATAAAGCATCTTAGATATGCCAACCATCCTTGAAAGGATCTGAGTTGAGTTAAACTCTTAGGAGGTGGCATTTCTAAGATAGCTTTAATCTTTTCAGGATCTATTTCTATTCCCCAATGTCTAACAACAAACCAAGGAATTTCCTGAAGCTACTCCAAATGCACACTTGGGATTCATTTTGAGGTTATATTATCTTAACCATTCAAAACTACTCTCAAGTCAAAAGGTGGTCTTCCTTTTTCTCTCTTGACTACTAGATCATCAACTTAGCACTCAACGATGATGGATGAGTTCATTGAAGATCTGAGTCATGGCTCGTTGGTATGTAGCACCGTAAGGCCAAGGCATGACCTATAATGAAGATTGATCGAGGTTCAAAAGTATGTTTCTTTCATCTTGAGACATCTTGATTTGGTTATAGCTATGACCCATCCATGAAAGACTACATGAGATCAGGCAATGTCCACCATTAATTCTGGTATAGGAAGAGGAAACTCATACTTAGGACATGCCTTGTTTAAGTCCTTAAAATCGATGCATATACAAATTTAGCCATTCTTTTTCTTATCTGGGATGACACTAGCTAACCAGGTAGGATATTTTTTTTCCCTAATGAAACTAACATTGATCAGTTTCTTGACTTCAGAAATGACTTGTTGTTCAATTTTTAATCGCATGTGTCTAGGAGCTTGCTTAATAGGGGTAACGTTAGGATCTATTGCTAGCTTGTGGACTACTACATCAGGAGATAATCTGGGCATTTCTTCATAACTCCATGTGAAGCAATCTTTAAACTCGATTAATAGCATAACTAAGTCATTGGTTTCTTCTTCATTCAATAATGAACTGATGTATGCCAGGCAAGGATTTTCTTCTATCTCGAGGTTGATTTCTTTAATTTTGTCAATTATTGAATGAATTTCTACTTCAAATTCTAGTGGTGCCTCTTTTACTCGTAGATCATCTGGATCATCTGAAGTTTCTAAACACACATTCTCATAAGAGTTGATGTTGTGTGAGAAGAACCTATCAGACTCCAAATGATTGGTAAGAACTAGGAAATAATCTTCGTCATCGACCGGACCCATTGTACTGAATTCTAGTCCTGCTCTTGATTGTGCTTCACTGCCTATATTGTTCCATAGTTTCTCAAAGTACTCTGACCTATGCTTAGACCATGTGTGAGGAACTAAACCTTTATTATAAGACATTGGTGACTAAAGTCAAAGGTAATTCCATTAATTCTTTAAAAGTATCTTCCTCAAGTCTACATCAACTTCAAACTTGAGGATGATGATCCCAAAAGAACTTCTTCTTCATGTCATTGGAAGACTTAGACTTCCTTAACTACTAAACCTTCAACTTTTTTTGAGATGTAAGTGAGGGTAAGAGCTAGGTTCCCAACTGCCTAATAGTTTCACATAAAGATTTGAATACTTTGCTTTGCTTGGAGGCTGGTCTTCTTTCTAGATCAAAAGTCACCTCAATGGAACCCTTGAGAGGGGTTGGTACTAATCACATTAGACTCATCCTCGTGGATTCCAAGTCTATGTGAATAGTAGGGTACTCTATGAACTAGAACATGACCTCTATTGGCTGAAGGCCAACTAGGGGGTCTCCCACCTCTAGAACTGCCTTTGTTTCTCCCTCTGCCTCTACGTGGTGGAGGGTTAGCCATCCTACCCACATGTTCATATGATGGAATGAACTGTGGGTGGAATGTGATATGCTAATCTATTTCTTCTTCATTTCCCCTTTCTTGTGTACTTGGACTTTTATTTTTCTTTTCTTTTTCTTTTGCCTTTTCTTTTTATTCATTTTCTTTCTCTTTTGATTTTGCATTTGAATTTTGTCCAAGTTCATGAGAAAGGGTGTTTTGAGGAAGATAGTAGGTCGCATCCTCATAAATCTCAACCTCTCTAACTAAAAATGGCTTTTCATCTCCATTGACATATTCAATTCCATCTTTTCTAAACTTGATGCACTGATGAAGGGAGGATGGAATGATCTTATTTTGATGTATCCAAGGCCTACCAAGCAAAGCAGTGGGTGAAGTATTTGAATCCATGATGTAGAACTTGGCTTCAGTCTTCCAGTCACAGATCTCCAAAGGTAACACTATAGAACCTAAAGCCCGCTCACCTTGGTCATTGAATCCTCTCAACATCATCTTATCTCCTCAGAGTGTAGAGATGTTGATCCTCAAATAGGCAAGGGTCTTTAGACTCATAATGTTAACCGATGCATTGAATCCATGAGAACCTGGTGAGCAGAACTTGTCCATCCTGTGATGTATAGGGACGGTTGTGCTCCAAGTCCCGGAAGAAGGTCTTCATCTATGAAGGTGATCCTTGGGCTTCTTTTGCATAATGTGCTTCCTCACCTATAGTATGAGCTAAGCATATTTCGGATCAAGGAGCCTTGATTAGTGATTCCCTCATCTCTTTGGATAAGACAAGGGCATCATATATGCTTCTTAGATGACAACTTTCTTAGATGAGAAAGGATGTTGTAGTCCACCTTGGTAGTCTTCCACAAGCATATCCAAGGGTGGAGCATCCTATGGAAGGGCTTCTTGATCTTGATACCAATGACTTATTTCCTATCTTGAGGTGCTACAGGAGGTAGAACCTTGCCACTCTGGTTGACTTGGTGATCTCTTGAGGCAAGGTGGTGGAAGTTCTACCACACTTAGGCTCACCTACTTCTCCTATGGGACCCTGAGAATGGATGATTCCAAGTCTATCTCAAGAGGTGAACCATAGTATTGAGTTGGAAAAGTCCAACTCGAATCAAAAAGAAGATCATAATTGTTATATAGTTATTTAGACTTGAAGAGTTATCATTAGAAGAAGACAACTCATCAGAAGAGACACATATGTAATTCAAACTAGCTTTATTCTTCAATTTCTTGGAATTATTTGGAGGTACAAAGTAGAAGTCAAGTAGAGTGAGTGGAGTAAGGGATTTGATGCCCTTATCCGCTGATACAAGAGTTCTACTAGTAGAAGAAATAGAGGTTGAAATGGAAGTCACCGGGTGGAACTACAACTAAGGTGGAGGCTGACAGGTGGGTGTGCTAAGGGCTATCGGTGACACATCTTCTTGCTGCTCCACCTTTCCTAGAGTTAGCACTGGCAACTTACAAAACTTCCTTGGTGTTCAATGTTTAAGCTGACTCAAGCACCTACAAGGAAAGCTTCTTGATCTTTTAGATGATCTTCTTAGAGGTTTTGGACAAGAAATGTACCAACCTTCTTTGGTTTAGTTTGGTAGGATCACATGTATCCCCAAGGATTACCTAATGGAACTGGAAGGTTGTTCCACAAGGTATTCCTTTGGGATAACTTCATCTTGAACCGTGTTCAAGCCAGTCCTTGAATGTGAAGCAATCCTCCAAAATGTGGCCTAGCATGGTGATAGGGCAAAAGTTTGGATCATGACTTTTGCCTACTTCCTCCAGTCTCCTAGGCTCGGGTAGCTGAAAATCAAGTTTCTTTAAGAGATTCTTAAAGATCTTCTTGATTACCTCCCTCTTAAAAGAATAAGGTTTGTTTAACTTATCTAAAAGAGTAGGTGGACCATAGCTACCTGGCGGTGGGTATGCATGCCACTGCTGGTAGTGGTATGGCTAAGGCGGTGGCTATGCTGGCCATGGAGGCTACGGTGGAGGCTGGTAGGGCTACCTCGGTGGTGGAAAAGGAGGTGGAGGCTACTGAGGTCATGGTCTCTCAGACTGATCTCTAGCTGGCTGCTTCCCCTTATCAACCACTACTACCGCCCTGAGCTTCTTTTCATAAACTTTTTGTGGCTTCTGCTTTGGCAACTAATCTTGAAAAGGCAACAATTTGGCCTCTCCTTGTAGATTAGTCACCTTGTTGATTAGCTTCTCAAATTTCTTGATAGTGAAGCCCTTAAGCATGAAGGCGACCGGGCCATGGATATTCTTCAAGAGAATATCAATGGCATGTTGTTCTCGTTGTGGTTCACACTTCAAGTTATGCCATCAGAGAATATAATCAACAAGTGACTCACCAGTGTTGTTGTGCTATAATTAGATCTGTAACCCTTTACTAAGCTCCAAAATCTCTTGACGAAGAGTTGCTCTAACTCAGCAAATGTCTTTACTGAATCATTGGACAGTTCATCATACCAATCAAAAGTAATATTCGTTAGGCTACTGACAAAGAGTCAAAAGAGTAAAGCGTCACTGCCACCTGCATTGCAACAATTAGCTCAAAAATGTGCTATGTGTTGCCTTGGGTTCCCACTACCATCAAAGCTTTTGAAGGAAGGAAGCATGAAACCCTTGGATACTAGATAGCATCGAATTCCTCTAGGTAGGGTCTACCCCAATGATCCTCCCGGGCTTGAGCCAAAGCTTCTTCACTATTGCTCAACCATGGATTTTATATATTTTCATGTATGGAGGTACTTTCCACTACCTTCTATACATGCTTGCTACCTTGCTCAACGGAGGTAAAGTCTTGGGCGGGTCCAAGACATGCACTAACTCGGTGACATCGTATAAGGATGAACTAGAGGGGCTTGTTTTAGCGACACTGCTAACAAGTCCTCGACATGCCATCCTATCAATCTCCTTCTACCTTAAGAGAGGTGTTGGGTGATTCTCTGATGTCTCTTGATCAACCTCATCACCTTCCATGGCTGTTGCTCCCTAGAAGAGATCCTCTAGTATCAATGCATACTCAGTTGAATCCCCAAAGTCATCTTCATTGGGATCAAAGTAACTTTCTCTTCATCGAGATACCCCAAGATCTCCTTCTTTTTCCATGAAATAATGTGCAACCTCATCTAAGAATGATCAACTTAATACAAAAAATAGTTTAGGCTGACCAATGTGATCACTATCTTGTACCGAGAGGCATCGAACCTCACTCCTGGGAGTCAATCACTGCGGTGTACTCACTAAATGACCCGTATATAAGAGGGATAACAATCCTAGGATGTTCCTCTGCCACTGCTATAGTTGAAATGTCATCTAGATATCTGTAACAACTGTCACCATCTCCACATCCGGCTATATAGGCGGAGTTGGTGAAGGAACGACCACGATGCTTCGGGGTCGCCACTCATTCCGCACCACCACTAGGGCAGAAGGTTGAGTTGGAGAGCTCAGCCCTACCACAATGGGTGGTGTAGGAGGGGTAGGATCCCTTGGCCATGGTCGGATCACCAACGGGTTGCGCTTTTCCTCAGATTTGGCCTTCATGGCCTTAAATGGAATGGGAGATTCTGTAACCTGTACTGGCAATGGTGGACGAGGGGTAGAGCAGTGGGGTGGAGACACCATCAACTCTGCAGAACGCCCTCTGGTGGTGGTCCCAGTGAGAAGAATACTATCGGTATATGGTCGCGGGTAGCGCCTGAAAATCAACCAAAGCGGCGGTGACGGCTGAACCTTCACTTTCTACAGTAACATGTGATGTATGGGCCTCGGGCCCTCTCACGATGAATTTTCTCTTGACATGGGGGATAATGGTCAAGGTTGAGTCGGACTCTAAGCGTCCTTATGCTCACCTACGGCATAGAATGATGAAGGTATGACCTCTACTCCTAGCTGTTGGTTATAAGCACCCTAACAAATCCTCTTGACATTCTCTCTATCTAATTCTGAGAGAGGATGTAACTAGTTTTCCATAACCAGTGGTGAAGTGATGGTGGGAGACTCATCCATGGCTGATCGAGCTACCGCCTCTAGCTCCCTAGCTATCCGAGTGTGGAACCACTTGATCAGATAGTTCTTGTTCTACCGGGTGGTAGGATGGGAGGAGTGGACCCATACTCAAATGGGGAGGCAAACCACGACTAGGGGAGCCTTACCCCTTGGAGGGAATGAGATGGTGCTAGCCCTCTTGGGCAACATGGGTAACTGGAATGACTAACTAGACATGCGTACATTGGCACTATATTAATTGAAGTCTGTGGTACTGCCATAGCTTTCCTCTTCAGTGAGGAGACATCAGAATCAGAAGGTAAGTCTATCATGATGACCGGCTTATGCCCGATCACCTTCATCCTGTTGACTATGGTGAGGGGAATGCCCTCACAAGTTATCTTAGCCCCCTCAAATCCTCGCCAAAGTGAATCATGTGGGTATGGTCTAGATGGGGAAGTCATCCTGATCTAAAGCTAGATCCATACAATGGAAAAAAGTAAAGACAAATTTCTGAGAACCAACCATTTTTAAAATTTAGTAAAGCGACATTGACACTTGTAAGAATCGCAATGAGAAATGAACTTGTATTTTTTCTCCATATATTTTTTTTAATTTTAAATTTTAAAAATTTGAACCCACATCCAATAACTTGGAAGTGTAAGTGGGGTTTAAATAGATTAAAGAGATTGTTTGAAAGAGGAATTTGAATATGAATCCAACTCCAACAAATTTGGGTATGTTGAAGTATGGATTCAAAATTTTGATAAGGATGCTTCCATAGGTTCATTGTTGTTTTGAATTTGAATTTTTAATTTGAAGGACCCTTTCCTTTAACAAATTTAGGTATGTTAAAGTAAGGGTCTAATGATTTTATTTTTGTTTGATTATTTTGAATAATTAACTCACCAAATTTAGGTATTCTAAGTGAAGTGTTTTGAGAAACATTGTTTGTTTTTGTGAATTTTGGTTTGATTTTGAAAATTTTTAATTCTCACTTTGCAAATTTAGGTATGCAAAATGATGAATCCAAGTGTATCTTGTTTAATTTTTTGTAAATAGGATTCTTAGTAAATTTAGGTATGCTAAGAAAATCCTAAGTGTCTCATTTGTTTGGAATGTCTTAATTTTTGAAAAAGGTAGGATCCTTAGCAAATTTGGTATGCTAAGGGAATCCTAAGTGTTCCATTTTGTTTTTGATGTGTTTTGAGAGTAGAAACTTAATTTAGCAAATTTGGTATGTTAAAGATGAATTCCCACTTGGTTTTGTGAAATGAAAATTTTATTTAGCAAATTTGAGTATGCTAAATGAAATTCCAAATTGTGTGTCTAAAATTTTTGATTTGTTTTATTTTTCAAAATGGAAAATTTTCTTTATCAAATTTGGTATGCTAAGGAAAGAAGTTCCAAAAGTGTTGGAAAATTTTGGTTTTGACTTTGGAGACTTCACTTGTTGGAAAATTTTGGTTTTGACTTTGGAGACTTCACTTAACAAATTTAGGTATGTTAAATGAAGTTTCAAAAAGTTGTCTGAAAAATTTTGATTTTGGATTTGGAGACTTCACTTAACAAATTTGGGTATGTTAAATGAAGTTCCAAATGTGTTTGAAAATTTTCATATATTTTGAATTTGGAGACTTCACTTAAAAAATTTGGGTATTTTAAATGAAGTTCCAAATGGTGTTTGAAAATTTTGTTTTTGGAATTGGAGACCTCACTTAACAAATTTGGGCATGTTAAATGAAGTTCCAAAAAAAAAGTGCTTTGAAAATTTTGATTTTTGGATTTGGAGACTTCACTTAACAAATTTGAGTATGTTAAATGAAGTTCCAAACATGTTTGAAAATTTTTGTTGGATTTTGAATTTGGAGACTTCACTTAACAAAGTTGGGTATGTTAAATGAAGTTCCAAAATTGTGTTTCAAATTTGTATTTTGAAAATTTGATTTTGATTTGGAAAAAAAAAAATTTTGAATTTTTAAAATTTTTTTAAATGAAGTTTTTTTATTTTGATTTGGAGACTTCTCTTAACAAATTGAGGTTAGTTAAATGAAATTCCAAAAATGTGCTTTGAAAATTTCGAAATATGATTGTTTAAGTTTTAATTTTTGAAAAGGGGACTTCCATTCAACAAATTTAGGTATGTAGAATGGAGATTAATATTATTTTTGAAATATGAAATTTTTGTTTTGTGTGTGATTGTTCCTTTTTTTTAAAGAGAGGAATTCGAACTTACAATAAATGTGAGATATGTTCAAGTGAGATTTCCTAATGATATTATTTTTAGTTGGCAATGAAATCTTTATTTACTAAATTAAATGATGATGTTTATATGTGCTTTTTGAAAAGCTAAATTTTATTTGAAAATGAAACTTCCATTCAATAAGTGTGAGTGTATTGAATGGAAAGGTTCATCTGTGCTTTTTGAAAACTTCATTTTTGATTTTGATTTTTGGGAAGATGATTGTTCATTTTATTTTGAAAATGAAATCTTCATCAAAATGAATTGAATGAAGATGTTCATGCGCTTTTGAAAAAAATGTTATTAGTTTTATTTTTTTAAAAATTCCTACATGTAACAATTATGAGAATTGTTAAATGAGGGTGATAAAATTTTGTGGAAAAATATTTTATTAAGTGGATTTTTGAAAAGGTGCTTTTGAAAAGCAAAATTCTTTATGGAACATTTATTATTTTAGAATGAACCTTTTCTTATCATAAAGATGATTAGGAAGAAGTCTTTAAAATGTTTTTTCTCTTTTAGTTAGGTGCTTTTATTTTACCCATTGGGGAACCCAATGGGGTTTTTAAGACCAACAAGGAATGCGGTCCTAAAACCTAAAGATGTTGGCTAACTCAACTCAAGAATGAAATGAGCTAAATACTAATGGAAAGAATTTCTTTGAAGATTTCAATAGAAAAAAACTATCAATCAACTGGTTTATGTTTGAAGATCAAAATGGGATTGATCAAAAGAGGGAGTTATTATCGAAGCCAAAATGGAAGATAAGTAGGAAATGCCCACAATGCTAGGAAATCTAGCAAGCATCTCAAACTATCTTATAGTTGGGCTTTACATTTTAGAAATTGATTTAGTTTGTTTGAGTTACATTTTTCAATAGAATTTTATGACTTAAGATTCATAACACAAGATTAAGGAAATGCCTAAGAGGTGAGGAATTATGCTTATAGCCTAAGGGGAGAAGCAATCTAACAAAATCTAGGACTTAAGTACAACCTAAATCTAAGGAAAAAAAATGGGTATTTGGTTTGCCTCCATAAGAAGGAAAAACCACTACTTGGACTTACAAGCCTGGGGTCGCCAACTAATTCCTCCTATGGTTTTAAATACATGTAAGCAAGTCTTTATGCTTATGTAAGAGAGCTAGGCTGTTATTTATTTAAAAAAGATACTATTAGGAGAGCTAGTTCTTGTCCTTAAACTCACTCTCTAAAGAGACTAGATCATGTAAAGGGACATGCTTCAAATGACCTAAATCTAATGCATTTCAAATTTCATTTTATTTTCATTTTGGACAATTATTTTTGACTTAGGCTATTAGGATTTTTATGACTAATGCATGATAAAGAAGGTTATTGGCCAAAATCAGTGAGAAGAGAGGAGGTGAGTTTCCACCATAGCTCTCATAGGTCAAGCCAAAATTCTCTGAAAAAGATGGAAGCCCTCCAATCAAGAGTGAAATAAGATGCATTTGTGCATGATATTATAAAGAAATGCTCATCCAGTTAAGGGGTTGCTAATTATTTTATCTTGATTTTAAACCAAAGCTTCAGGTGAGGTTATGAGTTATTAATTTCAATTTGAGTTGTTGAGTTGGGTAAAAGATTTATTTTTCCCTAAAGATCCTGATCCTCATCAAGGTTATACATAAATCAAGGAAGAAACTAGGAAAAGCATGCCACTTAATACAAAAGTTAAATAAATCATCAATAAATTTATAAAGTTAATTGTAAAAAGAATAAATGGTTATTGTGGTCAGGCACCACTGCACAAACCTGAAAATATCAAATGTGGGTAGCCGAGCTCTACCCTTATACAACTTGGATTTCAAATGAATATTACAATTAAGCAAGGAATTCATTGTTATGGGGGTCTTCAAGCTTTACTCTTCTTTCTTCTTTCTTCTTTCTTTTTTCTTTTCTTCTTTCTTCTTTGGTTCATTCTTTTGGATGGTTGGAAGGTGGATGTTTTAAGGCTTCACATGGTATATAAGATAGGATCTTATGACCAATGCATAGCCTAATCCCCATAACAAATCATTCTAAAATTCTACTTATATACAAATTTTTACATGAAAAGGAAAAGTGGAAATCTAACACACACCTGCAAAATAAAGGTTAGCTAAAACACACCACACAAATCCCAAGCATATATATTAGACTTATCACCCCACACATGAGTGACTAAGTCACTTTATTTATGCTTAGGGGTATAAAGCGCAAAAGCATTTATATCTTTATTTATGATAGCACCCCTTAAGCACAATCCCCTGCAGAAAAGAATAGTTAGACTAAGAATGTCCTGCCATTCATTCTATGAGCATACACCCTAATATCCAGTCTAAAACATACATCAAAAAATAAAACAAATATTAAACCATGCATCAACCTAACCTAAGGCTAGAATTGGTGACTTAGGCTAATGTGTGTGCTTTGAAGGCTTGTGTAGTATGCTTAGTTATGGCTTTAGGTTTAAATTTTCTAAGTGTGAAGAACATGTTCAACTTAGAGGGGTTCATTTAAGCTATTTAGTTATTTTGTGTTGATTTTATTTCATGTTTTGATTTATTTTATGTAGATCTTACAATTAATTACTAAGTTATGAATAGAGAGAAAGAGAAAAGAACTTCTGTTTCCTTCCCTAACCTAAGTAATTTTTACAGTAGGTTCATATTTTAGTTTCATTTAAATGAATGTTTTGATTAAATCTTTTAATCAATCCTAAGTTTATATAAACTCTAAACAAACATATCCAAAAAGAAAGGCATTTTAAGATTAAGGAAAATGAATCAAAATTCACATAACACATTACTTCAATTCTTTCCCCAACATATATAACATGCATATGGATGGACCCTAAGCATATCTATACATGCAAATGAGAGCATTTAACACACTTTATGATGCATGCTAAATAATCCATTTAAGAAAATTTAGAAGTTGGATATGCATGCTTTTTCTTAAGTAGAAAATGTTTTCCTTATCCAAATTTTCACATACACACATGAAAGTAAGAAAGACATAAGTGAGTACAGCGCCATTGTTAACCATAAGTGTAAGGTATAAGACCTACTTAGGGCTACTTAAAGCCTCACAACCTCAGGGTTGTCCAGAATAATATACCACTTTCCTTAAGTACAAACATGTGTATAAAAGAAATGAAATGGAAAAGGAAGATGCAAAAGTTATTTAATAGAGTTATTTTGTTTATGCAATTTATGTATGCAAGTGTAGGTAACCCTTCTTTGATGGTAGCATAGGGATGAATAGGATACAAAATTAGGTGGGCATTAGGTCCTTTTCAAATGAACCATATCTCACCAAATTCTATTCAAACTATGTAAGAAAGAAAGGAAACCTATACTAAGCATACCTTTATAATCTTTCACATGCAAGCTTTTAATTAAAGTATAAGTAGCATACTTTTAGATTTGGTATTTCATTTATAAGTTTTGGAAATAATTTGGATTTAGTAGTGATAATAGCCACTCATATTTCTACTTTAGCCAACACATGCAAATTTGACATGAAGTAGACCATTTCATTTTAAAATTTTAAAAAAAAATGAAATTATGAATGCATGAAATCACATGGCATACAACTTAACATGTTGGGGAAAGACCCAAGGCAATGAAAGCATGTAAAATAACTCACTTCACTTAAATCCTAAAGACATTCCTACGGAATAAGAAAATTTAGAATAAATCAAAGTGAATTTAAAGTGATTTTTGTTTAATTTGAAGTTTGATTTAATTTTGAAAATGGGAGATGAGTTTGCTGTTCCTAACCTATTCCCACATTTGTTTGATATTTTTGTTTAATTTTTAGATAATTAGATCCATTTTTATGAGTTGATTAGGTTAAGGTATGCAATAGGTGACTTAATTAACCCTTACCTACACCACCTTAGAAGAATTAAATAAATAATTATAAGCCAATGAGATGACATAAAATCCACAAAGAATTTAAATTTATAATACACCTAATAATTAAAAGGCCTAATGCAATTTGGCTCCCAATTAAAAGTTAATTAAGCTAAGAAGTTTAGCTTAAGTAATTTCAAAATAGCCTTTCATAGATATGAAGTGGGTTTTGATTCCCTTAATTGAACTTAGGCTATTAAACACCTAAGCATCAACCCAAGATAGATTAATTAAGTTTTGAAACTTTTTTTTAGAATTTTTAGGAATTGATTAAGGGGATAATTAATGAATTGACCCTTAATTAAGAGGAGATTAAGGAGAGAAGAGGGGCTTTAGGGAATAGCTTAGGGGAAATGCCCCAAAATAATATTCCATAAACCTCCTACTTACTGGATCTGACCTTAATCAACCCTAATAATAGGTTAGAATCACTAATCATACCCTAATTATGCTTAATTATATAAGAAGGGTAATTAAGGAAACCATATGCAATTATTCTAATTAGGCCTTCAATAAATCCCAAGAAAATTAGGGGATGTAGAAGTCATCCCCTAAAACTTACTCAAGAAATTTGGGATTAATGAGAGACCTAATTAAAAAGTAATTATCAAAATATACTTTCCAATAAAACCCAAATTCAAGGAAAAGCATAATTCAAAACTCATCAAAATTAATTTTAAATGTTCTAGGTTTAATTATCTATCCATAGGATTTTATTTCATATTTTTTTGAATTTTCTAGCAAGAGTTATAAATTTTTGAAGTTCTCTAAGTGAATTAGGAATTAATTAATGCATTTTATTAGTTCACTAATCCCCTCCGCGACACGTGCATGGAAACGGGTCAACACTTTACACATGTCATCGTGATGGGGCAACAATTTGTCATGTCCGCGATTGTGGCATAAGATCTCCCCATGATTTAAATAAATAGATATCTAAACGTGCTGAATTATCTCAACCGTCCATCTAAAACATACAGATGGATGGCTAAGATAATCCAAGTTCTTCCCCTTGATCAACAGAGACTGTTCATGATCAAGGGGAAGATCCAAGCTAGATCTAGCATGGAATCAAACCAAAAATTAACCCACACCATCTAAAGGCGAGCAAAATCCAAGCGTAAATTGATGGGGTGAATATTTCTTTCACAAAGCTCCAGACCACATTAAGTTTAGTGATAAAAAAATCCCATACCTCACCGTAGGTGATCACCTGATTCCCTTGGAGGAGCTTTATTTGGTTGAGACAAAGCCTTGCTAAGAGTATGAGCTCTTGAGATGAAGTGGATCAATGGATGGACCAACTCCTCCTTGCTTGGGCTTCAACTTTAATTGAATTGGATTCTTCCTTGCTGTGGGAACTCTAATAGAAGCTTAGGTGCACTCGACTTAGCTCCTATATGAAGTGTGCAAGTGCAATTGGATGGAAATTGAGTGAGGAAGAAATTGGCTAATGGATTGAGCTCCCCTATTTTTGCGCTATGCAAAACTAAGAAATGGGGAATTCTAATCCTCTCTAAGAAGCTTGGAGTGCTCTTTGATGATTGCTCTGAGTTCCTTAGCTTCAATTGATAAAGGGTGAGTTGGAATTAAATTGAATTAGGGGGAGTATATCTCCCACTTGAAGGATTGAACGGTCAGCAATGCTCTTGCCATTTTGATCCAATTGATCATATTGAGAGGGCTGTTTGATCTATTTTGAGTGTGCACATGGTCGATTTGATCCAAGGAGTGGATTGCCAACCTCCCATGTGCCTTAATTTGGGTTTAAGAGGGAGTTTTAAATTTCAATTTAGAGCTAGGGGATCGGGTTTGGTCTAGGGATAAAATGGGCTGACCCAAACCCATTGGGTTAGGTGCACCACTCAACACTAAGTCCACTCAAGCTTTAGGAAAGCCTCAAGTGAATGTGAAGAGGTTATGACCAAATTACCCATGGATTGCCAAAATTTGTTCTATGGCCTAGGGGTAGGATGGTTATTTTATTGATTTATCAATTTGGATATGTTGGGTATGTTGAGAAAATGGGTTTGGCCAAGTTTCATTGGATTTGGAGTTCATTTGATAAGGTTTGGCTCATGTTGACCCATTTAGGTCAAAATTAGTCAACTTGGGTCAAATTGACCAATTGGTCAAATTGGGTTAAACCAAGGGTTGGGTCAAGTTCATATGACCATTTGAAATATTTTGGTGGCTTTGGTTTGATTCAGTTTGGTTTAGGTTTGAGTTTGGCTCATATGACTTCATTTAGGTCAAATGGGTCAAGTTGACCCATTTGACTTATTTGAGCTAGGTCATGGGTAGGTTTAGGTTTGGTTAGTCATATGGAGTGGATTGGTATCTTTGCTTCCAATCAATTTTGGTTAAGTTTGAATTTGGCTCAACATGACCCCTTTAGGTCAAGTTGGGTCTAAGGTCAATTGGGCTAGGTTAGGTCTAGTTGGCCAATTGAGGCTTTGGTCAAGTTCAACAAGCAATTTGGAATGAGCTTGAGCCATTGGTTTGGATCAATTTGGCTTAGATCAAGTTTTGACACATTTTGATTTTTAGGTCAAGTTGGGTCAACATGGGTCAAGTGGCCAATTGGGCTAGGTTAGGCTCAAATATTGACTTGGTCAAGTTCAAACATCGATCATGAATGAACTAAATCAATGATTTCAATCAATTTGGCCTATGGTGAAATTTGGCTATGTTAGGTTTCATTTTGGGCTAAGTGTTAACTTGGTCAACCCTTTGGTTTGACTTGGTTTAACCCAATTTGAGTGATTGATCATCCCATGATGATTGTTGATCATGATGAGAGGCATAGATGAGCTTGGTTTAATCTAATTTGGTTAGGATTAGAATTTGGCTCATAAAGTTACTTTAGGTCACTTTGGGTCAAGTGAGCCTAAGTGGGTCAAATGGCTTAGTCAAAGCTTGATTTGAGCTAGAGTGATCTTGTATATGGACTTATGATTGAAATATAAATCTATTTACAAGTGGTTTGAAGTCAAATTGGTTTTGATTCATTTGGCAATTTCATATTCAAAGGAAGAATATGAAAGGATTTTGGCTAAGTTCAAGATTTTGACTTGAAAGGCTTATATTAGATTTTGAGTGGATTTGAGTTTGATTTTCTTCTCTTTTTTTTTTTTGAAATTGATTTCATTTTTTGAATTTATATTTCATTTATATATGTGAATATAAATGAGAATATAAATTGATCATGAGAAAATTTCAAGGATTTGAAATGGTTTAATCATGATTTGGGCTAAATCCATTAAAGGGAGTTTAAAGGATTTAAAGAAATTTTTAAATTAAAATTTAATTTTTTGGATTGGATTTGATTGATTTATATTTATATTTCATTTATATGTGAGAATATAAATGAGGATATAAATAAGTTATGATAAAATCCCATGACTTTGAATAGGTTTGATCATGATTTAGGTTAAATCCATTAAAAGGAATTTAAAGGATTTAAGGGAATTTTTAAATTTAAATTTAATTCTTGTATCTGATTTGATTGATTTTTATTTATATTTCATTTATATATATGAATATAAATGAGACTATAAATAAGTTTTTGAGAAAATCCCAAGGATTTGAATTGATTTGATCATGATTTAAGTTAAATCCATTAAAGGGAATTTAGAGGATTTAAGGAAAATTTTTATGAATTGATTTGGAATTTTGAGTTTAGTTGGATTGATTTGAATTTATATTCCATTTATATATGTGAATATAAATGAGAATATAAATAGATTATGAGAAAATCTCAAAGATTTGAATTGGCTTTAGATCATGATTTTGGTTAAGTCCTTAAGGAAAGATTAAGGACTTGGCAAAATTTGAGCTTCGGAATTTTGATGGATTTTTGATCATGGGTTTCAATCATAGATTTCAATCATAGATTTCAATCATATGGAGTTGATTTGAGTTTGGGGAAAATCAAATAGAATTGACTTGGAGTTTGATTTGAAAGAAGGAAAGTGAGGAATGATTTAGGCTAAGGGTAGATAAATTTTCTAAAACCCTTAAGGCATGACCTATTCCTATGGCTAACTCTTCTAAGTCTTCTAAGGCTAGGTAGAGTGTCCACCTAATCACTAGATGTGTCTTAAGACTAAGGAACCCTTAAAGTCTAAGAGAGGTCCTATGTCTAAGATGAAGGGGTTGAGAACTCATTCTAAAAATGAGGTCAACACACATCTACTGATTAGGTGGATACTCAACCTAACACTAGAGACTTAGAAGAGTTAGCCATAAGAATAGGTCATGCCTTAGGAGTGTAGGAAAGTTTGCCTACCATATAGCTTGAACCAAATTCCTCACTTCCTTCCCTCAAGTCAAATTCCAAATCAAGTCTAAACCAACTCCAAATTCCAAATCAAATCAACATCAAAACTTAAATCAATTCCAACTTAATTGATTTTCTCAAACTCAATTCAATTCCAAGTGATTGAAGCTTATAATTGAAATCCAAATTCCAAAAATATTTGTTTCTAAGTCCCTTTGATTCCACCTTATGGACTTAGCTCAAATCAAATCCAAATCAACTCAAACTCAAGGAATTTTCTCATAACCCATATATATTCTCATTTATATTCACATGTATAAATGAAATATAAATCAAATCAATCAAACTAAACCCAAAAAATCAAATCAAATTCCAAAAATCTTTTCCTAAGTCATTTTGATCTCATCTTATGAACTTAGCCAAATCAAACTCAAATCAAGCCAAACCCTTGATTTATCTTCATGATTCAATCAATCCTACAATCATGAATCCAAATATAAACACAAACTTCATTCAAATAATCAAAACTATTCAAAACCCAAATCCAAATTCAACCAAAATTCAACTTAAGCCTTTTAAGCCAAATTCTTGAACTTAGCCAAATCAAATTCAAATCAACCAAAACCTTGATTTTTCTTCATGATTCAATCAATCCTACAATCATGAATCCAAATATAAATACAAACTTCAATCACTAAACCAAAACTAAATTTAAAAATCAAACCCAAGTCAAACTCATGTTCACCCTTTGAACTTGAAATTATCAAATGAATCAAAACCCATTTGACTTCAAATCGCTTGCAAATGGATTTATATTTCAATAATAAGTCCAAATGTGAGTTCAATCAAACTCAAATCAAATTTTGACCAAGCCATTTAACCTACTTAGGCTCACTTGACCCAAAGTGACCTAAATATTCTTTTTGAGCCAAATTCTAATCCTACCCAAATTAGACTGAACTAAGCCCAACTAAGCCTCACATTATGAGCAACAATCATCATAAGATGATCAATCACTCAAATTGGGTCAAACCAAGTCAAACCCCAAGTCAACACTTAGTCAAAATGAAATTTAAACTAGCCAAAATTCACCATAGGCTAAATTGATTGAAACCATTGATCAAAATTCATTCATGATCAATGTTTGAACTTGACCAAGTCATCATTTGAGCCTAACTTAGCCCAATTGGCCACTTGACCCAAGTTGACCCAACTTGACCTACAAAGTCAAAATATGTCAAAACTTGATCTAAGCCAAATTGAAACCAATGGGTCAAATTCATTCTAAAATGATTATTGAACTTGACCAAAGCCTCCAATTGACCTTGAAACCCAACTTGACCTAAAAGGTCAAATTGAGTCAAATCCAAATATAAACCAAATTGATTGGAAACAAAGATACCAACCCCTTTCAAATGACCAACTAAACGTAAACCAACCCTTGACCTAACCCAAATAGGTTAAATAGGTCAAATTGGTCAACTTGATCCATTTGACCTAAATGAAATCAAATGAACCAAAACCAAATTGAACTAAACCAAAGATGCCAAAATATTTCAAATGGTCATATGAACTTGACCCAATCCTTGGTTTGACCCAATTTGACCAACTGGTCAACTTGACCCAAGTTGACCCATTTTGACCTAAATGGGTCAACATGAGCCAAATCATATCAAATAAACTCCAAATTCATTGAAACTTAGCCCAACCCATTTTTCAATCATACCAAACATATTCAAACTGAAATCCAAGCCAAATAACCATTTTACCCTTAGGCCATAGGGTAACCTAAAATCAAAATCACTTGGAATTTGGTCAATTCCTTTTCATAGGCACTTAGCACCCTCTTAGTGACCCAAACCCACCCAAGGTCAAAACTGACCACTTGCTTGAACATGGGAACATAGGAATCATTCTTCCACTCATTTCAAGCACATGGCACTCCTCCACTACCTCCCTCTGGCCAAATTGAATGTAATGACACCCTAAACGGCCTAACAAACCTACTCAAGGAGGTGTATTGGATCAAAATGGCAAAGCCTTGCTCGGTCATCTGATTCACCTAGGGGGAGATATACTCCCCCTAATTTGAGTTGAATTTGATTGTCTCCTATTTGATTGAAGCTAAGGAACTCAGAGGAAGTGATTCGAAGCTCCCCCATGGCTTCCTACGCATTTTCCATTTCCCCACTTTTGATTTCTTCAAGCTAAAAATAGGGGAGCTCCAACACTTTTCCATCTCACTTAATACTCCACATCAAGCTAATTCCACTTGCAAGCTTCATCAGAGGACTCAATCAAACTTGCCTAAAGCTTAATCCAAGTTCTCAAGGCAAGGAGAGTGGGACTTCGATCAAGGCTGCAAGGATTTGAAGGTGAGCTTAGTCCATAGAGAAATCTACTCAACCACAATGCTTGAAACTTTCAACAGAGCTTCATATCCAATAGACGAAGGTACGTCATCAGATTCGAGCATTGATGATAGCCTCTGGCGAGGTACTATTCAAAATCGAGCATAATTTCAATTTTCTTTGGCCCTTTATGAAGGAAAGTTTCACTCTAAGTGAAATGGACTGTTAGATCTTCATCCCCTTGCATGATGATGGTGTTGGTTGAGTTTGAGCTCAATCTGAGCTCAACCGAGCTCAAATCATGCCATGGAAGATAGACGGTGGCCATCTCCTACAGGAGAGCTCAGGGATGGATCATGGGCCATCCATCCACACATTTTGGATGGACAAAAAAAATCAAGACACGTAGGAATATCTAATTTATCCCTGAATACAATGTGCTTTATCTCAGTCGTCCGAACATAGATCAGACGGGTGAGGAGAAAGCGCATAGCACCACCGCTAACACGGTGCTATGATGTAACACCTTAAGTGACCTCTCCCATCATGCCACATGGAAAGTGAGCATCGCCATCAACCTCCACATGGCGCCAATGGGATTAGTCACATAATTACGGGATTAATTACCTAATAAGCTTTGAACTTCAAATATTCATAACTACTTATAGAAAAATCAAAAAAATAGAAAATAAAAAGATTTGGAAAGAT
Source organism: Cymbidium sinense (assembly GCA_021442155.1). NCBI lineage: Eukaryota > Viridiplantae > Streptophyta > Magnoliopsida > Asparagales > Orchidaceae > Cymbidium > Cymbidium sinense. Next base: position 17,006,889 of record CM038229.1, on the reverse strand, counting down.
AATTTAAATAGAAATAATCTAAAATTAATTTCAATTGACTTTGAATATTGTTATTTTTTGAATTAGGGTTTTATTGGGAATGTAATTATATTAATTACTCCCTAATTATTCCACTGATTAATTCTAAACTTTTTAGGGTTGATTAATGGGATGACCTCTGCCTCCCATGATTTTCTTAATATTTATTAATGGTTTAATTGAGGTAATTACTTGGTTCATTCCTAATTACTCTCTTAATCAATTAAATGATTAATTAACCTTTTAAATAGTGATAAATCCACTAATTAATTTTGCTAATTACTTTAGAACAGTGAGTGGACCTAGAGAATGAGATTAAGGGTTCTTTCCCATATATTTTTCCCTAAGTTTATTTCATTTAGATTAAAATCTAACTAAGGAGAAAAATTAATTAACTAATTTAATCACTTAATGAAATGGCTTAATTAATCAAAATTTTAAAATCAAAACATTCTGGAATTTAATCAATCCACCTTGGGTAGATGATTAGGTGTTAAATAACCTAAGTGGCTTAAGGAAATCAAAATCCAACTCACATATGTGAGAAGGGTTATGAAAGTACTTAAATTAAACCCTTTAGCTTAATTAATCACTAATTATGAGCCAATTTGCATTAGTCCCTTTTTTTTCTTAGGTTCATTGTTGATTTAAATTCTTTGTGTAGTTTTATGTCATATCATTGGCTCATAACTATTTGATTAAATATGTTCAAGGGGTGTAGGAAAGGGATAATTAATACACTTAATTCACACCTTAACCTAACTAAAGCATAAAATTTATCTAATCACCTAAAAATTAAACTAAACATCATACACATGTGGGAATGGGTTAGGACCATCAAACTCATCTCACATTTCTCAAATTGAAATCAAACTCAAACAAAACAAAATTTTCTTTAAAACTAAATTTGATTTGCTTTAAATAATTCTATTTTATAGGCTTGTCTTTAGGAATTAATTAGGATGAATGAATTTACATTGCTTTCATCACTTTATTTCTTTTCTAACATGCTAAATGAGTATGTCATATGATATTCATGCATTCATACTTTTTAAAAATCAAATTAAAAATGAAATATTTCCTTTATGTCAAATTGTATGTTTTGGCTAAAGTAAAGATAAGAATGGATATTATCACTATTAAATCCAAAATTACTTTGAAAGCATATAAACCTAACATCAAAACTGAAAGTTATGCTACTTATAAATATTTATAAGCTTGCATGTGAGTAAAAATATAAAGATGTGCATAGTGTGGCTTTCCTTCTCTTTTCTTTTAGCATAGTTTTGAATAGGATTTGGAAAAGTGTATAGTTCATTTGAAAAGAACACAACACTTACTTAGATCCATTCCTATTCATTCCTATATTATTACTTAAGAAGGATATCCACACTTACACATATAGATTGCATAAACAAGTAAAACAAACAAATACAAACTTTTGCATCTTTCTTTTTCCATTCATTTCTTTTATATATGTGTATGTATTTAAGAAAAGTGGTATATTAGTCTGAACAACCTCAGGGTTGTGAGGCTTTAAGTAGCCCTAAGTAGATCTTATATCTTACACCCCTGGTGCTAACAATGGCACCGTACTCACTTATGCCTTTCATACATATATGTGTGCATATGAAAAATGGTTAAAAGAATAACCCTTTTCTACTTAATGAAAATCATGCATCATAAAGCATCCAAATTTTCTTAAGTAATATCACTTAGCATTCATTACAAAAGTGTGCTAAACATCTTCATTTGTATGTATAGATATGCTTAGGATTCATCCATATGCATGATATACATGTTGGGAAAGAAATGAAGTGTTGTGTGTTTTTGTGAATAGTAATTCACTTTACTTAATCTTAAAATGTCTTTCTCTTTGAATAGGTTTGTTCAGGGAAAATCCAAACTTAGGATTAATTAAAACACATAACAAAATATTCACTAAACAAAATCAAACATGAATCTACTTTAGAAATTACTTAAGGTGGGGAAGAAAAAAGAAGTTCTCTTCTCTTTTCCCTCTCTTTACAACTTAGTAATTAATTGTAGGATTCACTTAAACCAAATCCAAAATACAAAATAAAATCATCCAGAGTAACTAAATCACTTACATGAAACAAACCCTCTAAGTTGAACATTTTCATTTAGAAAACTTAAACCTTAAAGCTATAGTTAAGCATACCACACAAGCCTTTTAAAGCACACACATTAGCCTAAGTCACCATTTCTAGCTTTAGGTTAGAGCAGTGAATGGTTTGGTGTTTTGCTTTTATTTTGTGATGATATGTTTTAGCCTGGATGTTAGGATGAATGTGCATGGAATGAATGGTAGGATGAGTTATTCTAATAATTATTTTCTATAGGGGATTGTGCTTAAGGGGCGTTGTAATAAAAATATAACCACTTTTGCTTTGCAGGTGTGTATACCCCTAAGCATAATCTTATAGGCCAGATGGAATTGGTTACCCAAGTGTGGGGTACTAAGTCCAATATATGCATATACATGCTTGGGATTTGTGTGATTTGTTTAGCTAATCTCTGCTTTATAGGTGTTAGTTAGATTTACTTTTCCCTTTTCATGTAATTTTGCAATTTGGATTTTGGAATGATTATTATGGGGGATTAGGATAAGCATTAGTCATAAGATCTCAACTTATGTACCATGTGAAGTCTTTGGAGCATCCACATTCCAACCATCCAAAAGAAGGAACCAAAGTAGAAAGAAGAAAAAAAGAAGAAAAAGAAAAGAAGAATGAAGAAATGAAGAATGAAGACCCCCATAACAAGAATTTCCTTACTTTATTGTAATTAATTCATTTGTAATCCGGGTTGTATAAGGGTAGAGCTTAGCTACCCAATTTGTTTTCGGGTTTGTGCGGTGCAGCCCGATCATAAATGGCCTTTTATTCTTTTGTGTTAGCATTATAAAATGTTTGATGTTTTGTTTAGCTTGTGCATTAGAAATGACACATTTTTCTTAGTTTCTTCCTTGCTTGATGTATGGCTTAGAAGACAATTAGGCTCTCAGAGAAAAATAAATCTTCTACCAAATTAATCAACTCAAAATTAAAAATAAATAACTCATAACCTCACCAAAAGCTTAGGCTAAAAATCAAGATAAAAGAATTAGTAACCCCTTAACTAGATGTTGTCTTATTTTTTTAACCTCATGCATAAAAAGCATATTGTTTTACTCTTGATTAGAGGGCTTCCACCTTTATCAGAGAACTTGGCTTAACCTGTGAGAGCCATGGTGAAAACACACCTCTTTATCTTATTGATTTTGGCCCATAATCTAATTTCTTATGCATTAGGCATAAAAATCCTAATGCTATGTCAAATTGATTGTCCAAAATAAAAATAAAATGTAATAAAATTTGCATTAGATTTAAGTCATTAAAGCATGATCTAGTCTCTTAGGGAGTGTGTTTAAGGACTTAGTCTCTTTCTAAATAAACAACAACTTAGCTATCTTGCAAAAGCATTTGATTTACTAACATATTTTAAAATTGTAGGAGGAGTTAGTTGGCGATCACCCCTAGGCGGTTGTAAGTCTAGCAGTCGGGTGGTTTATCCTTCTTATGGAGGTAAACCAAATACCCATGTTCGCCTTAGATTTAGATCGTGCTTTTGGCCCTCGCCAAAGCTCCCTAGATTTAGGTTCTGAGGTTGCTTCTCCCTATTGCGGCCATAAGCATAAATCTTCACCTCTTAGGTGTTTTCGTAACTTTGTATTATGGAGATGTTAGCCCTGCATTTCTAATAAAAATTTAACTCAAATAAATTAATTCGATTTCAAAATTGTAAAGCCCAACCATAGGGTAGTTTGGGATGCTTACTAGGCTTCCTAGTATCTTAAGCATCCCCTACTTATTCTCATTTGCCTTCGATAAGAACTCCTTCCTCTTGATCGATCCGAACCGATCGATTGATAGTCCTACCCTTTCAAAATCTTTTGAGACCATGATCATTTACCTTAATCGAGAGTATTCTTAAGGAATCTTGTTTCTTATGATGTAATTAACTATAGGGGGAACGTAAACAAAACGGTTTTAAACTGGTTAAAATAAACCCTAATTTACTTTTCCATATAAAGTAGGGGAAAAATCTCTAGTACATTCTGAAGACCCATAGTCCTTAGTAGTCCTTATTGAGGTGATTAGGTCCATTATAGAGTGGTGACTTCTATCTCTCGAGATAGTACATCTTTCCTCAATGTCATACCCGATCACCCTAATAAGAACATCTGTGGATATGTGTGGTGTCCCAACAAGGCATATATATTTCTATTTTCCATTTATCCTCCTTTTCCAAAAGGGGATAGATGAAGGTAGAAATATTTCACCACAAAGGACTTTTAAGGAAGGAATGTGATCTCCACAATGACAGACTATTTGTGGAGGTCGACTTCAACTAATCCCTGCTTCACTGCTGGTTATTTTAAATATGTTGCAGGTTAGATCGTTCATACCATTTTAGTTATTTCTTTGTACTTATAAGATTCAGATCTCTAGTGTGATTAACATAACTTTAATCAAAATCTTTTCAACTTCACTAAATTCATAATATTATGAATGTGTTCAATAATACTGTGCATTTATCATTACTCTTTTGTGATGATTTAAGAATTATCAGTGTAATAAACATCATATCATAAAAGGCACTCTTGTCCTACATCATTTAGGATTCTAAAATTCTTTAAGAAACTCAAGGGCATTGTCTAAGGTCATCCAAGTATCCTCTCTTAGAGACTTATCTTTCCACCTAATTAGGAATCTCTAAATGGTGTTATCATCTATTGATGTTCCAACTGTGATGAAGTTCTCCACTTTAAAGAATGTTGGCTAGATAGGGACTTGTAAATAATTTTATCTCCTTCTACAAAAGTATCATTTTACAAATTTGGAGGTTGGATAACTCCTTTAAAAGATATTAAATCCTCAATATTAAAAATAAGGCAAATAAACCTATGAGAGGGCAAGAACATAAGCATTAGTATAAACTTTTCCAATAATTTTAAATGATCCACATGCTCTCACTTGTAACTTTTTTATATTTTGGTGGAAGAAAATATTTCAAAATGGATATAAACCAATACATAATCAACTATCTCAAAATCCTTTAAAAATTTATTTTTTTCTCTTTTGTTCAACATACTTATTATTGTATTTCTAGTTATTTTTATATCTTTATGAAGACTATAAAAATCACATGTAAATGTATATGTTGAATCATAAAATGCATGAGCAGGTGTATTGGCTAGATCAATAGGAATTTTAGGGCTATATCCTTAAACAATCTTGAAAGGTGATTTGTGGGTTGACCTAGAAATGAAACTATTGTATGCAAACTCAGATGTTGGTAAGGTTAAATCTCAATTTCCTAAATTTTTTTCTAACTAAATATCTTAATAAAATTTTTTAAGATCCTATTGATGACTTTTATCTATCCATCAGTTTGTGGATGAAATGCAAAGAAGAATTTTAGTTGTGATACTTTTTATAAAGTTTTTCAAATTTTATTTTTATCTATCCATCGTGTAACTTAAATATTTATTTTTATGTGAGATGTAGTATTTGATTTTGAATAATGTGAGAAATGTGTCATCTTAGAAATACATCTATAATGACAAATATACTACTATGTCCATGAGGTGTCCTAGCTAAACCTAATGTGAAATCTATAGATAGGTCTTCCCATGGTCTAGAAGGAAAAGATAATTATGTGTAACAACCTACTTTTATTTAATAGGTTTAGCTTGAGGACGAGTGTAATATTAGGCTACAATGCATTCAACATCTTTTCATAAAGATGGCCAATAAAACTTTTGTTCAACTAGTTATGGTAAAATATTTTTGCCTTCATCTATCCTTTTGAAGAGGATAAATGAAAAAATAAATATATGCCTTTGGGACACCATGTAAATTCACAGATATTCTTATTAGGGTGATCGGGTATCACATTGAGGAGAGGTGTAATATCTCAAAAGATAGAAGTCATCACCCTATAATGGACCTAATAACATGAATAAGGACATCTAAGGACTATGGGTCTTCATACATACTAGAGATTCTTACCCTACTTTACATGAAAAAGTAAAGCAAGGTTTATTTTAAACTGGCTTCATTAAGTTCCCTATGGAGGCAAGCCCCCATTGTTAATTACATCTTAAAGAATGAGATTCCTTAAGAATACTCTCAATTAAGGTAAATGATCATTGTCTTCAAAGATTTCAAGGATAGGACTATCAATCAATTGGTTTATTTTTGGAAGATCAAATGATATTGATCAAAGAGGAGGGAATTCTTTTCAGAGCCAAAGGAAGATAAGTAAGAGATGCTTACGATGCTAGGAAACCTAGCAAGCATCTCAAACTATCCTATGGTTGGGCTTTACATTTTTGAAATTGAAGTGAATTACTTGTTTGAGTTGAATTTTCATTAGAGATTTAGGGCTTATAATTCCATAACACAAGATTATGGAAATGCCTAGAGGTGAGGATTTATGCTTGTGGCCTGCAAAGGGGAGAAGCAAGCTCAGCACCTAAATCTAGGGAGCTTTGGCGAGGGCCAAAGCATGACCTAAATCTAAGACAAAAATGGGTATATGGTTTACCTCCATAAGAGAGGATAAACCACCCGACTATTTGAACTTACAACTGCCTCGGGATGGCCACCAACTAACTCCTCCTATAAGTTTAAATACATGTAGGCAAGTCATATGCTTTTGCAAGATAGTTAAGCTGTTATTTGATTTATAAATAGACTAAGTCCTTAAACACACTCCCTAAGAGACTATATCATGTAAAGCATGATTAATGAATTAAACTAATGCAAATTTTTCATATATTTTATTTTCATTTTGGATAATTCATTTGAATCAAGCTTATAGGATTCATATGCCTAATGCATGAGAAATTGGATTATGGGCCAAAATTAATAAGAAAGGAGGTGTGTTTCCACCATGGCTCTCAAAGGTCAAGCCAAGTTCCCTGGCATGGTTGGAAGCCCTCCATAACAAGAGTGAGACAAGATGCTTTTATGCATGATGTGAGAATATTCAACATCTAGGTAGGGGTTTGCTAATTATTTTATCTTGATTTTATAACCTAGGCTTTAAGTCAGGTTATGAGTTCTTAATTTTTTTATTTTGAGTTGATTAGTTGGATATAAAATTTATTTTTTTTCAAAGAGTCTAATCATCATCCAGGCCACACATCAAAGAAAGGAAGAAACTAGAAAAAGATGTCATCTTAATGCACAAGCTAAACAAACATCAACCATTTTATAAAGCTAGTGCAAAAGAATAAGAGGCCATTTGTGGTTTGTCTCCACCGTACAAACCCAAAAATAAATTGGGTAGTCGAGCTCTACTCTTATACAAACCGGATTACAAATGAATTATAAAAGGAATTCTTATTATGGTGGTCTTCATTCTTCTTTTCATCTTCTTCTTTCTTTTTTCTTATTTTGGTTCCTTCTTTTGGATGGTTTGAATGTGGATGCTACAAAGGCTTCACATGGAACATAAGACATAGTCTTATAACTAATGTTCATCCTAATCCCCCATAACAATCATTCAAAAATGATAATTATAAAATTACATGAAAAGGAAAAAGTAAATCTAACTAAAACCTGCAAAATAGAGATTATCTTAACAAACCACACATTCCCAAGCATGTATATAAATAAATTGGACTTACCATCCCACACATGGGTGGCCAAGTCCAATTGGCCTATTTTGGATTATACTTAGGGGTATAAGCAACCTGCACAACAAAAGTATTTATATTTTTATTACAGTACCCCTTAAGCACAATCCCCTACAGAAGATAATGGTTGGACTAAGATGGCCCTAACTTTCAGTCTATGGACATACACCCTAACATCCAGACTAAAATATTACATCACAAAATAAAAGCAAATATCAAACCATGCACCACCCTAACATAGGACTAGAAGTGGTAACTTAGTCCAATGTGTGCCATGGGGTGTGGTATGCTTAGCTAGGCTTTAAGGTTAGGATTTTCTAAGTGTGAAAAGGTTCAACTTAGAAGGGTGTTCTCATTTATGTTGTTTAGTTGATTTGGTTGATTTTTATTTGATGATTTAATTTAGTTTGAATGAACCTACTTAATTACTAAGTTGTAAAGAGAGGGGGAAGAGAAGAAAACTTCTCTTTCCTCCCTACCTTAAGTAATTTCTAAGGTAGATCCATTAATAATTTTTTTGTGAATATTTTACTATATATTTTAATTAATCCTAAATTTAGATTTTCCTTAAACAAACCTATTCAAAAAGAAAGGCATTTTAAGATTAAGTAAAGTTAATTACTATCACAAAACACACAACATTTTATATCTTTCCCACATGTGTATCATGCACATGAATGAATCCTAAGAATATCTATACATATGATGCAAGTATTTAGCACAACTTAATGATGAATGCTAAGAGTGGTTGCTTAAAGAAATTTGGAATGTTTCATGTATGAACAATTTTGTTAAGTAAAAGAGAGTGACTCTTTTATCCATTTTTCATATGCACATTTACAAGTATAAAAACATAAGTGAGTACGACACCATTGTTAGCACTAGGGGTGTAAGGTACAAGACCTACTTAGGGCTACTTAAAGCCTCAGAACTCCAGGGTTTTCCAGACTAATAATATACCACTTTTCTTAAATACATGTTCATGTACAAAAAGAAATGCATGGAAAGAGAATAATGCAAAAATTTTATGTTTGTTTGTTTAATTTTGGTTGTTTAATTTATATGTGTGATGTGGAATTCCTTCTTGAGTCATGACATAGGAGTGTATAGGAATAGATTTCAAACAAGTGCCATGTCCTTTTCAATTGGACTATACACTTTGCAAATCCTATGCAACAATCCTATGTTAAGAAAGAGAGGGAAAATCACATAACACATTTTATAATATTCACATGCAAGCTCATAAATACTTATAGATAGCATACTTTTCATTTGTAATGTTTGGTTTGTATGTTTTGAAAATAGATTTGGATTTAGTAGTGATAATAGCCATTCATATCTTACTTTAGCCAAAACATGCAATTTGACATAAAGGAAACTTTTCATTTTGATTTTATTTTTAAAAGATATGAATGCATGATTTTCATATGACATACACATTTAGCATGCTAGGAAAGAAATAAAGTGATGTAAGCATATAACTTCACTCACCCTAATTAATTCCTAAAGACAATCTTAGGAAGTAAGATCATTTAAAGAGAATCAAAAGTTCTTTAAAGAGACTTTCATTTTGTTTTGAGTTTGATTTAAATTAGGGAAGTGTGAAAAGATTTGCTAGTCCTAACTCATTCCCACATGTGTGTATTATTTTAGTTTAATTTTAAGGTAATTAGATCAATTTTATGCTTTGGTTAGGTTAAAGTGTAGATTAAGTTCATTAATTACCCCTTACCTATACCACTTTAACATATTTAATCAAATAATTATGAGCTAATGTGTGACATAAAATTATAAGGAATTCAAATCAACAATGCACCAAAGAAAGAAAGGGGCCTAATGCATTTGGCTCATAATTAGTAATTAATTAAGCTAAAGGATTTAATTTAAGTACTGTCATAACCCTTCCCACACACGTGGGTTAGGTATGATTTCCTTAAGCTACTTAGGTTATTGAACACCTAAGCATCTACCCAAGAAGGAAGTAATTGAATTCTGGAAAATATTGAAAATTTTATTAAGTTAATTAAGTAGGTCATTGGTGGATTAGCCCTTAATTAAATTTAAATTTAGGAAGGAAAGGGGTTTAGGGAATGACTTATGGAAAATACCACAAATACCACAAACCCATTCCACTTAAACCTCTTCACTTAAACCACTATTCTTTAATTAATCAAGGAATTAAGCTTAATTACATTAAGAGTGTGATTAGGGAACTTCCTTGATTAACTCATTAATAAATTCCAAGAAATTAGGGAAGGTAGAAGTCATCCCACTAAACATGTCTGAGAAGTTTGGAATTAATTAATAAAGTCATTAGGGAGTAATTAGGGTTATTAAGTTTTCAAATAAACCCTAATAAAGGGAAATCTACTATTCAAATTCAAATAAAAATAATTTTATTAGATTCTCCTTAGAATTATCTTTGAAATGAACCTGTGTTTGTATTTTTTGGATTTCTCTACAATTAGTTATGAATTTAGGAAGTTTCAGTTGATTTAAGTTATTTTTATGAAGTTTGTTAACTTATTTTATTAAAATAAATTATTTGAAACTCAAAATTTAATTTCTTTTAATACACAAGTCCTTTTGACCTGAAATTTTTTTGGTAGGTGTATTTTGTCATCAGCTTTAATCTCAAAAAAGTTCAACTTAATCTCACATGTATTTTTGGTTTAATTAATGCAATTTGATTTTTACTAAAACTCCAATTAAGCTCAAAATATTTAGTAAAATTTGGTGATTTTAGGTTTGTTGGATTTCCCTTGGAAAGATGAATCCAATGAACCCTTGTTTGCAATTTTTGGTTAAGTATTTTATTTTTTATGAATTTTGAAAGTTTCAAGTGATTTAAATAAAATTTTAAATCAGAAAAATCTGATTTTCCTACGTAACATTGTTAGCATCGCGCGCAGCGCTGACGTGGCAATGCGACACCATGTGGCACCATACGATTGGTCACATGATACTGCATGGCACACGAACGCAACATGGTGCCGCACGATTGGCATGCGGTGCTGCATCAACCGACAAGTGGGAATCCGAGTCAGCAGGGTTGACCGTGACGCGCAGTTTGACCCGGACCATCTGATCATTGATCGGATAGTCCAGATCAGATCGCATGATCTAGAGCCCAGGATCACGTGATCAGCGTGCAATCTGAGCCGTCCGATCGTATGAACCGCGGGATCGGACGATCTAGATAGCATCAGGTGATCTGAAGGCCTGGATCGCGCGATCAACGCATGATCCGAGCCGTCTGATCCTGCGAACTGTAGGATTGGATGGCTACTACTATCCAGCGGCCATGAATAGTAAAAATAAGTGTATTTTAGGAAAAATGAGAAATTCTAAGTGAAAACTTGTCTAATTGGACTCATTTTCGTGTCGATTCATACCAAAAAATTTCTATTTTTAAATTAGGATGGTTTAAAGTAAAAATGTGGGATTATCTAGAGTATATTCTTAAAAATTGCATGAAAACCATCACAAATGAAGGATCCTAAGCCTGGCTACAATTTTTGAAAGTTATCTCATCAGGGATGATTTTCGATAGTGGTGATGACCCGAGCACGCTGTTGAGCAAGGGAAGAGGCCTTGGAATGAGCTTGGATCTTCACCTTCACGTGGAAACAAAGTTTCCATAGGTGATCACCATTTTCTCACCGAAATCCACTTAGTTTTGGAGTATTTCTCTCCAAAATGAAGTGGGGGTGATTACCGATGGATTTGGGAGCTATAGGAAGAGGAGAATGAGAGGAATGGGTAAATCCTTCAGCCTTATGCCTTTAATGGTTTAATAATTTATTTTTTCTTTAAATTTTTAAATTTGATCCTTTGGTCAATTTGGGCTAAGGATGATTTGACCAATGACCAATGGCTTATCATGGCTTACTTTGGGTTTGGTGATCATGGAATATATTGAAGGCTTTGGTTTCAATTAATGGATGGTTTAATTTCAAGTTGATTTGATATTTTGGTCAAGTTGTTCATAATTCATTTGGCTTTGGTCTAGTTGGCCAATTGGTCAAATTGGATTTAATTAAGGCTTTGGTCAAGTTTAATTCATTTAGTGAACTTGAGCCATGGTTTCAATCAATTTGGTTTGGTTTCAATTAATTGGTCAAATGGGTTAAAAGTTGACTTGGTCACGGGCTAATTATTGGTTTTGGCAATTGATAATTTGGATTAAATGATGATCAACAAAATGACATTTAGTCAATTGGCTTAATTTGATTTGATTTGGGTCAAATAAATTTTTGGTTTGGTTGATCAAATTGGCTTTGGTTTCAAATTAATTTTGGTTTAGTTGGTTGATCAAGTTTGATTCAAGTTTGGTGTCAATTGGTTGTGATTGAAATATAAATCCATTGAGTGATTTGGGTCAAATGGGCTTTGGATTCATTTGTTCAAGTTCAAGGATGAACATGAGAGTTGACTTGGTTTAATTTTTAATTTGGTTTTGGTTTAAGGTTGAAGTTTATGTTTATATTTGGTTCATTATTGAAATTTATTAAATTGATGATCAAAAACAAAATGAAGTTTGGCTTAATTTGGTTTGATTTTGAATTCAAAATTTGGACTTGAAGGTCATTGATTTTAGTTGACTTGGGTTTGATTTTGAATATCATTTTGATATTTGATTGAAGTTTGTGTTTATATTTGGATTCATGATTGAATTGATTGAATCATGAAAGAAAATCAAGGTTTTATTGATTTGAGTTTGATTTTTATAAGTTCAAAGGACTTGAAAGGCTTAAATTGATTTTGGTTGAATTTGAGTTTGAGTTTTGAATTTGGTTTTGATATTTGAATTTATATTTCATTTATATTTGTGAATACAAATGATATAAATGGTTATGAAAAATCTTGAATTTTGAATTTATTTGGTTTTGATTTGAGCTAAGTCATAAGATGAATCAAAGGCTTAGGAAATTTTTTGAATTTGGATTTGGTTTGGATTTGAATATTTTGAATTATTATCATTGATTCATGATTTGAAAATGGAAGATTCAATTTGATTTGAATTTGAATTGATATGAGTTTGTAGTTTGTCTTGAAAGAAGGAAGTGAGATTTGGTTATTTTGGGTAGAAAATTTTTTTTTTGGCATAACTATTCATGGCTAAATTTAAGTCTCAAGGTTGATTTAAGTGTTAAAATCACTAGAAGTGTCTTAAGACTAGAAACTCTTAATGAAGAGTCCATGTCTAAGATGGAGGAGTTGAGAGCTCATTCTAAATATGAGGTCAACACTAGTATTTGGGCATTTAATTTACCAAAATGTCTTAACATGTCTCCTGAATGAAGTTCAAAAATAAGGAATTCCCTTATAGAAGTTTTAGGAATACATAACCTCTTACCTTAATAAAGATATTCATCTATAATGATAAAGGAGTTATCAAAAGCTAAGGGTTTGAATTTATGTTCAAAGAAAATTATATGAAAACTAAGGCAAATTTTATAATCTTCTTTTAAAATCTTAAATCTAAAGATTTGAAATTCTAAGGATAAAATCATTTAAGATAAACTCTAGATAAAGCATCTGTTGATTTATTTTATATTCCATGTTTATGTTTAAGCACAAAAAAAAAAATTCAAGGTATTCTACCCATTTAGCATGTCTATAATTTAATTTCTTTTGAGTGTTAATAAATTTTAAAGCTTAATAATCTACACAGAATAAACTCCTTATGTAATAATATCTCCAATGCTCAAGATTTGAATAATCATATAAAACACTCAATCATATGTAGAATATTTTTATCTAGTGTCATTTAATTTCTCATTGAGGAAAGAAATAGGATGATTTTCTTGACTTAGTTTTCCACCAATTTCAATACGTGACATATCACAAGTTACTTCAAAAACCTTGAAATTAGGAAGTTTTAATATTGGTGAAGAAGTCATAAGGGTTTTAATTTATTTCATGGCCCTTTCAATATTTATGGTCTAAGTAAATTTATTATTTTTTAAGATATCAATGATAAGGCCTACAATAGTGATGAAGTTTCTTATAAACCTTCTATAAAACATAGTTAATCCATAAAAGATTTCAGAATTGGCCAGTCCGTAGCGAACTTAATTTTCGATGGATATACTTTTAATCCATTGGCCTTAAACATATAAAATAAAACCCAAAAAGATTACTTCAGGTTGATAAAAATGTTTTTATAGATTTACATATAATTTTGCTAGTTTTGTTTTTTCTAAGACTATTCTTAAGTGTTGTAGACGTGACTTCTCATCTAGACTATAGATAAGAATATTATCAAAATAGACTACGAAAATGACTAATAAAAGGTTTCAGTATAATATTCATTAGTCTCATGAATGTACTAAATGCATTTGAAATACCAAATGACATGACTACCCATTTATAAAAATCATTGGGAGTTTTGAATGTTGTCTTCCATTCATCACTTAGTCTAATCCTTATCTCGTAGTATTCACTTTTTAAATCAATTTTAGAGAATAAAGATGAACCTGAAATAAGATCTAATATGCCATCCAATTTTGATATAGAAAACTTATATTTATATTATAATCTTATTTATTGCACTACTATTAATACCCATCATCCATGTTTCATCTTTCTTAAGAGATAAAAGAGCTAGTTTAGGACAAGGACTAAGGGTTTCTTAGATTAAACCCTTTTTTAGGAGTTCTTCTACTTATATTTTAATTATGCATGCTTAGTTGGATTCATCCTATAATGCAGTAAGTTAGTTTTTATGAACTAGGAATTAGGTTTATAACATGTTGTATATTCTTTAAAGGTGGTAGTTCATTAGGTAAGTCATTAGGGATCAAATTAGCAAATTCAAATAATAAATTTGCAACTATCATAGGGATGTGGTATTCTTTAGTTTTGAATAAAATTTTATGAAGGTGTAGAATAAATAAAAAATTTGGGTCATTGAGTTCCATAGCTACACATCTAAATCTTAATGGCTTGACTTGAATTCTAGGAGATTTGATCATATTAAGGGGTAGATTAGGATTATCCTTTTTATCCTTAAGTGAATATATCATGATTAATTGAAGTTTTACATTGAAGATGGGGTTTGGGTTGTAGTTTGAAATTAGGTTTATGTGGGGGGTGTAAAAAGAATTCTATATGGAGGTGAGATTGACCTCATTTTGTTAGGCTTTATATGAATTTATTTTATTTTATTTATTATTTTTGAATACATAAGTGTTTTCGTGACCATAATGGATTACATTCAAATCATAAAGTTGTGGTCTTCTTAATATGATATGAGTGGTTTTCATCGGAAGAACATCACACTAAATTTGATTAATATAGCTACTTATTTTAACTAGAACAAGACATCAATTTGTGATATATAGGGATATGTGATTGACCCAACTAATTTGGATTGGTTTCGGGTGAGGTTCAGTTGTAAGGTTGGCTTTAGTGATATCATGGGCTGATACAACATTCATAGCACTACCTCTATTTATTACTAGCTTACACCTCTTTTATTTTTATAAGATATACGTTAAGAAATTATTTCTTCTTCTTCCCTAGAAGCAGTCATACACTTCATAGCTGACATTGGATTATCTATATTGGGATCTATTTCTTCATCTAATAGTGGTGTATCATCATGTATTTTTTTAATATCTACTTCTTCTCCTAAATCTTCAAATTCATCTAGGCATATGACTTTAGCTTTTCATTGATTTTGTATATAATTCTTCATATGATATTTGAATCAAACACATTTTTAGAAGTAGGTTTAGTCGGGGTCGTATTAGAGCGGGTTGTTTGATGTAGAAGGATTAAATTTAAATTAGACCTTTGAGGTTGGGACATGGTTGAATATTTAGAAGATATTTGAGCTTTTATTTTTGATGTGGATACAAAAGTATAGTGAAAGGCGTCTTCTAAGGTCCATGAATTGTGAATTTCTATATCATTTCTAATATCTCCTTGTAAAATAATGATAAATTTGTTAGCTAACTACCACTCTTGATCAGTGTAGTGTGTTTTAGCTATTAAGTATCAAATGTTTCATATACTCCACTACTTGCATATTTTCTTGTTTAAAAGTAGTCAACAATTCATGGAGCCTTTTTTCATGATTTCTAAGATAATATTTAAGCTTTAAAATTTTATTCATTTCTACCGATGTCAGGAGATTTTTATCAAATCTCTAATTTTCAACTAAAATATTATTCTAATAAAATTTTGCATGATTTACTATTTTTATTTTGATGAATATAGTTCATTGATAATCATCCATATGATACTAATAAAAAATCATTCATTTGAGTTAATCAATATAAAAATTTATTGGAGTCATGAACACCATCATACATTGCGGCTTTTATTTTAACTTATTTTACGAATTTATATAATGGCTCTTGGATTCTAAGATGTTTATGTCTATAATTGTTCTTTATGTTTGGCCATCTATTGGGATAATCTTCTTTAAAGAATAACAAGGTTTTCCTCTCTTATGGTTTATGGGTCATCTTGACCTGGAATAGTCGGTGGGGTTTGAATCCTAGTATTTAAAGTTTGAATTTGAGTGGATAAGTTTCTCCTAATACAGTCTTCTATCCTAGTAAGTTTCTCCTCATTTTGGATAGTATTTCCATCATTTTATCTAATTAAATCGTCAAATTAATCCAAGCTAATAGAATTTGGCGGTATGATTAATGCAAATGGAATGTAAATATGCTACTCTCAAATAAATTTTTGAATATGTGTTATGTGAACTAAATTTAACATAATGAGATGCATAATTTTTAAAATGATTAGCCTTCAATAAACACAAATTAACTTTTGGATACTACAAAATAATAAGTAAATATACAAAGAAATTAACTTAAAATCTTAAGGATATGAGTTTGATTTTTATATAAAGTTTGTATACTAGGTTTGACTATTTTAGTTAACTCCCTCTCACTCAAGTTGTCACTTAAAGTATTATGGCTTATAGATAGGGTTTAAATAGAGAAAGGCTAGGCTTTTTAAATTGAGGCAACTACTTGGTCATAAGACAAATGCTCATAGAATTTCCTACCACATGAGTCTAACATGCATTTTTTTAAGTAACTATAAAGAAAATTACACAAAATTCAAAAAAAGAGATTAAACCTTGCTTTATAATTGATATGGATTATTTAATGAGCACTTTCTCCAAGCCTCCAAATCTTAGGCTTTGATACTAAAGTGATGGTGTGGTCAATGCATCACAACAGATGGAGGAAGAAGGCGTGGTTCAGATCATTCACTCACCAAAATGGAAGAAATATGAAAAGTTATACTCATCTAAGTTGAACAACTATAAGAGATCAACGAATTCTCAAACAGTTGGCCACCAAGCTCCAACCAAAGAGTCTTTACTCAAGTTTTTTACACAAAATAATCTAATGATCTCTATTGCATAGAATAAAATATTTATACAAGTTACAACACCTCAAGGGATATGACACTTCAGAAAAACCAATCAAAACATGAAATAAATTGGAACCCATCATTTTGTGGTTCTTAGGTGCCACAAGCCAGCGCTTAGGTGGCAGCTTCTCTATCTATAGACTAATACATACCACGATGTAGCATCGTTGTGCCAGTTGGGTAGCAATTAGGTGTGATAAAGATGATGTACTTTTATCACTTAAACACTTAATGATCTTAACCATAACTTACATACAACACAGAATCATGTCTAAATACATACCTAATATTGATATAACACATGAGACGAAATTATAAAGTATCACAACATGTAAAATATAATATAAGTCTTCATATGCTTAAGCTTTTGGTTTGGGATCTTGTCATATGTCCTTTTATCCTTTGATGTGCTACATCAAGTATGCTTAATTAACTTACTTTCATTGATCCCTACCAATCATTTGTCCTCATACAAACTCATATATAAGTCACCTTCCCAATATAAGCAAATTAAAATTTTTGGTGCCTTTATTTTCTATGTCTTAAACCGTAATGACCTATAGAAATGCATCCAAAAGTCCACCATGATGAAAACTTTGAAGCAAGCAATTCTTCATCCCTCTTGCTTATAAAACTTGTATCTCTCCACTTTCTATTTAAAAAACACATATTTTTATACATTGAATCTAGCCCTACCAAGCCACTAGCTCAGACAACAAAATCATCCCTCCCCTCATACTTTTCCTAGCATTAGCTCTGAGGACTCCAATCAGCATCACATCTCTCATATCCTCTGATAGAAACATCCCATCTACAAACAATGCTTGTATTCCCCTTTCATCTCAAATAGTCTCACACTAATTACCATCCCAAGTAATATTAGCTCACAACTTTTAGTTCCACCACTTTCTTAATCCCTTCCCTCTTTTATTAGAACCAACAACACATTCTACAGTCACATCCCAACCCTCAACCTTTCATACATCTATAAAAAAAAAGATAAAAATTAGAGCACTCCAAGGCCAAACAAATCTTTAGGTTATATCACTAAGTAGAAGTAAAACTTCCACATTGGCATTAATCCTTGTTTGAAGAGTTTTGAGCTCTTCAAAATTAGGGAACATTGACATTAATTCCCTCATCACAACACAAAATGTGTTGGGATACAAATAGACTTACTAAACCAAATGCCACTCTGATGGAATGTTTGCTAAATATAAAGCTCGTCTTACTGCTTAAAGATTTAAATAAAAGCATCCAATTAATTACACATAAACATCCAACTTGATTACTCTTCACCAAAACTGTCATCACATAGATGTGTTGAATGGCTTTATTCATGATAGTTTTTAATGACACAAACCTAAGGGTTCATCGATCTCAACTATCCTCATCATGTCTGCTTATTGAAAAATGCTATCTATGGATTCTACTAAGCTCTTTGTTGTAATTTTCGATACTACATGACTTACAATAGTAATTGGGCTTCACCTTCAGCGAGGCTAACTCATCCTTACTTTTTTTCAAGTAGAACAACATAATTATATACTTATATATATTGAATTTATTCACCTAACAAGTATCAATTCTCAATAACTATCAAATATGCTTTTTCTGCTCCATTGTATTGCACACTTTCTTGGCAAACAAGTCACTCACTCTTTGGTCATCAATTAGGTCAATCACGCTATGCTCAAGACTTCTTATAGAGAAATGGAATGGACACTTGCAAACCATCACTTAAGTCAATTCAAATTGCAACCTCTTGTATTCCAATCCCTCTCTATTTAAGCAACTTGTTAGGTCTCTTCAAAACCAATATATTTTATTGCCATCAACTGCTTGTGTCAACATAATCATAATTCCTTAAACCTTCATTTTCAACAACTCAAGTGGCTGCTCATGTGCATCAAACGCACCCTCAATATAATATCTCTATCCATAGAAACAACCTTGACTTACATGCTTATTTGAACTCCAATTAGGCCAAGGATTTCACCCAATTAGGAATCTACAACTCGATATTATGCTTTTCTTAGGCAAAATTCTTCTCTCTTGGTGTCTTATAAGTTAATGAATCATGAAAAAATTCTTTATAAAAATGAGGCGTCAAGCATCATGTACTGTAATGAGACTTCAATATGGCTAGGCAGCTAGTTCATGAATTTGACATCGCAATTCAAGCGTCCATGCTGCCCTATTGTGACAATGTTTCAATATTAGCTATTGTGAATAACAAATCTTTCACGCTTGTACTAAGTATATCAAAATCAATTGTCTTTTTTACAAGAGATTTCATTAAATCATAGCAAACAATTGTAAATCATGTTGCCCCTCAATATCAACTCACCCTATCCTCACAAAGCATCTCAATATGACACCGTTCTCTCTTGACCTTGTGAGGGGTATTAGAAACCCACAACCTCAGGCTTGTCACTGTACAAAGAGCCAATTCATGTCATAATTAATCCCCACCGTTCCACCATAACAATTAGTTGAATTCTAACCATTCTCCTTTAACAAAATACTGAGTGTCAATAACAACTGGATATTCTACCCATTCTAACGACGATGAAGAACAAACATAGAACTATTCTATTCTGTTTTTCTTCTTAGTTTTGTTATTTTCTATTTCTAATTCCTCTTGCACAGCAACTTTTATTTTCAATTTCTAATTATAGCAACCATATATCGTAGCTGACGCTTTGGGACTGTAGTAACTAGTAAGTGCATCTACCTGAGGCGTAGAATACTGTATTGGCCTTTTTTTTTTTAAGTTGAAATTTAGTGATTAATGCATGGTTTGAATTAAGTCTCCTATTGATATGAAAATTTTCTACCAACTCCACCAAAAAATACGTAAATTTTGATGCAAAAAATAAATATAAACTATAATAGAAACACAATTAAGACATAGATAAATATTATAAGATATATTTTTATTTGTAATTTAAAATAATATTTTTTATTATTTTGTGAAGTTAAAATTTGACAATTTTTTCTTATAATTTTAAATATATACTTTATCTACGTATATATTTTTATATCAAGATCTGATGCAATTTTTCATCTTAGTTAACATTTTAAATATCAATGCAGCTTAAAAATAAGCTCAAGCTTCGTTCAATTCCATTTATTTCTTTCATAATTTTTTTTTAGGAAAGATTAACTTTATCCAACACAATAATTGAAAAATTGCGATTGTAAATTTGGTGCAAAAATGTTACATAATCATTTTTAAAATGTTGCTTCGTCTGAAATCATGAATTTTTACATCTAAAAATTAAAATATAAATAGGAGTATTTCTATACATAGCACATAATTTTTATATATTTATATATTTAAGTTTATTTGAAGTTAAATTCATTTTTAAAGCATAAAAAAACGCTATGTTTATAAATTCAGTTAAATAAAATATTTTATTCCACAAATAATGATCATCCTCACCAAAGAACAATAATGAAAGCTCTCCGTCGGTAGAGGACCCCAATCACTCCCCTACGCCATACATGCCCTCATTCAACCTCGCCTTTGCCACAGCCCTGAGCGGCTCCACCCTCGGCATCGTCAGCCCATAAACCTCCTCCACAGCCACCTCCTCTGGCCCCTTCCCATCTGCCGGCTTCCACTCAAACCCATGCAACAAAGTCCCCAACCCAAGCAACACCATCACCAACCCAAGCGGCGCTCCCGGACACCTCCTCCTCCCCGCCCCAAACGGTAATATCACAAAATCATCTCCATGACTAATCTCCACCTTCCCTTTCCCCTTCTCATGCCTCTCCGGCCTAAATTCATCCACGTCATCTCCCCACACGTGCGGATTGCGGCCGAGGGCATGCGTGTTGATGAAGACACGCGTGCGAGATGGGAGTGCGTAACGGCCGTTCATCAGATCGGCGGGTCTGAGTGATTCGTGTGGGATGAGGAACGGGCCCGCTGGGTGGAGGCGGAAGGTTTCGCGGACGATGCAGCGGAGATAAGGGAGATGAGGGAGGTCGGATTCGTGGATGAGACGGTGGCGGCCTATGACACAGTCCAGTTCCAGTTGGGCTTTTTGGAGGACGAGGGGATGCCGGAGGAGTTCGGTTAATGCCCATTCGGTGGTCACGGCTGACGTGTCAGTGGCCGCTGCAATCATGTCCTGGAGAAACAGCCATCAGATGTTCTTAATACCACATGCCTCGCAACAAAATATAAGAAGAAGATGATGATGAAGAAGATTTTATACATATATACCTGCATTAGAGCTTTGATCTCTTTATCATCCAAGCGTTCCTTGCCATCATCCCCAGGCAAAGAAAGCAATACGTCAACAAAGTCAACGTCATCTTCCTCCTTACAATTACTGCTTCTTGTTATCTCCTTCCTCCTCTTTGTGTTCTCCCTGTGCTCCTCTATGATCCTCTGGTGAAACGGTCCACCTTCTTCTCCACCTCTCTCATCTTTCTCTCACAGCCTGTGGGGTCGAACCAGCGCCATGCAGGCAAGTAATCTCCCAGATAGATGATCCCTAGAAGGTGGAAGAGCTCATGGGTGATGGCCATGAACTCCATCGTCTCTCGTCGGCCTGCCGAGGTTGGCCCGAAGTATTGCTTCCCTAAGAGCATCCTTGTCACGTTGTTCATGGAGAAGCCTCCCAACACCTTCGTCACATCCGCCGCATCCATGCATCCACAGTATTACATTGGCGAACCATCAAATTACTCAGCTTCATTTTTAACTTGTAATTTGTTGGCAATAATTTGAGTAAAAAAAAAAAGAACAAAAAAATTACAAACGATCCATTATGCTATGAGGAGCTCCTGATTGCATTACATAAAATCAATATATTTTCCATTTATTTTGTACTAATCTTATTTAATTTGTTATCCCATGTAATACTATTGTAGCTAAATATATGCTGAACTGTTTTAATTCAATAAATTTTATAAATGTATCTAATTTTTTGATGAAAAATTGTTTATTTAATTTTTATAATAAGACCCTATTATATGTTCCTCTAATTTATATTCAAATAATTATTTCAGGGTTAAGCATTAAAAATTGACTAATTTAAAGTTTTTCCAGTCAAAAAAATTTTTTTTAAAACCACAAAATGCAAATATATATTTTTTCCAAAAGCTATATTACACATCTAAAACCTAAATTTTGGAAGCTGCTTCTTTTCGACGAATAGAATCAGATTATTTTTATTTTTTTTAACCTGTAAACACGCTTTTATGAATTTGTGTAAAACGATACCTGCCTCAAGTCGATCGTTTCCCCGGACCTACTTCTGCCCCAGACATCCATTAACAAATGTCGGGCCTCGTCGGCCCGATGGGTAGCAAATGATTCTATCCTTCTCGTTGTTAGCAAATGCTCCATACAAATCCTACGCATGCGCTTCCAATGGGGACCCATTGGTGCAAGCGCCACATCACCACTGCCGTAGGCCAACCGGGCCGCTGCCACAGTTGATGGACGCGAAGCAAAGGCATCATCTTGCCCAACGAGAATTTCACGAATAACCTCTGGGTCGTCGGTAGTTATGGCATCAACAGCACCAAGTCGAAGATAGACCAATGGGCCGTAAGTTGAACAGAAACGTGCAAAATCGCGGTGGGGCAATCGGCCTAATTGTAGGAGGTTGCCTACAATGGGCCATCTTGTTGGTCCTGGTGGCAATTTTAGTCGATCGACTTCGGTTCTCTCTCTAACAAGCCAACAAGAGATAAAGAGGACAATGGACGTGATCAAGGTGAGAACTAAAGAAAATATCAAGCTTATGTCCATGGCAAGAAGTTACTAATGCCAAATAATTTTGTACTACTAACTTGATAGGTTAGTTATAAGTCACAATAGTTATGATTGTTAAAGGTTTCATGAATTATGTGTGAATTTTATTTGGTGGGTGCTGAAGTAGCTTCCAAAAAGAGATCATATTCTTTGGCATGCATGTATTAGTTGGTGAGGATTTGTTGCTGTTTTGGTGCTCATCACACTTATGAAAGGAAGTCTCTTATTTATAATGCTTGGCAATTGAGCATCTCATATTTGATGGGAACCACTGATTTTATGACATTAATAAATGACTACGAATATTTTCTACTAAATAAGATCATAAGTATAAAAAGTAGTATTCTAATTTTTAGAAAAATTGAGGGTTTGAAGATTAATTTATTGAAGGTTTATTTCTTATCAACATGATATTTTATCACATCTAAAAAAACATTTAAAAGAAAGATCTAATATCGAATCTAAATTTGTTCGTAGAGTGACACAAAATATTTTTTTTATAATGAAAAGTAGGGCTATATTAGATGGGATAAAGTGAATAGAAAATTGAACAAACAAATTTTTAGAAGTATGAGAAATTTGACGATGTCAGAGAATAGAAGTATAAACAAGGAGTTAGAGTATATTAATCTTTCTATCTGACAAAAAAAGTCCTCTAGAAAAATTAATCCTCACCTCCTCGAGAATTTTGCTTTTTATACGACCAAGAGGTGGCTACATGAAGATAGTACACGTCAACTATACAACAATAATAGCGAGCCTTTATCACACTTTGTGGGATCGGCTAAATGAATCCTTCTTCCCCATTATCTCTTATTATGTGTCAAATCTAATTTTATTCTAATAAACTATAGTCATTTTTTACAAATCTTAACCAAGTCCTTTTAGGTCTACCTAAACCTATCAAATCAAATACATTTACTCTCCTAATCGAGTCATTGGATGGCCAATGCTTTATGTGGTCAAATCATATAAGGTGACTCTCTTTAATCATATCTGCCACTAGAGCTACTCCAACCTTTTTCGAAGATTCTCATTTCACCTTTATAATAATAATTTTTATTCTTCTGGCCACAGCTCCACAGCATTGTGTTCAGGGCGTCGTAGCTTTGCCCTAGCCTTCTAAAAGGATAACTACTTAGAGCCAGTTGTCGAAATTATGGTAAAGCGTCGCGGCACTAAGATCTTACACGGTGCTAAGATCTTAGCGTCGCGATGCTGCACTGCCTATTGAGAGGGAATAGTTACAAGGAACACTGCTATAAATAACAGTGTTCAGTCCACTATTGTTTCTTCCATTTTCTTTCTCTTTGAACACTCTTGCTCTCACTACAGTCTAACACGCTCCCAGCAATCCTCTATTATTTCGAGACATTTTAATCACTTCAGCTAAAAGATTTATGTCATTTTACCTTTAAAAAGTATGTTAAATCATAATCCCATTGTTGATAATAGATCCATTGAAGAAAATAAGAGCTCCGCCATTGAAATTTTTCTAGAGCGAGATGAAAACTCCTCCCCTCGTTCGATCTTTGATCTGGAATAAGGGAGAAGAGTATTTTGCACTATGATTTTTGAAATCTAGCATTACTAAGGTGAAATGGTGCCGAAATTTTTAATTTTTTTTAAATCTCATAAGAACCTCAATTTCTGACTCACAACACTATCTCCTCGGGTATTCCTATTATAACGGGCAGTGCTATGGCACCCAGGCACCAGTGCCGCAGCATCCTACCGAAATCACCCTCGCGGCATAGCGCCATGGCATCTGCACTGCTGTGCCATGCTCACTTGGCACGAGAAATATGACTTATAATATTTTCTAATAAAATCCCCTAGCGCCGCAATGCCAAAAGACTAGTGCCTTGATGCTATATTTCCCTAGCATAAGTAAAAATGACTTAGAAATTTTTTATACCAAGGGCAAAATATCACCATAGCATCGCGGCGCCATAGTGTTAGTGCCGCGATGCTAAGCTATCAGGTTTTTCATTCTGTTCACAACGCTGAGGCGCTATCACATAGATTTCATTTTTTTATTAATATGTTTGAATGTTTTTTATTAATTCCTGGAGCAATAAACCAACAATACAAGCATATAACACAAAGAATAATAAAAAGAGAGAATTTTATTTCTTCAAAAAAAATTATAAATTATAAATTATAAATTACTAAAAAAAGAGGGAAAAGTACAAAATAAGGGAAATTAAAAATCATACTCGTCTCCCTCCTCTTCCTCCTCTATGTCTGATATCAGCGGGGTAATAACATAAGGCTAATATTGAGGCATCGTAGGGAAGGAGACTTAGCTTGGATTTGCAAGATTACAATTCTGAAATATGTTGACGAGTGTGGTGTTGAACCATGTAGAAGAATTACATCCATTGTTGACCAATATGATGGTCAAACTTACGCTTCAGAATGTCCTATCTACGACTAATCCAATCCACCCTTTTTCTCAAGTCTGTGAGCTGACTACCAATTTCTTGGACTTGCTCGGCCAGGGACTTGTTAGATTGGGGTCAAGGTCGTGAGGCATGTGAGCCTTCCCCAACTTCAAACCTCGGCCCAAATCCCTTAATTACCCTCCTTGTTAGAGGGGCCTTCTAATATTTCTTCATCAGGCCCCCCTACCGCTTCTACAACGATACATAAATCAAAAATCAAAGAAGGGTGACCATACCCGATAGTAGTACTCCCCATATTATAAATAGAATTATAAATAACTTTTCTGATACTGATTGTAAATCCCTTTTAAATAGAAAAATTTAAAATAGTTCTATCTTTGGTAACCTCACTAATGTTACCAGTAAGTATAATCTTTATGGAAATAAAATAATGCTAAGCTCTAGATTCTGCAGTGAGATCGGCAATAGAAAATTTAATAATTTTTTTCTCCTGTCATTTCCACTACACATTTGCATTTATGGTAGAAAATGGAGGATCTCGTCAATATCAAGATGATAATTACGATAAGAAAGATATTGATAGTAATCAATATTTTGAAGATGGTAATATGTGTTAATAGTACTATTATCAAAACTTACTAGTTTCCCCGTGCATATGCTTTGTTGTCCTGGCTTTCATGTGCATTCATGAAGAATTTGTGCACCACCGGGACAACACACGAGCTATTATCATAGGCCAGTTTTGCTTAGCCTTGACTCACGATCACCCCTTCAACACTGCCATCAGGCTTTTGGAAGCTCCTCTTTGGGATTAGGTGTTTATGAATGAGAGTGTGTTGGTGTCGCTCCTCAACATCGACACTATTGAATCTGCCGACATCGCTAGATGCCCTTTTCCTAATCACCTCCCTTCTAAGAGGTATGATCAATATGTTAACTGGAGGGAAGAATATATCTAAGAGAGAGAGAAAGAAAATCTGTAAGAGGAGAGACCACTGAATGAAAATCTTTAATGGTCTTGGGTCCTATTTATAAATCAAGCTCAACACTGTGGCCTTGAGGCACTAGCCTCTAGGGTTGTAAAACATGGCCTCAGCATTGCGATACCCACATGCAGCGTTAAGGCACTAGTTTGTCTATCCCATTGGTTACTGTGCACTAAAAAAATAAATTTAATTATAATAAATTTCATAACTAATGGGTACGAAAAGCATTGCAATGCTGGGCACTCTGACCTAGTGCCGCGACACCCATTAAAATGAGGCTATCATTTCTCCTTTAATCGCTGCACATCTATCAAGGAATCTTGACCAACTCTGCTATGCCACAATGCTATGTTGCAACACTGTTCAAACAGTCAAACAGACCAATAATGTCAGAACCATAGTGATACCCATGCAGCATTGAGGTGCAGGACCTCACATCTCACATATACACCTAAGCTGTCACCTAAGCAACGCCGCCTGATACAGTGCCAAGGCACTGCCCTTAAATAAAATATAATAAATATATATAAAAAAGGGAACTTTGACTACAACCTTAATTTTGGCATTCCAAAAAAAGTATGTAAGTCAAGTCTTCTATCCATTTGTCATGCAAACACTGCAATAATTTGTTCAGCTCGTGAATAAATTTATATTCATTCACCATGTGAACAACCATAATTTTTGGCATTTCAAAGGGATAAAAGCCCATCTTCCTATTCATTCACCATATGAACATTTATCTATTCACTATGTGAACACCTAATAATTCATTCATCTCGTGAATAAACTTATATTCATCTACCATGTGGGCAACCCTAAATTTGGCATTCTAAAGGGATGTAAGCCTAGCTTTATATTCATTCACCATGTGAATATGTGTTTGTTCACATGTGAATACCTTATAATATGTTCACCATATAAACACTTATACACCACTCACACCAAAAATCTAAGTCTACTCGAGATACCAGAAATGAGGCAACCCATAGCTACTTATTAGATTCTCTAGACATTATAGTTATATCCCTCTAATGTTGGTAGGTTGGAATAACGTAGTCCCAGGATGACAAAACCATGGGATCTTAATCGTGATTACACTCTTATTTCCTTTTAGACAGCCATCTTAACCCACTATGCCTCTAAGACACCAAATGCATATCAGAAAGATATGTTTATTTCCAACCTTAATCGAGAGTGCTCTCTTACTTTGGTAAGAGAGTAGTTAACAATGGAGGCTTGCATTCATAGGATGTAGAACCCATATCTAAATAAACTCTAACGTAATGTTATGGGAAATTTAGTTAAATATATGTCAATCTACCTCACAAAAAAAAAATATACTCTTATCCTTCTCAACCAAAAGTGGTGGAGCACATCCTCAAAGGTTTTTCTAAGTGATCAGATTTTTGGTAATTTCACTGAGGATTACTTCTCTCTCCATCTTTTGTTGAAAAATTATAAAGATAAATGAAGTCCTAGGAATATCTTGGGTTGTATTCCTTAGAATTTTTTATTCTAGTAGAACCTGAATTTAGATTCACTTCAGGTTTGAAATCATCCATGAACTTAATGAGTATGATGACTGTCCGATTAGTGGAGGGATTCACTATTAGATTCCCCCAAGCTATAATTAACACCAGTTCCGCTAGAGCCACTATCTAGTTCAGAACAATCTTTGAGGTTGTCCAATTTATATTGGCAAGACCAAGAAAGGAATTCATATATAAAGAATACAATAAAGGAAATAGGTCAACCCTAAAGGAGCTTAGGCTTGATACAACCACAAAGAGAATATATGTGTTTGATAGGTTATCAAATAGAGCCTCACATTCTAAGGATAAAATGACTGCCAAGCCCAAATTGAAATCTATCATTGTCAACCCACTTAGCATCATGTTTGAGGAATAAAGCCCAGCACAAACTACTATCCTAGCTTCGAGTGGCAAAAATGACCACAGAACATCTTCGGACACTAAGATGTCTAAAAGAGCTCGAAGGAAATACAATGCCCCTAGTAGAGCTACCGAACTACCAATTCATAATGAGCAGCATCTAACCCATGGGTAGATGCCAACATACCTATAAGTAATAGTTTTGACCTGTTAAAATGTGTCAAAAGAAACAACTCCAAAGGAGTTATAAGGAAATCTTTCTAGGACATACCTATAAGTCCCATATCTCAGAATCAATCATGGCAAAGAGAAATTGTTTCTTCCCAAATCTACAAGATCTTGAAGACTGAAGAATATATGCCTTTAAAAAAGGATCAAAAAGTTGGTGAGCCATGTTACCAAACCTACAAATTCTTAGTTCAAAAGGAGTTGGAATATTAAAAAGTATCATCTTGCCCTTCTTGAGAAGAAATCAATGCCAAAAAATTGAATGATCGATGAACATGGACAATAAGCCATCTAATCCAAAAAAAAAAAAAAATAGATGGCCAGTTGTTGGAAGGTTTTGATAACAATATCAAAGAAAATCACATCACTTAGGCCGTTCTAATCCAATCGGTGAGCACCAGGGTGTGACATATGGGACTCATTTTTAGAGATCCATCACTAGGAGGTCCTGACTAATATGGAGGGCCAAAGGATCAATAAATGTCAAAGATGAAAAAGTTCAGCATGAATTAGCTCCCCTATATAATAAAGAAGCTAACTCTCCTATCATCAACTGGAAGCTTTAGTCTAAATAGAACTGGTTAATGGACGATGGTATGGATGATCAACTTCTTTCAAAGATGAAGATCTCTCAACTCATGAAGAACTACAAAGTTTAGATCTCCAAAATAGTAAAGATACTTATCACATGGAGGTCAAGATCATTCGCATGGTTAAAACTCGCCTACAAAATAAAGGTGTAGTGTCTAAACAACAAAGTGAGAAAGATCGATAGGGAAACCCAAGTCATCAAGAGCCTATAACTGAGGCTCAAGTAGAAGTGGATGTGATTGAAGAACTCACGGATATTATAGTAACGCTACAATAACAGATGGGTTCCCAAATCCAATAGAGAGACCAAGAAATTAGCCTGCTCAACAACTGCCTTAATGAAATGAGCGGGATGATGAAGGACTTATTTGGTCAGCTTAACCTTATGGTAATAGCAACACAGTGGATACCTCCAAAGAACCCATTAGAGATAAGTAATCCAACAGTGATGAATGAGGGGGTACGAAATGCTCCACCACCCAATTTACCATTAGATGTGGCACATAGATAAGAACTTCCATGGGAAGCCATACTAAACCCTCATTAGGAAGGTAATGCTATCACCAAATCCCAAGTGAAAGGTCTCATTAGCCAAAAGGTTAAAGCAATGATAGCCTCAAAAATTGCTAAGCAACTGGTAGGAAAAGGAAGACCATGCCTAGCCAATTATGATCAAGTATAGTATTTTATGGGAAAAGTGGTGCTGAAGTTTAATACATTCTCAAGCATAGAAAATCCATGAAAATAATTGGCTCAATTTAAAGCATCATGTGAAAATATCAGTGGAAATAATACTTTGTTGATATGCCAATTCGTCAGCAATCTTACCCATACGACCTTCGAATGGTATGCTAAGTTACGTAGTGACTTAGAAAAAATATTCGTTGAGCTAAATGGCACTCTTCATCAAGAGATTTATAGGTGCAACAAAGAAAGTAACAATTGCAGATCTTGCCTTGGGAAAAAGGAGAAAGAATGAGATGTCACTAAATATATCACCATATGGAGGAACCTAAATATGAGATGTGATCAGCAACTTATAGAAAAGCATGCAGTGGAACGCCTCATGGGAAATTTTGATGATAAAATGGTCTCATACCTTGCCATGGCTACACTTAATACATTCCAGGAATTATTAAATCGTACTAGGGTTTGAAAGATTGCCCAAATAAAAAGGGATTAATTTTTGGCTATAATAAAAACTCCACTCGAAGAGGAAAGTAGCCCAAGCTGCAAGAGTACAAAGAAAATGATGTGAATACAACATTCACATTTATAGTGAACAAAAAGGGAAACAGAGGAGCATCAACTTCTTGATCAGTCACAAAGCTGACAGAGTAAGAGAAAAGAGTGCCAACCCTCCAAGAAAAGATGGCGAAGTTGTACTCATTTAAGAGAGAATGTACTGCCACGATTTTTAAATAAGACCTAAAGTTGGGATTACACCTACTAGAATCACATCGACTAGATCAAGTAGACAAGGTCGATGATCATACTTATTATCCCTTCCCTAGGCTTATAAGTCACATGATTGGAGATTGTTTTATTTTCAAAGACTAGGTTGAGAAATCTATCACAATACAAAAGTTACCTTGTTAGACAATGTCTTAGTTAATCCTAAAAAGGTAAAGGTAAGTGTTATTACGACACACCTAAATGAGAAACCCGAGTTGAGCATGACTCATGACACAAATAAAGAAAAAAAAACTCTACAAGTACAAGTAAAAGAAGTAGGTTGCTGGGAAACTTTCATCTCAAAAAAGACTAAAAGAATGATCAATATTCTTTTAGCTATAGAGGACATTCGGTGGAGAAATATCCTAGAATTAAAATTAATCCTAGGATACTTCCCCTAAATAGAGGTAATTTTATACAAAATGAAGTAGCAAATAAAAAATAATAAGCCTTCTATGTTAAAGCCTCATAAATTAAGAAAAAATAAGAAAGCTCAGAAACAAAAATCTGAGACACAAAAAATGATGATTCTCTAGATTATGAACAACCTTCTCAAAGACTGGTTAGGCTGGAGGAATATATGCACCATTTACAGGTCGACATAGAAGAGCCAGAAGAATTTGTAAGAGAAACATGTCGAATGATAAATTTGGTTTCAACTTCAACTAATTTTGAGGAAGAGCTATGCTTT
The DNA here is from genome assembly GCA_021442155.1 of Cymbidium sinense. Taxonomy (NCBI): domain Eukaryota; kingdom Viridiplantae; phylum Streptophyta; class Magnoliopsida; order Asparagales; family Orchidaceae; genus Cymbidium; species Cymbidium sinense. Next base: position 16,975,719 of record CM038229.1, on the reverse strand, counting down.
CCTAAAGAAAATCCTATCAAATGAAAAAATAAGCCAAACTCTAAGAAACTACACCTTGAATCAAATAGTAGTTCTGAGAGTCATAAAGACTCTAAGAACTCCGAAGAGGTATAGTGCTCAGAAACTTTTTCTAATAAAGAAAGCCAAGCAGAAGAAGTAATAAAGGTGCAATTAAGGAGTGGAAAAAAGATACCTCCACCTCAACAACAACAAAAAACTAGCAAAAAAGGCAAAGAAATTCAAAATAATGATGTTGCCTTACCTCCACCATTAGTTAAACACCAAAATTCTATCAAAATAAGAGTAGAATATAATGTTTTACACACTTACTTAAGCTTCTTGCTCTATTAAGAATATATGATGCTCTCATGCTATCCCAGGATATAAGAAATACCTTAGTAAAAGCCTTGCAAATCCTAGAGCAATATGAAGCATTTTTCACTAAAGAGAGGATAAAAAATGATCTCACCTTATAAAAGCCAGCAACTGTCACCTTCAATGATAAATACTTGCTACTCAAAATGACTGAACATAGTCAACCTCTTTATGTTACAACTAAAATTAATTCTACACACATAAAGAGGGAGTTGATTGACCCAGGTGCTTCAATCAATCTCCGACATCCAAGACACTTAGGGCATTAGCTTTGGATGCTTGATACCTTGACAAGAGCACGATATATTTACAAGGACTCAATCAACAAGGGCAACAAACCTTATGATCCATTGTCCTACCCATACACTTTAGAGAATTATATATATATATGCTAAATTTCATGTAATTGAGGCCAAAGTTGAATATAAGACACTCCTTGGTAGGCCATGGATTCATGAACATGGTATAGTACCCTCAACTTTTCATCAATGCTTAAAATATATCCAAAATGGTGAAAAGTATCAAATTGATTGGGACATGAATCCGTTCTTAATACACGAATTCAAGATCTACGATGACACTAAATATCCCTAAGAAGGTAGAAGAGTTTAACGCCTAAAAGAAAGAAACTCCACCTATCAAATTAATGTTAAAGAGTGGCGATTCAAAAGGTAAAATTATAAACAAATCAAAATAACCCAAGGTAATTACCTATCTTGATAGCAATATTGAAGAGGGTGAAGAAGAATTGGTACCTAAGAGGGCCTCAACTATTCAAAAGAGAGAAGAGGCTACTACCAATGACATGACCAAACAATTAGAGAAAAAACACATTCCTCTAATAAAAATGTTTGAGTCTCAGGACTCTAATAAGGCTATGAAAAGCTTTATCAACTCTAAGGAGAGAAGAAATAGAACAATGAAAGACTTTCTATGTCCTTCCTAGAAGGGGTTACAAGGATCGTGGAATTCTCTTCTATAAAGTTGAAGAGCAAACCACAACTTCCATGCAAGAATTATTTGAACATGATGATTTTGAGGAAGAAAATATTTCAATAATCATTCCACAATACTTTTGATCAGCATTATAGAAGCTAATCAAAATAATGTCTAGCTATCACAATCGAATGCATAGGCTCGATTGTTCAAAGGACTATGGAAAGGGGATAATGTTTAGAGTTCCATAAGATATGGAAAATTCACTACATGGGGACTAGGATATATTCATTCATCAAAATTCTTAACAAGATCATGCTATACCATATCCAATAGAGAAGTAATCCCTTTTGAAACCACAAATCTACAAAGGTGTACATCACAAGGGAATGAAAATGGACTTAAAGATGAATTAATAATCGACCTTAAAGAAGCCCTGAAAGATTTTGAAGAAGGCAATCAAGGTACGATCGATGAACTTCAGGAAATTAACTTAAGTACCGAAAAAAAGCCTAGACCAACTTTTGTTACAACTAACCTCACATAAGAAAGATTTGAAGAATTAAAAGCACGAATTTATGAATATTAAAACTACTTCGCATGAAATTATTATGAAACACCAAGTTTATCACCAGAGATAACTATACATAAAGTGGCTAGTAAATCTGATGTATAGCCAATGAGGTAAGCATCAAGATGAATGTTATTACAAATTAAAGATAAGTAATTGCTGAAACCAAAATACTCATCGAAGTAGGGTTCATCCAAGAAGAAAAAGTATGCTGACTAGATTGTTAATATTGTCTCACTAAAAAAGAAAAATTTGCAAATCTAATTCTGTATCAATTTTTGAGACTAAAATAAAGCATGCCTGAAAGATGATTTTTCATTACCCAATGTAGAACTCATGGTGGATAATACGTCCAACTATGATATGTTATATTTCATGCGTGGATAATTAGGCTATAATCAGTTAAAATGGCTATAGAAGATGAGAAGCATACATCTTTTCACACGTGAATTGACATATATTATTATTATAAAGTAATGCTATTTTGCTTGAAAAATGTGGGTGCCATTTACCAGAGGGCGATGACCCGCATTTTCAATGATCTCATACATAAGTATGTAGAGTGTTATGTCGATAATTTGTTTATTAAAAGCAGCATATAAGCGATCTAAAGATCATTTTCAATAGGATTTGAAGTTTCATTCTAAAAAAGAATCCTCTAAAGTGTGCTTTTGGTGTGACCACTGGATAGTTTTTAAGCTTTATTGTACACCATAGAGGGATTGAAATAGATCCCTCTAAAATAAAAGTAATAACAGGAATGACACCACTTAAGACTCCAAAATAATTATGTTCCCTATAAGGCAGATTGGCTTATATTAAAAGATTTATTTCTAATCTCTTGGGAAGATACTTACCTTTTGCTCAATTAATGAAAAAAGATGCACCCTTTATATGGGATGACACTTGTCAAGAAGTGTTTGTCAACATAAAGCAATATTTATTGCATCCCCTAATCTTGGCAGCACCAATCACAGGGAAACCCTTGATATTATATACGACAACCCTAGAAGAATAACTAGGAGCTCTACTAGCACAAAATAATGAACTAGGAAAGGAAAATAATCGATATTATATAAGTCAACATCTAATAGGAGATGAAATAAAATATTCTCCTATTGAAAAAGTAGTATTTATTATTAATATTTGCTACTTAGAAACTATACCATTATATGTTATCTCACAAGATAACATTAATATCTAAAGTTGACCCAATCAAATTTCTAATGATGAGGCCCACCTTAACGAGTCACTTGGCTAAATAGACTATCCTTTTACTACAATTCGATATAACATATGTTTCGCAAAAGGCCATAAGAGGGCAAGCCTTGGCTGATTTCTTAGTCGCTCATCCCTTAACGGCAGACTCTCCACTTAATGATGAGTTACCTAATGAACAATTTTTTGAAGTTGAAAAAGCTCAGCAACCATCAGGATGGGAGCTTTATTTAGATGGAGCTTCATTAATAAATTCAACTAAATCGCCCAACTTACTTACAATACAAGTCAAAATCAGCCTGATATTTGTAACACTGTAAGAGGGTACATATGATATTCCTATAGTCTTGTTGAGCCTTAAACTAATAATGAGGCTGATTATCAAGCATTAATTATGTGCCTAGAACTAGAAATTAATATAAAAGTTAAGAAGCTTCATATTTATAGAGGTTCCCAACTTATAATTTGTCAAATAATTGAGACTTTAAGATAACTAAGCCGGAATTAGTGCTTTACCATACACATGTCTTGGTGTTTTTAAAACAAATCCCTAAAGTAACCATCATAAGGGTGTTGTGTTGAAACAATGGAAAAGCTAACACGTTAGCTAAATTTGCTAAAGAAATGGTAGGCCCTCAAGAAACTCCAATTATAATAATAGTCCAAAATAGATTAGCACTAACACCAATCCTCTTACAAGCCTTTAAAGTTAAAGAAAGTCAATAAGTTATGACCATAATAAAATAAGATGACTAGCAAGAACCATTCATCACCTATCTCAAAGGCAGTGGACATTCAAAAGATAAACCAAAGGCTCATCAAATTTCACAAAGAGTGTTATAATACACTCTTATAAATAATATAATATATATGCATGTGTTTGACCAAATATGGTTATGATGCCTGGGACCAAATAAAGCCAAGATAGTAATGACTGAAGTTCATGAAAGATTATATGGGGCACATCAATCTGGCCCTATAATGAAAATCAAAGTTAAACAAATAGGATATTATTAGCCTAGTATGATTCAAGACTACATCAAATAAGCTAAAAGATGCCATTAGTGTCAAATACATGCATACACACTACATCGGCCACCCAATACCCTACACCCAGCAATAGCATCATGCCCATTTGAAAGTTGGGGAACTAATATAATAGATCTAATAGAGCCTCCATCATCTACAGGACATCTCTTTATTCTAGCTGCTACTAATTATTTCTCAAAATGGGCAGAAGCGACCCCATTAACAGGTGTTAAAGTAGACGATGTAGTAAAGTTCTTCCAGGATCATATTGTTTATAGATTCGAAATACCTTAATGAATTATATTAGATAATGGCACTACCTTCAAGAATATCAAAATCTATCATTATATTGAAAAGTATAAGATAGATTGGTGATATTCCTTAACATATAATCCAAGAGCTAATAGTTTAGTAGATGCATTTAACAAAATTCTAATTAAGCTGCTTAAGAAAATTCTTTTCAAAAATAAAAGAGAGTGACATGATAAATTAATAGAAGCATTATGGGCATATCATACTACTTATAAAACTACTACACAAGCGATGCCATACTCTTTAGTCTTTAGAGTAGAAGCAATACTTCTCTTCAAAGTAGACCTTCACTCTGCATAGTAGTTCAAAATGAACTTTCAATGAAAGAAAATATTCAAATACGATATCAAGAGCTTCAAACCATAGAAGAAATGCGACTATAAGCCCAACAAAATCTATAAATATATATAGTAAGAATGACCTAAGCCCATGACCATTTGGTCCACCCAAGAAGATTTAAAGCAGATTAACTAGTGTTGATATGAATAAGGCGCATTATTCCACATCAACAAGCTAGCAAAAAATTTGATCCAAATTGGGAGATATTATATATCATCAAAAAAGTATACGAAGGTGAAGCTTTTCAACTCATCATTACAAAATGCATCAGACCCATGCCTCCCTATAAATGGACAATATCTCAAAATATATTATGCGTAACTATGAATGACATATTCTCATTTCAATGAGTAATTCTTCTGTTAGTAAGGGGCAATTATATATATATCTTACAAAGCAAGATTCCCTATCAAAAGGAAACATTGTCCAATCAAGAAAAATTAAAACTAAGATCCATCATGCCCAAAGGGGTTGGATCAGATCCACCATGCCCAAAGGGGCTGAATCCAAAACCTCAATGTAGATTTTATCATACCCAAAGGGGTCAAATCTAAATTAAACTAGGATCCACTATGCCCAAATGGGCCAAATCCAAAACCTAAATTTAGATTCCATCATACCCAAAGGGGTTGAGTCTAAATCAAACTAAGATCCATCATGCCCAAAGGGTCTGGATCAAATCTAGCATGCCAAAAAGCATTGAATCCAACACCTAAATTTAGATTCCATCATACCCAAAGGGGTTTGATCTAAATTAAAAAGATCCATCATGCCCAAAGAGGCTGGATCAAATCCACCATGCTTAAAAGAGCTAGATCTAAGACCTAAATTTTGATTTCATCAAACCCAAAGAGGTCGAATCTAAATTAAACTAAGATCCACCATATCAAAGGGGCCAGAGCTAAACCTAAATTTAGATTCCAATATAATCAAGAGGAGCAAGTTTAAATAGAAACTTGCATAAAAAACTAAATTAAAAAAGCCCAAATACATAACTCGTGTGTAAATTTGAATATTATTGTTAGTTTATAAAACTCTTTAAAAACCTTTATGCTTCTCTATTCTAGATATATTACTTGTTGGCTATAATGTTTATCTAAGAAAGACCATATGATATGCCTTCCACTGAGCATATTGAAGACCAAATATGGCTGTTGAGCCTACTGCATAGTGAATAAAGAGTAAAGCCACTCATCCACCTCAGCATTCTCATCTTTAGAACACTTAACTTAGGATTATGCTTCTCCACCATAAATCATTGCAGGTCTTACCACCATCTTATAAAATTTTCCCTTAAGTCTAAGTAGTAATTTTCTATCACACAACAGGATAAATTTATTCCTCCACTTCAACCATCCAACTTTAATTTTATTAATAACATCTCAATCTATTTCACCATCATTTTGAACGATAAAGCCTAGATATCTAAAATGCTCACTCTTTTTAATGAGTTGATCACCCAATATCACAACACCACTACTAGAACTTTTACAACTAAAAATACACTCCATATATTTAGTTTAAATCTACTCAAACGAAAACTTTTAGCCTCTAATGTTGACCTCCAAAATTCAAGTTTCTACTGGACTCCCTCTCTAGTCTTATCAATAAGAAGAATGCCATTAGCAAAAAGCATACACCAAGGTACATCTTCCTGTAAATGCTTAGTGAGAACATCCATAACTAAAGTAGAAAGATAAGGGCTTAAAGTCGTTCTTTGATGTAATCCAACTGAAATAAGAAAATATTTTGACAACCCTCCTTGTGTTTTGACACAAGTAATTGCAATAGTGCACATATCCTTATTGACTTGAATATAACTAATATTAACTCCTTTCTTTTCTAAAACTCTCCAAAGGATTCCTCTTGGAATTTTATCATAAGCTTTTTTTAAATGAACAAATATTATATGAAGATCCTCCTTACTTTCTTTATACTTCTCCATCAAACCTCTTAACAAATGTATATCATCCATAGTAGATCTACTTGGCATGAAACTCAACTAATTTTAAGAAACTTTTATATCACATCGTAACCTATGCTCATTTACTCTCTCTCATAATTTTAATGTATGACACATTAACTTAATTCCTCTATAATTTGTGCACTCTTGTGTATCACCTTTATTCTTAAAAATAGAAACCAATAAACTCTTCCTCCACTCATCTGGCATCTTTTTAGTCCTTAAAATAACATTAAAAAGATTTATAAGCTAAGAAATTTCTTGATCTCCTAAACATTTTCACATTTCGATTGGAATACCATCAAGTCCTATTATTTTTCTACACTTCATTTTATTTGAAGCTTGTCCAACTTCAAATTTACTAATACAATGATAAAAACAAAATTCTCTATTTTATTTAGGGTATTAAGATTTCTAAAGTCAATTGTATTCCCAGATCCTTTATTGAAAAGTTTATCAAAATAAGTCATCCATCTATTTTCAATATCCTTTTCTATGAAAAGCACTTTATGATTTTTATCCTTAATACACCTCACTTGAACTAGATCTATAGTTCTCTATTTTTTTGCTTGGCTAACTTATACATACATCTTTCACTTTCTTTGGTATCCAATATATTATATAAATCACTAAAAGCTTTTTTTCTTTTGCATAATATATAGTTTACTTAGAATCTCTATGGGCCACTTTTTATCTTTCCTAATTCTCCAAGTTTTTACATCTAAACCAAGTTTTATAATAATGATTCTTATTTCTTATCTGTTCTTGTACATTTTGACTCCACCACCATCTATTTTTATTAAAAGAAGCTTTCACTTGCTTAATTCCAAGCACATTTTTTGTAACTTGCTTAATTCCACTTCCTACTTTTTTCCACATAATATTAGCTCCTTATGAACATCCCAAATTCTAAGCTCTTGCAGCTTGATCTTAAAATTATTTTTGTTAGTGTTCTTTAAGTGCCCCTATCTATTCCTATGACAATACTTTGATTTATTTTTCATCTTAAAATCTAAATCAAATAATCAATGCTGAGCACTTCAACTTTCACTTGGAATGACCTTATAATCTTTACAATCAAAATGATCTATTTTTTTATCAAAAGAAATCAATCTATGTTTTACTATATCCATTATCCTCATCTCAAAGTACACATCAACTATGACAGTTATATAAAATCCATTGTATACTCTATTGGTATAAATTTAATTCCTTTATTCTTCTACTTCTTGTAGAGCCAACTCGTGAAAAGGATAGAAGAATGAAAGCAGACATAAATTATTATCATTTAATTCAAAAAATTTTGATTCAAAAGTCATTTTGATATTTACATCACATCATCTTTGACTTGACTATTTTTTTGAGGTTTCTTCTATGCTCTAGGCTATAAAAAGGATCTAAGCTCTAGAGCAAGTTTTCTTTGCCATGATCTTTGTAGAATACATCATACATTTTCTTATTTAGTTCTTTTATTGATAAGCTGAACACTCACCATAGATTCTAAAAAACTTTGTAGTGATATAGATCTTGTAGAGCTTTAGTTAGGTTTGGAAAGGAAAATGAAAAAAAAACCAATAAGGTAATTGAAGAGATGATTGGCACACCTTCTATCAAGGTGAGTTCTTTAGTGTTGATGGAACTGACTACAAAGAGACTACTACTCCAACCAAAGATAGTGGTGAAGACTTATGAGTTGAAACAAGCATTCCTAGTGTAGTCAGGTTTTTGTTGCTTCATAATTGGTGGGTCCTCCCCCTATTTAGAAAAGCACAATGATAATGTTGAGTGTTTAGGGGAAAGAGGAAGAGTATTTGCCTCATATTTTATGGAGAAAAAAAATCTTTGGTGAACAAGTTGGCAAGATCCCCTTCTCAATAAGGGGTAGTGAAAAACTGCTCATTGTGATATGAATTTCATCTTTGTGACCTTATCATTTGTGTACAATCTTATATGGTATATTTGTTGTTAGAGCTTAGTGTGTCAAATTTGTATAGGGACATGATTGCCAATTGCTAATTCCCATGAACATTCATTTCTTAAAACCTCTAGGTAAATCTAGAATGATTATTCATCTCATAGTAGATGTGTTATTTGGACATCATCATCTGATTGATAAGAAAGTTTATTTACTTGAATAGTAGCTGGATATCCCAAGGATAACTCCTTTGAAAAAAATGCATTTTTAAAATTCTTTTATTTATAGTTGATGATATTATTTTTCTTCATTTAAGCGGAAGAGATTCCTATTATTATTGATCTTCAAGTTGCTCTAGCAAGTGGCGATTCAAAGGTTCTGGGTTTTTCTTTAAGAGTGGATCTTTCTTTGTTATGGAAGGATTGGTAACCCTAGTCCTTTTAACTATTGGAGAAAATAGCTTTACTTCAATGGATATTCATGAGATGATGATAAATGTTTCTTTGTTGACACATCATAAAAGTGGCGAGTCAAAAAGGAACGAGTCTTTCCTCCTAACAGAAGGACATGTTTGGGCCAAACAAAGTTTGTTGCTCATCAAGTGACTTGAGTCAACATGTAGTTCCACAAGTCTTAACTCGAATAATTGCAACTCATCGAGTGGCTTATGCCAATGTAGCTCACCAAGTCACTGGGTAAGTGTAGTTTATTAAATATTTTGTGGATATCATGCCTCATTAGACTTGAGCAAAAGTAGCTCTCTGAGTAAGTTGGCCAAGTGTAGCTTACCAAGTTACTCGGGCCAATATAGCGCTCCAAGTCCTTTGAGTGGGCATGATCTGTGGAGTAAATATGCTTGGGCCAATAAGTAAGTCACTAAGCATATTATTATATTATGTTTAAACTCATAGTCATCTTACTTAGTTTAAATTTTGATCAATATATCTTTATGATTATAAATTATTGGGTGAATAAAAATGAGAAGATTTCTTGATTCATTCTAATAATTAAAGTGTCTTTTCTACATTCATTTGAATAAAGGATAATTCAAAAAAAATTTAATAAAGAGAAAATTGATAATTTGAAAAAGAGTAAGTTAGTACTATTGACCTCAACTTTAGTGAGGTTGACACTCAAATCTCTTAGTCCTAGGACTTCAATCTTAGCATTAGGTTTTCCTTATGCAGATTATAAGATACTTCTAGTAACTAAGGGAACATAAAACTCATACCCAAAACTCATAGAATTTAATACTATATTAACTTTATTGGACTTGTGGGTCTCATCTAGCCTAAGCCAGGCCAACCACTTATAAATCAAATCAAACCAAATCCATCCCAACCTCAAATACAATCATACCAAACACAAAATAAGCAAAATTGGCTCCAAATGAGTTGATTGGCTCACTTTTCTCAAAATAGCCATTTAGGTCACCTTGAACAAAACTCAATTGATTTAAACTAATTAATCCTATAATATCCAAAACATTAAATCATACCAAAACCATACCCAATCGAAGCCCAAAGTGGTCAATTAGCTCACTTAGCCTAAATTAATCCAATTTGGGCCTTAATAGGCCAAACCCAAAATTGACTAGAACTAATTGAATTTGACCACGCCCAAAGTCCAAAGGACCTAAACCAAACATATTTGAAGGGCCAAATTTAGCCAATTAACTCAAATGACCCAAGTTGACCCAATTGAAACCTATAGAGCTGAATTCAAATTTAACCTAAGTCATGCCAAATTAAACTAATCTAATTGCTTAAATCATCACACATATATGATTGAACATATGCATACCAAATAAAGATCCAATTTGACAAGTTGGTTCACTTGATTTAATTGGACCTACATGAGCCATATTAAACCAAAATTCAATTCCAATTGGGTCAAACCACCTACTCTAATCCACTCAAAATTGATCATTGAACATAACCCAATGTTCAATTGAATCCAAGTTGGCCATTTTGACTGATTGACCAAACCTAGCCCAATTTTACATACAAATCTTAGTTCACTCACTATGTAAAGTCCCCACTATCCCAAACTTGGCAAGCCACTAGATCATCTCCACCTCATCAATCCCTAGGCCATTTTCAATTTAACCTGCAACACAACCAACTCTCCATGATTAAACCAACCTAAATCAAGGTTTCACATGGGGAGCTTGATACACTTTCAATTAAAATAAACTAAGGCATTCATAAGGATCACAAATCTCCTAGAGCAAGTCCCCAAGCATTCTAGGGCTCCTCCTACACCATAGCTTTGACCACCATCAAAGCTTCTTTAACCTGAACACCCCTAAAATCCACATAAATAAAATAACCAAACTCTAAATTAACTCTTTCCACACCTTCCCCACACTTAGCTGAACTAAAATGAATCAAGAACAACTCAATTTGAGTACTAGATACTAGAGTTCTAGCAACCAATGATGGTGTGATGGTCTCAAGAGCAATCAATGAGGAGGCAAAGGGATATATCCATAATAAGGCTTTATCTCTCTAATAGATATTTGCTCGAGTGAGGTATAACTCTAAAATCATAGGTTGGCCATAGAATCTTTATGCATTATGAAGTGTTTGTGCATTTCATTTGAATCAAGAAATATAAGGATCCATAACATTTTTCCCTTAGATCATTTTGGATTCTTTTCTATAGGAATCTGAGCTTTATTTTCTTGGATCAAGTGATGAAAGGTATAGAGTCTCTGCCTCTCATTAGAGATAGAGGATGAATAATGGGTCATCTAATCTCTCTGATTAGAAAGTACAATAATGATTAATCTGTGCTAGATATTTGGTTTAATTTCTAATTAATCATGGAGATACAAAAACAACAACAACAATAACAACATCAACAACAAACCTTTACCCCACTAAATGGGGTCGGCTACATGAATCCTTCATCTCCATTGTGTCCTATTATGTGTCAAATTCTCATTTAAATCAAGTATACTAAGGTCATTTTTTATACATATTAACCATGTATTTTTAGGTCCACCTCGACCTTTTTTAACATAAGGCAATTCTAATGCATCTACTCTTCTAACCGGGTCATTGGATGACTGATGCTTTATGTGGCCAAATCATCTAAGGCGACTCTCTCTAATCTTATTTGCCACTATAGCTAATCCAACTTTTTCCCGAACATACTTATTTCTTATTTTATCTCTAAGATTAAAGCCACTCATCCACCTGAGTATCTTTATCTCTGCAACACTTAACTTAGTCTCATGCTTCTCTTTTATTGGCCAACATTCTGCACCATAAATCATTACATGTCTTACCACCATCTTATAAAATTTTTGTTTAAGTTTAAGCAGAACTTTTCTATCACACAACTGGCTAGATACTTTCTTCAAATTCAACCATCCAACTTGAATTCTACTAATAACATCTCCATCTATTTCACCAACATTTTGAACAATAGAGCCTAAATATCTGAATTGCTCAATCTTTTTAATGACTTGTTCACCTAATGTCACAACACTACCACTATAACTTATACAACTAAAATTACACTCCATATATTCAATTTTAGATCTACTTAAATGAAAACCTTTAACTCTAAGGTTAACCTCCATAATTCAAGTTTGTCTTGGACTCCCTCCCTAGTCTTATCAACAAGAAGAATGTCATCAGCAAAAAACATACACCAAGGTACACCTTCCTATAAATGCCTAGTAAGAACATCCATAACTAATGAAAAAAGATAAAGGCTTAAAGCTGATCCATGATGTAATCCAACTGAAATAGGAAATTATCTTGAAGATCCTCCTTTTGTTTGGACATAAGTGATAGCTCTAGTATACATATCCTTAATGGCTTGAATATAACCAATACTAACTCCTTTCTTTTCTAGAACTCTCCAAAGAACATCTCTTGAAACTTTATCATAAGCTTTCTCTAAATCAATAAATATCATATGTAGACCCTCCTTGCTTTCTCGATACTTCTCCATCAATTTTCTTAACAAATATATAGCATCCGAAGTAGATCTACCTGGCATGAAACCAATCTGATTATGAGAAATTTTTGTTTCACATCATAACCTATGTTTAATTACTCTCTCCCATTATTTTAATGTATGACACATTAACTTAATTCCTCTATAATTTGTACACTCTTGTGCATCACCTTTATTCTTAAATATAGGAACCAATAAACTCTTTCTCCACTCATCTGGCATCTTTTTAGTCTTTAAAATAACATTAAAAAGATTTGTAAGCCAAGAAATTCCTTGATCTCCTAAACATTTCCACACTTCTATTGGAATATCATCAGGTCCTACTATCTTTTCACATTTTATTTTCTTTAAAGCTTCTCTAACTTTAGAGTTAATAATACGATGATAAAAATAAAATTCTTCATTTTTGTATAGGGTATTAAGACTGCTAAAATCAATCATATTTTCAAATCTTTCATTAAAAAGTTTGTCAAAATACTTCATCCACCTATTTTCAATATCCTTTTTTAAGAAAAGTACTTTATGATTTTCATCCTTAATAAACCTCACTTGAGCTAGATCTTTACTTCTCCTATCTCTTTGATTATCTAACTTATACATACATCCTTCACCTTCTTTGGTATCTAATCCATTATATAAATCACTAAAGCTAATTTTTTTGCATCATATAATTAATCATGGAGATAATCCAAATTAAATGTTCTAAATCAATACCATGACCTCCGCCAGCTAAGTTAGTGCCACAGGGATGATATAAAGAGCTAATCTTGTGGCATCGCATGCAAAGTGCGGTTAACTCATCACCGTGTGTGTGAATATGATTAATTAAGATTTAAAATGAGCTTAATTAACTAGAACTTTAAAAAATTATAGCTAATCGTAAACAAATCTAAAAATAGTAAATAAATACTCTCTAAAATTAGTAAATAAAGAAGAATCATGAAAAAAACCTCAATTTTTCCCATTAAAATATAGGTAATTAGGCTTTAATTAAAATGTCAAATTATGAAATTAACCCTAAAATACTCACTCAATTAACTTGAAATTTTTAGGGAACATTTTTAACAATGTTTTCTATCTCCTAATTATTTCATGTCATTTGAGTGAGTGGATTAGGAAATATGTTTTTTAGATCCTTAATGTCTTAATTAACTAAATTATTAATTTGAAAAATATTAAAATCCCTAAATGGGTGTTTTGGTGTTCAATCACACTTTCTTAACATGAAAATACCTAGGAAACATTATTAGGATCTCTTGTTCTTGTTTAATCAAAAAATCATCATTAATTAGGTTAATTAATTATTAATAATCTATTTAATGATCTAAAACTTAAAATAATTCATAACTAATTGCACAAGTTTCTAAATATTACGTTAGACCACTACTTTTTCTCAACTATTAGAGAGGCTTTAATGAAATTAAAGGCCCAATATGATTTTATGTATTTTGAGTGTAATTATTGTTTGAGGCTTTACTCATGTATTTAATTAATCTAAAATATAGGCCTAAATGACTTGAAATTTTTAGGGTTTGCTTTATATATTATTATGCACGTTTCAATTTTTCTTAAAATTTTTGGGCTTATTTCTCATGTTTAGTTGAATTTTTTACTCTCATGGGCTTAATTAAATTAAATAATCATTAACCTCTAATAAATAAAAAAATCATGTTTTGGGACTTTAAATCATTTAATGTGCATAGAGGGTCATGAGATATTTGGTCTCCTCTAATTTCATGTAATTATTATAATTAAAAATCCATTAAATGTACTTAAATAAGCTAAAATGGTTTTATGATCACATGTTCAACCTTGGGATTATTATTGTTGAAAGGAATATCTTTATGACACTTAACTATCCTCTTATTAATTAGTATTTGTGTGCTTGATCCATATGATAAATGGCCATATTTTGATGATCTTTCATAAATGAAGAAGTGCATTTATTTTCAAATTTGTACATTTATATTTGCATTGTATTTATTGTTTCAAGCTATTTTCACTTAAAACTTGTCACATTAGTTTAAATAGATGAATAAAAATAAAAAATTTTAATCATGTGCATGTTTAATGCAATTATCAAGTATATAGTCTGAAAACTTAAGATCATAGGGCTACTAGCTAGAAGGAGGCCTTTTACTATACTTCTTTGGTTTAATAATGACATGTATTTGTAAAGTGCAAAGAAAAAAAAATACACATGTAAATTTAGATTGATTTCAAGTTATTTTCATTATTAAATTTAAAAATTCATTTCCTTTCTATTATGTAAATTTAGATTAATAACAAGAAGTAAGAATCCCACTTATATATATATATATATATATATATATATATATATATATATATATATATATATATATATATATATATACAGAGAGAGGGAGAGAGAGAGAGAGAGAGAGAGAGAGAGAGAGAGAGAGAGATAATATCTAAATCTTTCTAACACAAAATCCATGCATGTGTATACATGTATATTTAAAATATTTATTTCCTTGCAAGGAACCTTAGCCTAGTGGTCAAGAGCCTATGATTTCAACTAAGAGGTCTTAGATTGAAGCCTTGCACATGTTGTGTGTTTGTGAGTTTTCCATTAAATTGGCTCAAATGTTCCGTCAAAAAATATTCATCTCCTAAGTTGTTAAATACTTGTGCAAATAACTCTCAAGTCAAATAAAACATAATTTTCCTAAGTCATGGCATAATAGAATATTTGAATAATATAATTTTGAAATAAATGGGCTTATTGAATGTCATGAAAATAATCTTAGCTTAATCTGTTAATCTTAAGGTATGCATCATAAGGTTATAATATCATTTAAGTTTGACTTCAACTTTGGTTCTAAAAAACATTCAACACTTCATTAAATTAATTAAGATTCAAATATTCATCTTTCATATTTCATTAGGGGTAGGTGTAAAGAATAGTGGGTTCTAATCCAACTAGGGCCCATCATTTTTCATACTCTTTAAATTATTAAATCCACCTAAAATCTCAATCAAAATTCATAATTTAAAATCCATATTCAAATTATTAATCATTTAAATTAAAACTATTAAATGATAATAAATTAAACTTTGACATACAGTTTTATTTTAAACATTAAAAGCTAATTTTGTCTCACTACACTAGCCTTTGTAGACACTTTTGATTGATAAATCACTAATTTTAGATTTAAATTAGGTTAGTGCTTTAATATGATGCATGAGTTTTCTTATTTTATGTTATATTATTTTAGAGTTGATGTTAGGGTTATACGTTCATAGTTTATATATATTAAGGATATGTTTATTAGACTAATATCATTTTCAATAAGGGGTTATACTCACAAAAAGGGGGACACTATAATATATTTAAATCTAATAAGTTTGCTTACAACTATTATTTCCTTGAGGATAACCTAATTAGATAGGTAGGCTTAACACTCGTTGGAGTCAAGCCCCACTATATACATTATAACTTGTTGGTGTGTATGTGCATTCCAACTAACCTCTAATTTTCAAGTTCAATTAAAATTTTACTTAGAATTTCAAATATAGTTTACACTAAAAGTAGGTTAGATCCATGAGGTTTAGGATAAGCAGTGCTAGAAGGCAATAACCTGGTGACCTTTTGAAGCCCGGTGCACCCACATTTTGGAGATGAAGATGAAGATGCCCATTGGCTTATTATTGTAATATTTAGTTCTATTCTAAACAATATAAGAGCAGAGCTTGGCTGCCCATTTTCTTTCATTTTCTAGGGTGTATAATGGAACCTAGTAATACCGACCATTCTTTATTAATCTGATTGATTGATGGTTTATTTATATTGTATTGTTCAATAGAAATGGCATGCATTTTCAGGTTTCTTTCTCTAATGTTCGATTGTATGATGGCTTAGATTTTAATAGGATCTTAGAGATAAATTTTCTACTCCTACTAATTAATTAACTTAAATTAGAAAATTAATGGACCTTACAACCTCACCATAAAGCCTTAGGTGTAAATAATAAAAGTAATTAGAAATCTTAGTTCAGTATTATATAATCATAGTACATTTTATCATTCCTCTCTTGAAATGAGGGTCCTTTCCCATTGCACAAAAATGGGGAGAGTCCATTCATTTTAGACAACCACTCTTGGGTCAAAGATTACCTCTCTTACTGATTTAGCCCATAATCTTATTTTAGCATGCATGTGGGCATATTGCATAGCCCAACCTAATCAATAAATTATGAGTTTAAAATTTACAAAAACTAAAAAGTTGTTTCATTAGTTATAAGCATTGTTTATACCAATCATGATTTTAGAATTTAGAGAGTGAGTCTAGGTTCTTAGATTACTTACCAAATAAATGACAACCTAACCATCTTGTATTACATAAGACTTGACTATATTATTTTAAAGCATAGGTGGTGTTAGCTGGCAGCCTATCTAGGAAAATTGTAAGTTCAAAAGAGTCGAGATAGGTTCATGCTCCTTAGTAAAAATGAACCAACATATCCAAATTCTTCCTCATTAGATTAAGTTTAGCTTTTAGCTTGTATTGAAGCACTTTTCAATTTTAGCTTCTTAGGTTGTCTATTTCTCTCGTGCTATGGGTATAAGTTCTTACATCTTTGGCATTCCTATAGCCTCATGCTATTGGGATATATGTTCTAGCATTTTAATAAATTATCAAATTAAATTTAATATAAATCTAAATTTAAATATTTAAAACCCAACTATAAGATAAGCTGGAGTTTTTATTGGGCATTCCTATAAACAAAGTAGTTTCTACTCATCCTTCAGAATCCAAAAGAACTATTCTTATTTGATCTCTCATTTGATTTTTTTGATTTAGCAATCCTTGGCCAAACTTCGAAATCCATAGCTAACTACTTTAATTAAGAGTTTTCCTATAATATACACATCTTTTAAATGTAATTAACTATAGGGGCTTGCCTTTGTATGGGACTTGTAACCTAAATAAAATAAACCCTATCTTATTCCATTTTTATAAAGTAAGAAGAAAAATATTAGGTACATGTAGAACCATTGGCCTTAGAAGTTTTTATTAAGTGATTGAATCCATCATAAAGTAATATTTATACCTTTAGAGTAATATATTATTCTATGGTGTTGTATTTGATCACTCAAATAAATACCCCCAAGATTTGTGTGGTGTCCTCTTATTTTAATCACCATAAGTACAAGAATAAAGCTTCCCTTATGAGTAAAACTTCTCCCAAGTCCTTTACACTCTAAGTCCATGGCACCTCTTATCTTGAGTGTGTTTATAGTTGGTAGGATTTTGGACCAACTTGATTCTTGATAATGTAAGACCATCCTATGTGTGGGATTGCCTAATACATTTTAATGAGTTTTAACATTTACTTTCTTCAAAACTAAGTCGCAACCTTAAATATTTTTCCTTGATGTTGCAATTATATTATTTAGGCATTCACCTCTTACTTTTTTTTCTTATCTGAGTGATGCTTTAATCAATAGTTCCTCAAGTATGTTGAGTATTATTTTCATGGTTTTATGTTGACCTTTCCCATTTAAAAATTTCTTGATCTGACTAGGTAATCATCATAACCCTCTGACTATGATGTTCATACTTGAGTGGTAAAACAACTTATGTTCAACGTGACAAGGTGAATGTTGTCTACCTAGTAGCCAATAATGGGAAGGGCCCAGAGTACAATGGGTAGAGTATCCACCCACTTGGCTCTAGTGCCTTCCCCTTTTTTCTTAGCAAATTGAAGATCTGCTCACTCCCCACTTCTACCTACCCATTGGTCTATAGATGATGTTGATGAGTTATTTTTATCTTATACACAAGTGTACGTGTTGCATCAAGTAATATATAATGAGTTGATTATCATTCTCAACAAGGATTAGAGAAAATTATTATATTAATTTTATATTAGTACTAATCTCTTAAAACTTAATTTTTATCTAACAAAATATAAAGTGCTTAAGTCAAATAACTATCTATTATTTTTCAAAGATATTAAAAGGACTAATTTTTATATTTTTTATATATTAATAAAAAATTATAGGTGTTATTCTTAATTTTAAAGATAGTACTCTAAATTTATGGAATTTTGGATTATGTGTTATATTAAACTAAGTGGTGAAAGTAATTTTAAGATTGTAGTGTCAACTAGGAGCAAAATTGTTATAATCCTTATGTCTACACAAGTATAACCAAACCAATCCCTTTACCCAATTTTTTACTTAGGGCCAAGTAAATTTTGTTTGGTTGCATTACCCTTATTTTTCTTTAAATGATTGTGAATCCTAAAAATAAACATATGTTTGATGGCTATTTAGCACTTTAGGACTATCTAGCACATTACTAACTATTTAATACATCCGTTGGCCTTTTTCCTAATTATTCTTCTAGGACTCCATCGCTAGACAACACTTAATTTTAACTTTACAATGGGTCATATCATAAGCAAATAAAGCATGGAGAACAACAAAATATTATTTTCATAAAAAGCATGAAGATTTTTTTTATATTATTGCACAAACATGGTTTAATACAATACAAGCATCTAAAAGCTCACATAAATTCATAGCACTTTACAGATTAGTGCTTCATAGTAGAGATGAGGTATGTCTCATGAAAGATTACATAAAAAATTTTAACGTGGTTTGACCAAACCCCAAAAATTGGCCTACATCCATGCCTAGCCACCCAGGCTAGGAATTCACTACACCAAAGTTGAGATTACAACAAATCTCCCATACTCTCTTTCACGGGCAAGTACAACTCAACACATACTCTCCTTAGTGGGCAAGTACAACCTAACACGTACTTTCCTTAATGGGCAAGTACAACCCAACAAGAAATTAAGACAAGGCAAAGAGAAAGATACAAGTTTAACTCTCAAATTTAAAATTTTTCACACTCAAAACCCAATCTATACTAATATTAAGGCAATTGAATATTAATGAAAAAGAGAGCTCACTTTAACTTTAAATGAAATTAAAACAAGATCTTTAATCAATTGTTTACTACAATTAAGTAACTTAATGTTGCTTCAATGATCTTTAAAAAGTTTGAAAAGATTTTCTTGAATGACTTTGAAATGAAAACTAAAATACAATCACAAAAACTTTACTTTGAAATCTTTCTCGCAAAAGCTAACTTTCATTCAAATAATAAATGTACGTGCAATTGGAATAACTAAACAATCACTTGAATAAAGATTTGAATGATACCACAATAAAGCTATCACATAACATATGCATAAACCAATTGAAGACAAGTAATCAACAAGCACAAAAATACTTTATATAAGGGGTGGAGTGGTTGGCCAAATAGAAGATTAAATGAAATAAGATGTTAAGTACAATCAAATTTAACCAAACTATATGAAACTTTAAGCCAAAAATAAATAAATAATGGATATTCAGATGAGTAAGCACTAAAAAATTAAAACCCTTTGAAAGAGACTTCAGCCAAATAATAAACAAAAGGAATATTCAATGATTAACCACAAAATAAATTAATTTTCTTATGTTAGCTTTAGGCCAAATAAGAAATCAAAAGATTATCAAGTAGTTAAGTCCACACAAATTGATCTTTTTATGTTTGTTCTTGGCCAAACAAAATATAAAGATTATGTCAAGAATGAACACAAGAAAATTTACAAAACCTTCTAAACTTCAAAGCCAAGAAGAAATAAAAGAAGTTCAAGAACTCTACACCTTAGAAATTCAATACTATAGAATTGTTGTTTTGGCCAAGGGTGGAAACACACCAAATATTCCCTTTTCCCAACCAATCTTCAAGCCAAATAGATGTTCAAGGGAAAGAGAAGAATAATGAGGAATTCTTGCACTTCAAACACCAAAAATCTCTAAGAATTTCTTTTGCAAGAATTGACCAAGGTGGAGAGGATGAGCAAGAGAACAAGAAAGAGTTTCTATCTTTTACGAACCTTTTTCAAGTTGAAAAAAAATCTCTTACATAGATGATGGAGGAGTCTAAGGTTGGCAAAAAAACTGATCCAATGAGAGGGAAATTGATTTGGCATCAATTTTAATTTCAAATTCAAGGGAGAAGGGATTGACCAAAGAGATCTTCCATAGGCTCCTTTTCAAATTTGTTTAAACCCAATATGGAATGTAGATATGTGATTCATGGATAATAATAGGGAAATTCCCATAGGAAATTTGGCCAAGAAAGTTTAGAAATGAAGAAGAAAATTTTCAATAGAATAAATCCATGAAAAATTCATTCAAGGATTTCTGCCAAAAAGGGTTTCCTAAAATAGGAAAATTTTAAAATAATGCATGAATTAATTTAAATCAAAGCATATTTTATTATATACCTATTTAATTTTTAAATCATATACAAGTTTATTAAATTTAAAGCATAGTGGTCGGCTACCCTTAAACTTACCTAAAATAGGTCAAATTGGAAAAAAATGAAAGGAATTATTTTGAAAAATAAGGCAGGTTTTAATTTAAATTTAAAATAGCTTAAAATAAATTAATTATGCTCTAAATAATCATAATTAATTATGATTTGGACGTTAAACATATTCCATAAAAAATTGATTTGATTTAGCAAGTACATGTCATGCATGAAGAAGTTTGAATTAAAAAATATTTCAAAAATAATTTAAATTTAGAAATTTGGATAAATGAATTTTAAAATATAAAAAATGATGGAAAATGATATGGAAATGTTTTGAATGAATTTCACACAATTTATTACACAAAGATCATTAAAAATGTTTGCTAAAACAATGTTAAGATGAAAATGATAATTTGAGAGAGAATAAGAAGAAAAAAAAGGATAATTTTAAGATAATTCAATTTTCATGCACTAAAAATTATGAATAAAAATTATGAATGGTATGGAAATGATTTATTAAACTTTAAACCTAATTTATTATGCTTGAATACACATTTTATAGAACTTATATCATGCATTTAGTTCATACTATCCAAAATGGATAACTTAATGAATAGTTACAATATTAAGATATAGACAAAAATAAATTATTTTAGAATGATGAATCTAAACATGAATAAATGATTTATTTTAATTTATGAGATTTTCATTTTCCTTAATATAGTAGTTCCTAGAAAAATTCCCACCTAATCCATGTCCAATAGCTTTAGCAATTTAATTAACTGAAGAACCAGGAGCTGAAAAATTTTTTTTTGCACACTTGAATTTAACTTGATTAGTAGCATTTGAACATGCGTTTGTTATCATCAAAATCAATCTCATATGAGATGAAGCACATGGAGTCAATAGGATAACTAGAGAAGAAATGAAAGATCACACCAAGTAAGTCTTCTAAGTCCAGTCTTTGCAATCCTCTACTGCTTCATCGTGGTAATATCCAACTTCTCTCATTGAAAATTCTTTATTGTTGATCTCCTTGTCCACCACTTGCTTAGAAAAACATTATACCACACTACTCACACAAGTGTCACTCTCCAAGTGCTTCACAGAAACTTACACACACTTACACTATAGCCACCCACTTGATAAGAATTTTGGAAAAGCCATCTAAACTTAGAAATGTCCCTTATTTATAGCCTAAAAAATGCCATGGTCAATTTCTCTTACACTATTATCAAAACTACCTCAAAAACTGCTTAAATCTCCACCGAATTAGCATGAATCTATTATATCAAGTCGCATAACCACGCCGTTGTAGTAGTACTAATTTGGATGTGGGATTACGTTATTGATACATGGAACCATGCATGCTACCTTTACTTCATATATCCTCCTCGCGCCAGCGCTTATGTAGTGCCTAGGCTCTGAGCTTGCTATTAAATTCCCTAAAATGAGCCTAATTTTATGTCATAGCACTACTATTATAGCACCTAGGTGCTAGCATTAGTTGTCCAACTTAGGTCATTTTTAGTGTCGCAACACTTCTTTGGCAATGCTTATGCACTAGGCTTAAATTTCTTTTTTTTTCATATTTTTGATAATTTTTCTATTACAACACAAAATATACTTAAAATAAATGCATTTTTACATATAAAACCATGATAAATGCAATATAATTACATGAAATTTTCACAAATTTAACACTTATCAAATACCACCAAACTTAAACTATTATTTATCCTGAAGTAATTTGATACATTTGTCCATATATTGTCATTTTGAGTTAGTTAATAATAAAGATTTGTTGAAGTATGAAACAATTTAAAATATTAACTAAAAATGAATCTTACATTTTAATATTTATTCTTTCATTTCATCATTTTGAACTAAAATATCTCAAACACTTTATATTAATTAATATTTTTAAGCTAAAATTTTATGGACCATATTATCATAGTTGATTCTTGTGAAGATGAATAATAAACTTTTTAAAAATAGTTTTCCATATAATATATATAAGCATAATTTTTTACGTTCTGAGTTGAAATTATGATCATTCTTGCTCCATAATTTTATAAAATTGGTTTATATTATAGTAATTTTAAAGTTCAATCATGATACTCAGCCTCAAGTGAAACCTTCTAAATTTTTATATGCTATTTTTTTCTATTTTTTTATTTAGAAGTACACCGCATTGGCTTTATAACCCATGATAAATATAGTACAATCTTTGATAAATTCAATATGATCTTATTTATTTCATAAGTTCTAATTAATAATACTTTAAATTATATTAGTTCGTATTATATATATTTTATTTATTTTAACAACAATTTACTAAATTCATTAATAATTTCCTATGTGTGATGTGTGTGCCTAAGAAAACTTTTCTTGAACTTAATAAAAATTACTAGTTTTTTCTAAGATATTTGTTTATTATTAGTTTGAAAGTAACTCAATGATTAAATAAATCTTTAATGTAAATTACTATTTTTGAGTTGAAATTTTATTTAATTAGTTTAAGCTTCCAATAGTTTCTTATATTTTTCAAACTAACCTCAAACTTAAAATGCAAATATATCAATCTCAAGAAGTATAATAATTAAAATTTGGGGTTTCTAACTAACATTATGTAAATAACATATTTAAATAAAACACTTGTGAGAAATAAACATTTAACATTAAAATTATTAAAATAAATACAAATATAAATACATAAACCCAAAAATACAAAAAAAAATAAAAATACACAAAAATAAAAAATTTTCTTACTCTGGCTCATGGCTAACATAGGATTGATATTGTGGCACTACAAGAAAGGAAATCTGGTTTGGGCCAACATTAAAGTTGTTGCTCTTAAAGATGTGAATTAGTGCTTAGTTATACTTAGTCATATATGAAAATTGTTGTTGCTGCTATTGCTGGCCCATATAATGATATTTTTTTTTTAATTTCTATTGCCATCGGCTACATTCATTAACCCTTTTTTGTAGGTTGGATACTTCCCCTCTAATTTATTGGAGTTACTCATTTAAAGTTTTGGAGGATTGAGATGTAGATTAAAAAGTGCATGAACTTTCTCCTACCTCTATGTTTGACTCCCAATCCTTCAATTGACCTTTTAGTGAGAGGAGCCCTTTATATTAGAACTTTCTCATTAGGCTCTCTCATCACACCTACCAAAAGACAAAAAGCATAATTAATAGAGGGGTGACCAAAACCTACTATAGTACTACCCTTAATCATATTATAAATTATCTTTTCCGCGTCTATAGAAAAATCTTTTTAAATAGTATAATTTAATATGGTCTTATCCTTAGTTGCCTCACTGATATTACCACTAGGCATCAACTTGGCAGAAATAAAGTAAAGGCAAGAGTTAGCCTCTTTGGTCATGTTGGTGGTAGGGAAAATGATAATCTTTTTCTCCCATCATTTCTATTGGACTTTAGCATTTCTAAAAATGAGGAATCTAAGAATTTCATCAAAATTCAAATGACTGTTATAGTAAGAAAGATATTTATCGTATGCATAATTTTGTAATTTATAATATGCATTAATAATAATACTATCAAAAGTTATAATTTTTTTCTCACAAAAACTTTATTATCCTAATGCTCCTTTGCGTTAGTTAAGAATTCCATTACCATAAGAATGATGCAGGCATTATTATCATAGGCAAAGTGTTTCTAACCTCACTACACTTTGACCCCGATTGTGGAATTGCCTCTCCGAAATGAGGTGTTCATGGAGGAAAGCATTCAGGTACCTCTTCTCCACATTAACACTGATAAAGCAATCAATGTCGCTAGTAGTTGCTCTCTTCTTATTCTTGTTTAGAAATTTAATCAACATTTGGATTTTAGAGAGTGATGAAATGCTAAGGAGAAAAAACAATAGGATTTCTAAACATGAAGAACATTGCTATGAAAGAAACATTTAGTGCCTAGGGGTCCTATTTATTGACAAGGTCTATTGCCTATGCACTAGCCTTTTTATCTTAGTTGGCATGGCATAGTGCCGTGGCACTATACATGCAACGTTTAGACACTAGTCAACTAGTCAAGGTGGTTCCTATTCCCATTAAAAGGTACTAATATAGTAATTATTATGAAACTGATAGTAGACATAAATCATGTTAGACATTTATGCAGCACCTAGGCACTTGGGTATAGTATCACAGTGAGAGTACTATTTTTGTATTTTTATGTCAAATGTGTCTGCCCATTTGCTTTCTCTTTGAAATGCATTTTTTACTAGAGCTATGACACTACTTTGGCAGTGCCAAGGCACTGGTCAATCAGTCAACTGCTTTTCATTCATTTAATTATATTATATATTTTTTTACTATAGTACTATAGTGCTATAGTACTGCTTATGCACTGCCTCAGTGTTGAGCCTATATTTTTATATTTATATTTATTTTATTTAGGAGAAAAGATCATTTGCAACTTGATTATATGAGACCATTCTAGAAACTCACAATAAAGGAAAGAGCTTTTCCCTTAATCCAATTCTTAAGCCTCTCAACAATACAATCTCCTTCTAATAAATCTTCAACTCTTAATCTTTTATAGCAAAGATTAAACTCACTACTCATAAACATTAAACATATATATAGGGTTGCTTCCCAACAAGTTCTCGGTTTAACTTCCTCAGCTCAACGTAGGTTTTCTACTTTATACCTGCAAGTGTCTAATCCACAACTTTTCTAATAATCCTCAAAATTTTAATCCACTCTTTTTTTAATATAATCAAATTTCTTAAAATTAATGTTTAGTAAAGATGATTATGTACTTAAGTAAGCATACCTTAAATTACTTTATAATGATTTTAACTCCAAATTTAGTGTCTTTAAGATACATGAGTTAAGAGTACTAACAAACACATTTAAGAGCTCACATTTTCTTTAAACTCTTTGGGTGTAACTCTAATGAATGAATTTCTTCATATTCTTCCATAAACATTTTCTATTTTTGTTCTATATAATCATTTATAACATAAGAATCTAATTCTTTTTCTATTTTACTTTCACTTAATCCAAACCTATAACTTTCTACACTTTTATCATCAAGAAATTTAATATACTTGAACACAGTAAATTTAACTTCATGATTATTTACTCTCATTGTTAGTTCCATTTTTGAACATCTATCATAGTTCTTCCAATAACTAAGAAAGGTCTTTCTAAAATGAGAGGTAATTTCTTATCTTCCTCCATATCTAATATTAACAAATCTACAGAGAATATGAATTTATCTGCATTGACTAAAACACCTTCAATTATATTCTTCAGATAAGTCAAAGATCTATTTGTTAATTTTAGAGTCACACTTGTAGGTTGTACTTCTCCTAATCCTAGTTTCCTAAAAATTGATAAAGGCATTAAATTTATGCTAGTTCCTAAATCACAAAATGCTTTTCCAAAAAAATTATTCCCTAGAGTGCAAGGATTAGTAAAACTCTTTAGATCTTTACTTTTTTTTAGGTAATTATTTTTTGAATTATTGCACTTCATTATTTAGTAAGAGAATTGTTTCATTTTTCTTCTAATTTTCTTCTTTTATGTAGATATTTTTCATAAATTTTGCATATGAAGACATTTATTCTAAGTCTTCACCAAATGGTATATTTATGAATAGTTTCTTAAATACATTTAAGAATTTCAAAAACTGATTATCCACATTTTTTTGAACTCTTTGGGGAAATGGAGGTGGTGGGCTTTCTCTTATTTTCCTAAACGATTCTCTTTTTTCTTTTTTTATCTTTTCTTCAATTTCTTTATTTTCAATTTATTTCTTTTCTTTTTCTTTAACTAATATTTCTTTTTTTTCATTTTTGTCATCTAGTTCTAATTCTTTTAATTTTTTTTCTACTTCTTAATTCAATTGCTTTACACTGATCTTTACCTTTATCTTTATGTTTTAATTCCATGCTATTAAGTAAATTCCCTTGAGGTCTATTTGTAAGGTTATTAGACAATTTCCCTAAATGAATTTCAAAATTTCTAATTGAAGCTCCTTAGCATTGTAATTGAGTTCCCATTTATATAACTAATCCTTCTAAAGTAGGTTTATTTTCTTTAGTTTGATTTTATGGAGGATATCCTAGTGCAATGATAGGTCTAAAGCTAGAGTTTGAGGGTTATAATTCTTATTTCCCATATTTCCATTTTGATTAAAGCTTGCATTATTATTCCAAGAAAAGTTTGGATAATTCCTCCAATCGTGATTAAATGTATTTGAATAAGGATAATTTGGTTTATTGGAGACATAGTTAAGCATTTCCAATCCTTGATTAGTTTGATCTTCTAAAACACACATACCATTTTCTCCCATTTGATTCATATTATTAATATTTTGATTAATATCTAAAATGTCTAATTTCTTAGGTAAGAAAGCTACTTGTAAAGTCACCATTGCAATCATATCATTATTGTTAATACTAGCTACTTTCTTAGGGTTTAACTTATCAGAAGGCCATTAAAAATTATTAATTTTCAGTTCCTTTATTAAAGGCTAAGCTTCCTCAGAAGATTTTGACATTAGGCTGCCACCTGTTGTAGCATCTATGATAGTCCTTAGAGATCCTATTAAGCCTTTATAAAATGATTGAATGATAAGTCAATTAGGTAATGAATAATGAGGACATTTTCTTAATAATTCTTATACCTCTCCCAAGCTTCATATATATATTTATTATCTAATTGTATAAATGATGTAAAATCATTTCTTAACATAATAATTTTAAATGGTGAAAAATATTTTGTTAGAAAATTTTGAGCTAATTCATTCTAAATTATTAGATCATTGATATAATGAATTTAACCACATTTTAGCCTTGTCTTTCAGAGAGAAAAGGAATAATCTTAATGTAATAACATCATCACTTACCCTATTGTATTTAAATGTTGCTTAAATTTCAAAAAATTGGTAATATGCATATTAAGATCTTCAATAGGTGAACCCCCAAACTTAGAGTATTACACTATTTAAATTATATATAGTTTTAGTTTATAATTATTGGCTTGAATAGTTGGTCTAGTAATACTTTGATGAATTTCATCTACTATTAGTTTAGCATAATCCCTTAGAGGTCTAGATGGTTCTCCTACTAGTTGATTGTCCATTATTAATTTTCTTACTTGACTTCTCTTTTCTTTTCTATTTTTTCTATAAAGTCATTCGATTTCTAAGTTTAATGGTAGTAATTGTCTCTATGCATGCATACTTTAAAAATCACAACTTATGTTTAATTCTAAAACATCAGTGCATTAAACAAGTACAAAGATATTTCACATTTAATATGTAACACACATACACATAATAAAAATGTTGTATTAAAAATAGTTCAGCAAGACTAATATTAACTTAAAATAAATTATTATTTTACTTCTAATCCTCACCAACGACACCACAAACTTGATTGGTGATTTTTACATTATATGTAACTACACGTGTCGCATTAAGTAATATAGAATGAGTTGAGTATCATTTCTATGAGGATTAGAGCAAAATTCTATATTAATTTTATACTAAGTTAAGTACTAATCCATTAAAACTTAATTTTTATCCAACAAAATCTAAAGTGCATAAGTCAAATAATTATCTCCTATTTTGTAAAAATATTAAAAAGAATAATTTTTATATTTAATAAAAAACATAGGTGTAATTCTTAATTTTAAAAGTAATACTATGAATTTATAGAATTTGTAGCTTATGTATTATATTAAACTAAGTAGTGAAACTAATTTTAAGTTTGTAGTGTCAACTTGGAGCAGAAATGTTATACCCTCTATGTTTAGAGAAGTATAATCAAACCATTCCCTTTATCTAGTTTTCTGTCTAGTGTCAAGTAAGTTTTTATTGGTTGCCCTACTTATATTTCGCTTTAAATGATTGTGAATCCTAAAACTAGTCATATGTTTAATGGCTATTAAGCACTTAAGGACTATCTAGCACATTAATGACTATTTAGTAATTATGTTTGGTTTTTTTCTAATTATTCTTCTAAGACTCCATCAATATCTCTATATCACACTTGATTTTAACTTTGCAGTTGAACAAATCACAAGTAAAACATGGAGAAAAGAAAATTATTATTTTGATGAAAAGAATGAATAATTTGTATATATTAATCCACAAACATAATTTAATACAATAAGAACATTCAAAAGCTCGCATAAATTTAGAACACTTTATAAATTAATGCTTCATAGTAGAGAAGAGAAAAACCTCATTAAACATTATAAAATAAAACTTATGATAACTAGAGAAGAAAGGAAAGAGCACACTGAGGAAGTCTTCTAAGTTCACTCTTCGCGATCCTTTACTACTTCCTCATGAGAATACCCAGCATCCCCCGCTGAAAATCTTTGATTGTTGATCTCCTTTTCC
Source organism: Cymbidium sinense (assembly GCA_021442155.1). Classification (NCBI taxonomy): domain Eukaryota; kingdom Viridiplantae; phylum Streptophyta; class Magnoliopsida; order Asparagales; family Orchidaceae; genus Cymbidium; species Cymbidium sinense. The sequence goes on along the minus strand of CM038229.1, from coordinate 16,946,346 downwards.
ACCACTTACTTAAGAAAAATACTCTACCACACTACTCACATAACACTCATAGCACTTGGAGTGTCACTCTCCAAGTTCTTCATAAAAACTCACCCACACTTACACTATACTCAACCACTTTCTAAGAATTCTAAAGAAAGTCTTTTATAGTTAGAAATGTTCTCTTTTTATATCTTAAAAAATGCCCTAATCAATTACTCGTATGCTCTTGTCAAATTTGCCTAGAAAATTGCTCAAAATTGATGTTGAATCATCATTTATCTATTATGTCAGGCCGTAGCACTGCAGTGTTGTTGATGTCAGGCCGTAGCACTACAGTGTTGTTGATGTAGTGCATGTCACCTTTGCTTCTTATGTTTGTCTCTAGTACAGCATTGCAACACTACTTGTGCATCACCTAAGTGCTGAGCTTGCTATAAAGTGTCCCAAAATGAGTCTAATCCAGTGTTGCTGTTATAGCGCTTAGGTGTTAGACTTGCTATAAAATTATCCAATTTAGGTCATTTTCAGTGTCGTGGCACTACTTCAGCAGTGCCTAAATTTTGGGCCAAAATTTCTTCTTTTTTCATATTTTTAAGAATTTTTCTATCATAACACAAAATATATTTAAAATAAACTCTTTTTATTATATAAAAATATGGCAAAGGCATTATAATTACATGACATTTCACAAATTTATCACTTATCAATACAACATTGCTTTTCTCTACAAATCTTTGCTTGTATATGAACAATGTGGCATATTCTCAATCCCACACATGCCATAAATCCACTATTACATATCACATTAACTACATGCATGTGCCATCTCACATTAGAGATAATTAAATTATAATATTATTTTCTTATTATTATCACTAATGTTAAATATTAATTTGAAATTTATAGTACTTATTATTATGATATATTCATTAAGTTAAGTGTTGTAGAAATGAGGATGCTTAGGTGATTGAGTGGCTTTACTCAGAGAGACAAAATGAAAAATAAATATATATGTGATAAGATTAAAGTAGCTGTAGTGGAAGATAAGATTAAAAAGAGTCACCTTATATGGTTTGATTATATAAAATGTTGCCCATCTGATGACCTAATTAGGAGAGTTGAATTGGATTATATTAAGAAGGGTAGATGTAGACCTAAAATGACTTAGTTAGGAAGTATAAAAAATGACATTAATTTATTAGGATTGAAGGATAATATGATACTTAATTGGACACAATGGAGAAAATGGATTATTGTAGTTGACTAACATAATGGGATAAAGGCTTGTTGTTGTTGTTGTTATTGTTTTTTTTATTATTATATTACTATGATATACTCTATTATAGAGGATATTCTCTTTCACTATTTTTCTGTTGCCTTATTCTCAAACCATTATGTAAACATGTTTATACTAGTGCTCTAATTAAGTATGTAAAGATGTTGCCTTTTATATTTTAAATAAAAAATAAAATCATCATTTTATGTTTTCCAGATGATATAAAAAAGATCTTTTATCTAACAACAACCTTAACTCTCTTATCTTCTCTTGCGAGTATCCTTTAAAGCATAAACCAATTTGTAGCCCACCCACTCACAGAAAAATTCTAAAGCACTATGTCTTTTTGATGACTCATCATTACACACATAGATACCTCTAAAAGGTTGATCATTTTTTTTATTGAGCCAATCATGTATAGTATAAACCACTCACTTTTTCTACATGTGCAAGCTTCGATATCATGTCTAGCATTCATGTATATCCTCCCTCTATTTTAAATCTTATCTTGAGCTCTTAATAGCTCATGACCAACATTTTTAAATCTTCATAGCTCATCATCCCTCTTCATAAAGCCATCTCATCCTTATGGATCTATTCCCTTAAACAATTAGTTAGATAGCCCATCAAATTTATCAGGTCTAGCCTGCATCATCCTTAGTAACCTTTACCTCTTATAATAATTTAATACTTCAAATTTTCCTCTTATGCCAATGCATCTCTCACCAAGCTACTTCATGCATCATGCTATCAAACCTCTTCATGATAATAAAGAATTTCAATGCCTTATTGATATCTCTCTCAATGTTTTTAATTTGTAATCTCATTCCATGCTCTTTCAAGTTCCTCATTCTCTATACAGTTTCAAATGTTGGCTTCCTAAATCAATTGAATGTATTATCTCCCATTAAGAAATTGACAAATTTCACAACTAGTAATCACTTTTTGAGCTATAATTTCTAACACACCTCACCGATGAACTTTATTGCATGACATGCTATAATTAATTACCATATCTGGCTTCTCTAATAGCTTGCCAAAAACCTTTCGGTCACTTCATCAATCCAAATCACATATGTTTTTCTTTGTTATTTTTTGGTTAAGAAATATTAATTTTTTTAAGTTTACATCATCACAACAACGAGAACAACAACAAGCCTTTATCCCACTATGTGAGTCAACTACATGAACCCTTCTCTATTGTGTCCTGTTATGTGTTAAATCCTCATTTAATTTGAATAAACTAAGGTCATCTTTTAAACATCTTAACCAAGTCTTTTTAGGTCTACCTCTACCTTTCTTAACATAAGGAAAATCTAATACATATACTATCCTAACCAAGTCATCAAATGGTTGATGCTTTATGTGGCCAACTATCTAAGGCTTCTCTCCCTAATCTTATATACACAAGAGCTATTCCAACTTTTTCTCGAATATATTCATTTCTCATTTTATCTTTAAGAGTAAAGCCGCATTATTTAGTATATTCATCTTTATTGCACTATCTTGATTGCTTTATTTTTCTCATCTATATATAAATGAAAAAAAATACTTTGAGTTGTATATACTATAAATTATCACCAACTTATCTTCTTCAGTCCTCAACTATGATAAACAACTAATATAATCTTATTTCTTAGATTTTGGTATTAAACTAAGCTTAGATCTTTCTACAATTAGTTACAATAAAAGAAAATTCATATGCTTATAGTTGACTATGCAAACTAATGCCTATAAAAATATAATTTTTCACATCTTTTATTATTTGGATGAGTCTATTGAACCTTCTTTTATTTAGTTTGGTAATATTCTTCATAAGAAATATTTTCTTCAATAATTTTCTCATATATCTTAGAAATATTTCTAATATATATATATATATATATATATATATATATATTTATTTATTTATTTATTTATATATTAGTTTTAAAATGATAATTATGTAAAAAATATTTTGAAAATATTATATATTAAAAATACTTAGGAATTTAATATTTAAAATATAATATTTATTTATTTTTAAATATAGAAGAAAATCTACATTCAATTAATGTACTAAATTAAAACTTATAATTAAAGCATATAAAAAATTTAAGCATAAACAACTGACAAATATTTTGACTAGAAGATAAATTATGATTTTATACGTGTATGATATGAACCTTAACTCTCTTAATTTTAAGCCAAATCAAATAATCCTCACTCTTACACCATTTCTAAGTTAAAGCATACCATAAGAGAGGCATGAATTACATGTAATAAACTTCATTCATAAATCTCTTTAAATTATTATAGAATATAGATTCTAATTATCCAATAATGAAAGTAATTAATGAATTAAACAAGTCAACACACAAAAGCTAATAATTATAATAAAACTCAAAAATAAATATTTAAGTAGGTTTATGTATGCTAGTGGAAGATGGCAGTTTATTGTGATTAAGAAATTAAAAAGGCTGTAGATCTTCAGATTAATATCCAAAAATAAGATATGGAGTTTTAGTGAAATATTGAGAGTTTAAAGTTGGTCTCTTAGTAGAACATCCATGACTAGCCTAGATTGAGCTAAATTATACTAATGTAGACTATATATTTAGAAATTGGGTTTTATGTGAGAAAAATGGTTAAAAATAATAATAAATGGTTAGCTCAATATGTTCACTAATTATCTAGAGCAAATGGTTATATTTGATGGAGATTATAAGAGTGGTCATAAGTAGAGAATGTGAGTTGATCCTAGTCTTGCCTAATTTGGTCAAGAGCGTTAAATGAAATGTTGGAGTGGTTATGAGGAATTGGATGAGCAATAACTAGTGTTGGAAAGAGTTGGAATTTTAAAATAAGTGTAAAATAGTTAAGAGCAAGATATTAAGAGAATAAAAATACATTTGAAATAAAATAAGGTACTTTATCATACTAAAGAAAAGGTAAAACTTGATCTATTAAGCACCAAGTTGAAGAAATAAGTACTACTTCACTTGTCATATCTTATTCATTCAGTGAAGTTATAAAACATTTCAACCCAAATTTATCACCATTATTAAACTTCAAGGCAAAAAAATTTTAGAGGAAAAAATGGAGGAAAAGGAGGGAAAAGTGGGATTGTTATTTATTTATGAAAGAAAAATTTTAGTTACTCATTTTTAAAATCACTTTCATGTCTAGGCTAACCATACAATGTTCTTTATGAGAAATATAAGAAAATATTGAAAATTAAAATATATTTAAATATTCTAAATTATAGGCTTTTAGTTAGGCCTTTACTTAAGTTCTTATGGTTAGGTTTATTCTTTGATATCTAGCTTAGACTTTTGCCATGGTTCTTATAATCAAACTTTTAATTTGACTTTTTTTTTATTCTAAATGATTTTTATTTTTTATTTTCTTGATGTGATGCATCAAATTTTTGTAGCTCAATTGGACTTTGCTATGTAAGTTAAAATAGTAAGTCTTCTACTAGTTTTAGTGACAGGGTCTCCAAGTTAGTGTGGGTCAATCAAGATTAATCAATAAGCAATTTATGCTTCCAATGAACTAAAAATTAGGGCTCAATAGCTTCATCACTGAGAAACTCTTCAAAGATGATATAATCAACTTCTAAAACTAAGTGATTTTACAAGTGAGGAACTATATCTCATATCAAAAAGTTAAATTAAACAAGTTGAGATTTATTAACTCTGTCATATGATTAAATAACTTGAAGATTAATAACAAAATGAATTAGCATAACAATAGAAAAATTAAGGTGATAGTAATTAGATCTAATCTTTGTAGGTACTTTAAATAGTGCAAAATCTTCATAAGTAAATCTTTAAGCTTAGTATTATGGTATCACTCAAGAAGGATGTAAATCAAAATCTAGTGTCACTTTTTATATTTTTTGTTGATCTTGAATGGTTTTCCTTAGAAGCATATTTATCATTATTTATTCAATTTTCTTTCTTATAATAACATACAGGCTAGAATGTTTTGGCAAATAAAGATACAAAAATAAGTGAATGTATGAGATGGGAGATTGGCTACATCAATAAATTCTCTAAGATTTTGATCATATATTTTTTTAAAATGTGAAGTTTTTTTTATTTTATAAATAGCATTATTATAAGTAAGTTATGAGGTAGGTAAATGCAAGTCCTAATTTCATAGTCTTTATCTACCAGACCCATCAATAAGTTTCTTAAAGACTAATTAACTACCTCAACTTGGTTGAGGATAAAAGGCAAGTAAAAATTTTAATTTAGTACCATATAATTTTTATAAATTCTTTTAAAAATCTAAAATAAATCAAACATCATGATTAAAAATAATATTTGAAGGTTAACCATATAAATATATATTTTTCTTAAGGGATAGTCTACTATATCATTCATTATCTTAGAAGATTAAATGATTACCACAAAGGTTCTATCATGTCCTTTAGCTATACAAGACATTCGTATGATAAAATCCTTTGAAATATCTTCCTAATGCTTATATGGACAAGTAATGTAATATATTGACCATACTTTTATTTGGTAGCCTTGGCTAATTTAAAAGTTACTTTTGAATAAATTATTAAGTGAATGCTAATAAAATTTATCATTATTAAATAGATCATTTTATATTTTTCAATGTATCTAACAACCCCTCTAAAATGCAGTTCAGTGGCTAGAAATTCTCAAAGTAATGTTTTAAACATAGAAAGTTATTTTCCATTATATAGATATAGTTTAATCACATAAAATGTTCCTTATATGTTTAGAAGTTTCTCTATGTACCTCTTATAAATCAAATGGAAGTTTGGGTAAACTAGATATTTATCTTAAAGTTGATAAAATCCTAAGATTTTTTATTTGAAACCTTAAATAATACATCAATATGTTAATTCTTATTTTTAAATTTATGTTTAATAATAAAAAATAATTTTATAAAAATTTAAACCACTTGGCATATCTATGACTTAAATTTCATTGGGTGTTTATTATCTTAAGGTTATGGTAGTCTAAGTTAACAATGAACTCTCTTTGTAGAAGGTAATGTCACCAAGTTCTCACATTGGATAATAACATAAAATTTGATATCATATATTGAATGTCTTTGTTTCACCTCACATAATTTCTAACTAACAAAAGCAACTATATGATTCTCATAACTAGATATTTCTCCAGTTTCAATTCTAGAAGTAACATAGGTTTTTTAAAATCTTTTAAAAAATTAAGTTGTCTTACTGCAAGGACATAGTCAAAAGATCTTAACATAATATAAGGCCTTTCATGCTATCAGAGACCAAAACATAATCTAATTTTCAAATATCAATGATTGGGATAACTACTAAGATTAAATTATAAGTATCTTGATAGATGGACTATAGTTTTTACAAAAAATCTAATATAATCCATTGTAAGATTCAAAGAGCATTAATAATTTTTCTTTATAATGAGTCTATTATTGAGAGGTTGGTAATTTTGCATGTAGAAAAAATGAACCCTAAGATTTGAGAAAAAAAATAATGGCCACCTATTATTGGATTTTAATTAAAAATTACTTATGTGAAAGTCAATCCTTAAAGCTTAGAGATATTGACTTATCCCATAAATCTTAGCTTTTATTAGTTAGTCTAGTCTATCTTCTAAGTAGACTTAAGATTAGTTTAATTTTTCTTTATCACTATATTTTAATTATTTAATTAATAGTCAGCTAACTTAGTTTCAATACTTAGCATTCGATCTTTATAGAATAATGCACTTATGTGTATCTTGGATAGTCAAGTTAATGTTATTGATATGGAGATCATCCAATAGAATATTGATTTGCTAGTAATTCCTCAAAAAAAATTCTAAATTTTGGTTATTATAGTTAGCCAATATATTGAATCTACTATTCCATCTTTTGATTTTAGGTAAATTAGTTGTGTGGACCATAGGTTCAAGTATAATAAAAATGTCAAGATTATGTTTCCTAATAAGGATTTTAAGTCAATCATAGGCATTAGCCTTATCAATCACTCTAATGTTCCAAAGTAAGAAATTTGTCAAGGTTTACCATTTGTTGATTTTTTGGTGGACCAATCAACATTTTGAAAAAATTCATTGGTTTTTAATGAGCTTCCTAGATGCTCTAATGTGTGAGGGTTGAGATGCTTTAATTCTTTAATTCCTTTTTTTGTTTCTTGCTTTTCACAATTTCCATTCTTCCATAGTTTCATTTAGAATATTATTGCACTGATCTTGATCAATGTACACTTCACTTTTTTCATGAGCATCTCAATTTGTTTTCGAATTATTGATATAAATAGAAGATGTGTTATATTCTTGAGGTAGCTCTGATTTGGCTTGCTCTTCAACATCCTGATTCCATTCCTCAGCATTTTGATTATAGTTAACCTATGTTTCAGCATCTACATTATGAATAGATCACAATTACAGCATCATGTTTATTTGATTTTAGTTCATTTGTCAAAGAAAGCAGTCCTAGCATCATCTCAACCATACTTATTTGACTAAAGAAAAATTCTTATAGGCTAGTCATAATTTTAAGTCAAGAAATGAGAAGATATAACTTATCAAAAATTCATATATTTTTATTTTTTAAATTTATTTTTTATTAATTATTTAATACTTTAAATGATCTTAAAAATTAAAAATCTAGTCAAAAGGTTTAATATGACATTTTAAATTTCTCCTAAAAATTCTTAGTCCATTTGAATATTGATATGAAATGTATGATTATAAAATTTATAGTGATGAAAATAAAATTATAAAAAAGCAGATATTTCCAACATATTTTTATGAATTTTTAAATTTATTGATCATTTTTAAAAATTATTTTATGAAGTCAATTTACTAAAAATAATTATTTTCAGAATTTTTTACTTTTTTGTTAATAATTTTAAAAAATTCTATATAAATTCTGAGAAGTTTTAAAAATTAGAGACACCTCTTTGAATTTTTATTAAACTTTAATTAAATCATTTGCATATTATTTAATTTTTTAAATAAAAATATTCAATTTTAAAAAATTATCATTTTACCCCTATTGTGCCCATAATCATGTGATGTTCATTAGGTGTATGATATGGTGTTTGTAAATTAACCCAATTTGTTTTGATTGATTTGATATATATCTTATAATTTTAATTATTTAATTAATAAATATGTTAAATGCCATTAAAATTTTAAAATTATTATTTTAATATGTTATTTTATGAGAATAAATGCTTTATTAAAAAGTATGATGAAAAATTTTCAAATTATCTTAACTTTTATAGATTAAAAATTCTATTTTTTTAATATTAATCATTTTTAAAAGAAAATATGAATTAATAACATTATTAGAGTATTTTTGGTTAAATATCTTTACCACTTTCAATCTTAAGATATTATTTCATTTAATTAGGATTAAACATTTATCCACTACAAAAATATTTTTAAAATAATGTATAGGTATGCTTGCACTCCTGGTTTCATCTATGCATTAGACTATAAATATATAATTCATTATACTATCATAGTAGTTCCTAACTTGATCTCAGTCTTATGGCTTTATATGGGGTCAATTATATTAATTGATTCTATTTACACAAATATATGTGCACATAAATTAACTTCTTAAGTAACTGAGTTAACTTGGTGGGGAGGGGAGCACATGTTAGAACATTGATTATTTTTTGAACTATTTCAATAGCTTGAAATATCAATATCATGCATATTGCTCCATTCGCATGAGTAAATATATAGCCTAGTATGACATTATTTACTAAGCTCCTTATACTTAGCCAATTCTTTGAACTACGTAACTTGTTTTTTCTAGTTTATTTCTCTTGGTCAATCTCCCATTATTCCCTTAATCATGCCTACTTAAATGTGAAAATCTCATAAGCTAATCATGCTTATATAACTTAGCCTGTTTATAATATAGTTACATTCTTGCGACTATATTAATGCCATTTTTTATGAAATTAATTACTCTTTAAATCAAGTTCAAATTGTGTTTGGTTAATATCAACATTGATCAAATCTTGACTAAATCAAACAAAGTTGAAAAAGTTATTTTATAGTTTAGTCAGACCTTTAATACATTTGGTTCTAAGTACACACCTATACTTATTTCTACCCCTTCTCTTTCTAAATAAATAATTCCTATTCAAAATCCTATCTTACACTCTAGATATTTGGAATATGTTTTTATATATCCATAAGCTACCTATTCTTCGGTCTTTATACCCCACATGCACATTTGAATCTCGTATCTAATAGTTGATGGCTTTAACCATCTATACATATAATGTGATGTTAGCACTTTAGTACCTTCTCTACAAATGTGGCTAGTTTTGAATGTGTTGCTGCCCATTAACATCTTAATCTACTTGAAGATATTGATTAGGTGCCAAGTGATGTTGGACTCTTCACTAAGAAGTTTGATGAGGCTTTTAAAATCAATTTGTAGCAAAGATCCATGGTTGTAGAGTAGATCTTAAATGTAACGAGTAGAGCCATTGATTAAGTGTCAAGAAAAGAAATTGCAAAACAAGGCATAAAAAAGTGAACAAATTGCCCATTAGTTTCTAAATATTTCACCAATACCATAAGTATTATCGTTAGATTTAAAGATTCCATATATTAATTTTGATGCAAAACTATTTTAGTTTATGCTAGATAACTAGTTGCCAAAAAGGGCTTGGAAAGAGAGTAGGATGATAGACCTAGAAGTTTAGTTCAGATGACATACCTTTGAACATAGATGTCTTGAAGCTTCCAATCTAATGTGCTTTGTGTAGGTAGCTTCTGATCTGATTGATGATCTTTGGAGGTTGGTCAAGCTTACCATCATGTTTGTTGTAGTTACAAGCCATCCAAATTAACCAGAAAGAAATTAGTGTTGTGATTATTCTAATGTGGGGGATCAAGTTTTGATGCTAAGAAGTTTCTAGTTCAACAAACAATCCATAGGAGATGCACAAGCATTACAAAGGTATTGTTGACCTCACTTTTGGAGTGAACTCTCAATTTCTCCATCTTAGATATAAGACTCCTCTAGACACTAAGAGTTCCTTAGTCCTAAGATACTTATAGTGATTAGGTGAACACTTAACCTAACCCTAGAGACTTAGAAGGGTTTATCATAGGATTAGGCTATGCATTAGGGATTTAAGGCAACCACTTACCCTATAGCTCAAATCCAGCCCATGTACACTCCTTCAAAGCACTCCAAATCAAATCTTAAATCAATTCCAACTCAATTGATTTTCTCAAATCTCAAATCAATCCTAACTCAATTGAGTTTCTCAAATCCAAAATCAACTCCAAATTCAATTCCAATCCCAAATGATTCAAATCCAAAATCAATTCCAAATCCAACTCTAATTCCAGATGATTGAAACCTATGATCAATTCCAAATCCAAAACCTTCGTAAGCCTTCTGAATCACATCCATAAGCTTAGCAAACCCTTCAAATCAACTCAAAGCCAAGTGATTTCTTTATAAATAATTTATTCCATAATTTGTATTCACAACTATAAATGAAATTGGAATCCAAATCATCCAAATCAAATGAACATAAATCAAACCAAATCAAAACCCCTTTTTCAAACTTTTTGACCTACCTTAGCCAAATTCACAATCAAATCACTCCTAATTCACATGATTCTCTATGGATCATTTATATTCTCATTTATCTTTACAAATAAAAATAAAATATAAATTCAAATGGCCAAAATCAAATCAATATAAATTCAAAACTCAAATCCAAACCCAATTTATATCTTTTAAGCCAATTTCTTGGATTTAGCCAAATCATTCTCCAATCAATCCAAACCCTTGGATTTCCTCTTCAAACAATCACTCCTTCAATCGCATGCCCAAATATATACATAAACTACAATCACCAAGCCAAAATCAAACTAACTCAAGTCAAACCCATGTTCATCCTTTTGACTTGAAATTGTCAAATGAACCAAAACCCATTTAACTCCAAACCACTTGCAATTGGATTTATATTTCCATCATAAGTCCATATGTGAGTTCAACCAAACATGAATCAAGCCATGATCAAGCCAATTAACCCATTTAGGCTCACTTGACCCAAAGTGACCTAAAGGACCTTTTTGAGCCAAGTTCTAATCTAACCCAAATTGGATTGAACTAAGTCTATCTAAATCTCAATCATGATCAACAATCATCATGGGGTGATCAATCACCTTGAATTAGGTCAAACCAAGTCAAACCTAGCCTTTTACCAAGTCAATATTTTGCCCTAATGAAACCCAAACTAGCCAAAATATATCATATGCTAAATTGATTGAAACCGTTGACCCAAACCTATTCATAATCAAAGATTGAACATGACTAACCCATCAATTGATCCAAACCAACCCAAATTGGTCACTTGACCTAAGTTGACCCAAATTGGCCTAAAAAGTCAAAATGGGTCAAATCATGATTTAATCTAAATTGATTGCAACCAATGGCTCAAGTTCATTCCAAATCACTTGTTGAACTTGACCAAAGCTTCAATTGACTAATTAGACCCAACCTAGCCCAATTGACCATGAACCTAACTTCACCTTAAAGGTCAAATTAACTTGAAATAAAACCAAATTAGAATTTATTAAAACTAAAGCTTGCAATACATTTAAAATGATCAATCAAGCCTAAACCAACCCATGACCTAACCTAATTAGGTCAAATGGGTCAGATTGGTCAACTTGACCCATTTCACCCAAATGAACCTAAATGAACCAAAACCAAATCTAAACCAAATTAAATCAAACCAACAATATCCATAGGCTCCAAATGATCATTTGAGCTTGACCTAACACATGGTTTGATCCAATTTGACCTATTGGTCTAACTTAATTTGACTTGACCCAAATGGGTCAAATTGAGCCAAATCAAATCAAATGAACTCCAAATCACTTGAAATTTGGTCCAACCCATTTTAAAATTATTTAAAATATGTTCAAATCAAACTCATAGCCAAATGACCACTTTACCCTTAGGTCAAAGGGTATCCCATGACCAAATTCACTTAGAATTTGGCCATTTCTTTCTCAATGCCACTTGCCACCCATCTATTGGTCCACATGGGTACTAAAGAGGGTGGTGAACATGACCCAATGAGCTTGGGTCGGCCAAGACCCAAGGGGAATCTAAACTGACCTCCCCAATCATCTTTAGACACTTGGCTCACAAAATTCACTCACCAATCACATGGACAGCCACTCTCTCTCTCTCTCTCCTCCACCCAAAATGGCCCATGTGGGATGTTTTCCAACTCAAACTGATCAGCTAATCCAAGCCATTGAGCCAAAATGGAAAATCATCAATCCATCATTCAATCCAAGAAGATATAATCCCCCCTCATTCTCACTCAAACCAAAGAAGATTCATTCCTCAGAGCCTTAGGAGTTCAATTGAAGCCCCCCCCCACGCTTTTCCAAGCCATTCTCGCACTCTTGCTTCCCTACTCTCGGTTTTACTCAAAGCTAAAATAGGAGAGGTGACTCTCGAGCTCAACTCATTCAATCCTCAACCAAAGTAAAATTAATCTTGCATGCACCATCCTTGGACTAAGGCAAGTCGAATCGAACTATTTCCCAAGCCTTTAAGCAACGAGAAGTACAACTTCGATCAAGAAAGATCACCATTGAAGAGGAGATTGGTTGACTGAGCAAACTACTTCAAATCAAGATTAAATTTCTTCAACAGGGCTTCATCTCTACTAGAAGAAGCTACCTCCTCCATTGGAAGCACCGGTGATAGCCTCCAGCGAGGTGATTGTTCAAAACCGTAGCTATAGGAATTTTTTAGTTGGTCCTTTTCAAAGGGAATTATCATCCCATGCAAATTTCACCATTGGATATGCATCCCCCTCCTTCAAAAGGTGTGGGATCATTTTAATCCCAATCTGAGCTCAGGTGAGCTCAGATTGAACGAGGAAAGATGAATGATGTTCATCTCTCATCGCTCATGAAGGAGAAGGATCATATGTCGTATATTCCACATGATTGGAATGAACAGTTGTGATCTAATCATGCTTTAGATCTCTCTGATTTCCTCTTAAACCGTGGGATTGATCTTGGCTGTCTGATCTTAGATCGAATGGCCTATAGAGAAAATGCATCTGCCGCCAACTAACTTTGTCGATAGATGTGACAACTTAAATAACCAATCCCATCATGCCACATGGAATGTGCACCATGTGGAAAGTGCGCCGCATCAGCCACCACATGGCCCGAAGGGATTAGGAGTTTAATTTGGCTTAATTAATCTAATTTTAATGGTGAAACTTCTAAAATTTATAACTAATTGTAAGAAAATTCAAAAAATACAAGTAACACTCATTTTAAAGGTAATTCAAAGGAGAATAATAAAAAATTAAAATCAATTAACTTTGAACAATGATTTTGACTCAATTTAGGTTTTATTGAAAATGTAATTAAGTTAATTACTCTCTAATTACTCCAGCAATTAATTCCAAACTTTCTGAGATTGAGTAGTGGGATGACCTCTGCCTCATATGATTTTCTTGGAATTTATTTTTTGATTAATTAGTGGAATTTCTTATTTCATTCTTAATCCCTTTCTTAATTAATTAAATGAATAATTACCGTGTTAAACAGTAATGAATCCATTAATTAAGTTGGATAATCATTATGAAATAGTGAATGGACATAGGGGATGAGATTAGAACCTCTTTTCCAATCTTTTCACCTAAGTTTATTTCATTTGGATAACACTTAATTAATTTACAATTAATTAATGGCTTAATCACATCATTAAATAGCTTAATTAATAAAACTCAAAACCAAATCATTCGAGAACACAATCATTCAATTCTTAGGTAGATTCTTAGGTGTTCAATAACTTAAGAGAATTCCAAAGGAATTTATAATCAAACTACATGTGTAGGAGGGTTATAAAAGTACTTAATCAAACCTTTAGCTTAATTAACCAATAATCATGAGCCAATTACATTAGACCCCCTTAATTTCTTAGGTGCATTACTGATTTAATTTCCATGTGGTTGCACATCATATGTTGGCTCATAATTACTTGGATAATTATGTTAAAGCATACAAGTAAGGGGTAATTAATGGATTTAATTCATACCTTAACCTAATCAAAACATAAAATTAACCTAATCGTTCTAAATTAAACCAAACCAATTCACACATGGGGGGAATGGGTTAGGACTAGCAAACCTTTTTTTTATTTATTAAGTCAAATCAAATTCAAAGATAAAAATCTCCTTAAAGAATTTTGATTCATTTTAAATAATATTATATTATAAGATTGTCCTTAGGAATTAATTAGGGTGAATGAAGTCATGTGTTTATATCCCTTTATTTCTTTCCAATCATGCTAAATATTATTTGTCATATGGAATCATGCATTCATTTCTTTTAAAAATTAATAAAATAAAATGTTTTCTTTTATGTCAAATTGCATGTGTTGGCTAAAATTAAGAATATGAGTAGCTATTATCACTATTAAACCAAAAATTATTTTTGAAACTTATAAATCAAAGATTATAAATGAAGTGATAAATATTTATAAGCTTGCATGTGATGATAGCATAAGATGTGTATTATGAAGTTCTCTTTCCTTCTCTTAATATGGATTCACATAGGATTTGCAAGTGTATGGTTCATTTGAAAAGAACACAACATTTGCTTAAACCTACTCTTATGCATTTCTATATTAAGACTTAGGAAGGACCTTCATATTACACATGTAAATCATACAACCAAATCAAACATAATCTCTTGCATGATTCTTTATCCATTTGGTTCTTTTTGTATATCTACATGTATCTAAGAAAAGTGGTATATCAGTCTAGACATCCAAGGCGTGAGGCTTTAAGTAGCCTTAAGTAGGTCTTGTACCTTATGCCCCTAATGTATAAAATAATGGCATCATACTCACTTATAAATTTTATACATGTGGATGTGCATTTAG
Source organism: Cymbidium sinense (assembly GCA_021442155.1). Taxonomy (NCBI): domain Eukaryota; kingdom Viridiplantae; phylum Streptophyta; class Magnoliopsida; order Asparagales; family Orchidaceae; genus Cymbidium; species Cymbidium sinense. The sequence goes on along the minus strand of CM038229.1, from coordinate 16,931,147 downwards.
CTAATGGATGAAAAATCCCTCTTTTCTACATAACAAAGACATGCATTAATGATCCAATTAACAAATGGAATATCCAAATTTTCAAATCACACCTCTTTGCATTCATCATCAAAGTGTGCTAAGATTTTCATTGCATGTATATATATGCTTAAGATTATTCATATGCATGGTATACATGATGGAAAAAATGAATGAGTGTGTGTTATGTGATAGTAATCCACCCTAACTAATTCTAAAATGCCTTTCTTATTGAATAGGGCTATTTAGAGTGAATCTAAACTTAGGGTTAATTGAAAAACATAATAAACCACTCACTAAAGGTAATTCATTGATCAAATTTACCTTAGGAATCATTTAAGGTAGGGATGAAAGAGAGCCCTCTTCTCTTTTCTTCTCTTCATAATATTTAGTCACTAAGTGTAGGTTCATTCAAACCAAATCAAATCAAATCACCAACTAAAATTGACAAGTCAACTAAATCACTTAAAAAGAAACCACCATCTAAATTGAATCTTTCACACTTGAAAATTTTCAACCTTAAAACCTAGCTAAGACATGCCACACAAGCCTTAAATGGCACACACATTAGGCTAAGTCACCACTTCTAGCTCTATGTTAGGGAGGTGCATGGTTTGATGCATGATTTTTTCTTGTGGTGTAATGTTTTAGACTAGATATTAGGGTGTATGTGCGTAGACTGGATGATAGGGTGATCTTAGCCTAAGCATGTTTCTGTAGGGGGTTGTGCTTAAAGGGCATTATAATAAGAATATAAATACTTTTTGTTATGCAGGTTACTTATACCCCTAAGATAACCCAAATTAGGATTGGTGGGCTTGGTTACCCATGTGTGGGGTACTAAGTTCAAATTATTCCTATAACTGCTTGGGTTGTATGGTGTGTTTAGCTAACATTTGTTTTGTAGGTGTAGCTAGATTTACTTTCCTTCTTTTTAATATAATTTTTGCATTAGGATTAAGATAAGTGTTATGGGGATGAAAGTGAACATTAGTTATAAGATCATGTCTTATATACCATGTGAGGCCTTGGAGCAAACTACATCCCAAGTCAAACCAAAAGAAAAAAAGAAATGGAGCAAACCAAGATAAAGGAATGAAGGGAAAGGAGTGAAGAATGGAGGATGAAGAATGAAGACACCCATAACACTTGTCATTTCATAATTTTAATTTATTCTTTCATTATACCGGGATGTATAAGGTAGAGCTCGGCTACCCATTTTTCTTTTTCAGGTTATGCGGTGGAACCTGACCACGTCAGCCTCTTATTCTTTTACGCTAATTTTATGAATTGATTGGTGTTATGTATATGATTCCATAATTAGGATGGCATGATTTTCTTAGTTTCTTAATTATTTGATGATTGTTGAATGGCCTGGCTGCGATTAGGCTCTTAGGAAAAAATAAATTTTCTATCCAATTAATCAGTTCAAAATTAAAATAAACAATTCATAACCTCACATAAAGCCTAATACATAAAATAAAGATAATAAAAGATTTAGCAATCCCTTAACTGGATGGTGTATGTCTCATAACATGCATAAATCATATTATCTCACTCTTGCCAATGGAGGGCTTCCACCTTTGCCAAAGAAAATGGCTTCACTTCTGAGATCCATGGTGGAAACACACCTTCTTCTTTCTAATTTTGGCCCATAATAGATTTTCTTATGCATTAGGCATATAAGATCACATAGCTTGTGTCAAATAAAAATATCTAAATTAAAATAAAACTTGACAAAATTTGCATTAGATTTAGATCATTATTCATTCCTTTCATGATCTAGTCTCTTAGGGAGTGAGTTAATGGAGTTAGTCTCCTTTCTAAATAAATTAGCCTAGCCATCCTACAAAGCATAAGACTTTCCTATATGTATTTAAAATCATAGGAGGAGTTAATTGGCAGCCACCCTAGGCGGTTGTTAGTCCAACAGTTGAGTGGTTGATTTTCTCTTGTGGAGGGAAACCATATACCCATTTTCACCTTAGATATTGGTCGTGCTTTGGCCCTCACCAAAACTCCCTATATTTAGGATCTGAGGTTGTTGTTTTCCTTTGAGACTACAAGTATAAATCCTCACCTCTTATGCATTTGTACAATCTTGTACTGTAGAATTGTAAGCTCTAGATTTCTAATAAAAATTCAACTCAAACATATAATTCTCCTCAATTTCAAAAATATAAAGCCCAACCATAGGATAGTTTGGGATGCTCACTCAATTTTCTAGTATCATGAGCATCCGCTACTCATCTCCTTTTGATCAATCTCACTTGATGTTCTAAAAATAACCAATTGATTGATAGTCCTATCTTTGAAAAATCTTTGGAGACAACGATCAGTTTCCTTAATCGAGAGTAGTCCTATGGAACCTCATTCCTTAGGATGTAATTAACTATGGGGGCTTGCCTCCATAGGGAATTTAATGAACCCAGCTTAAAATAAACCCTACTTTATTTTTCTATGTAAAGTAAGGGAAAGATCTCTTATACATTCAAAGACCTATTGGCCTTAGGAGACCTTATTAGGCGATTAGGTCCATTGTAGGATGGTGACTTATATCTCTCTAGATAGTACATCATTCCTCAATGTCATACCCAATCACCACAATAAGTAACACCCCACCCCCCACCCCCCAAGATCTACGTGGTGTCCCACATCATAATCTTCAAAAATAAACACCACCACAAGTATGTACATTAGAGATACTTTTATATGGTTTCAAATGACCAAGCTAAATTTGCATGTAAGAAATAAGTGAGCACAAATAGCATTTGGAAGGAAATCTCAATCCTTTATGTTTAAGAATATCATTTGTTGGTAGTAGATAATAGAATAATATCCAAATAAAAAAGGATATAGAGAGCTTTATAATAATGTTCTAGAACATCTTCCCTCATGGTGTGCAGACACTAGATCATAAGTTCCTATAAATTATTTTAGATATGGATTGATTATTGTTGTTGTATTTGACCACCATAGTATTATTTTTGCTAGGAGTTATGGACAATTTAATAATATCATAAATGATATAATCTAGAATAAATTACTCTAAATTAACCATATTCCACTGATCATGCAACCAAAAGTCAGATATGAAACAATCAATGGGATAAGAGCTTTAGAAGAAATATTTTAAGTGGTTGTTAAAACACTAGTTGTCAAACAATAAATAAATATTTTCTTCCCTAAAGTTTCAAAATATGAGCTTCTCCCATTATTTAGATTCACATTGGTTGGACAAGAATTATACATTATTTACTATGCATATAGGAAACCTATAATAAGTTATAAGCTCTAAATCTAATCTAAAGTTTAGCAAAGTTAATTTTGATTTAATTAGTTAAGGTTCAAAAACCAAGACAACCCTCTTAGGTTTGAATTATTTCTTCTAGTTAGTCTAATGTATAGCCTTACCACTCTTGCGAGAAGTGAACTTATTGAAAATTTTTTCCAACCTGATTTGGACATTTAGTGGAAATTTAAATCTTGGATAGAGTAAAGTGGGGTGGAGTTAAGCACGCTCTTGATGATACCCCATGAACCTTCACATAATATTGTAAGTTTTGATGATCATTAATATTTTGGGTTGAATAATTGTTATTCTGATCAACTGTGTGTAGGCTATGATAAGCTTTGAATATATGACTAACAATTATGCAGCTTAACCACAATTCCCTATGAGAGCATAAATAATAGTTGATTTTCATAAGTCTGGTCTATAAAGAGCACATGAAGATTGTAAATAAGAAGTGGACGATGGCAAAAATATCAAGACAAGTTCAAATATTGTGCTACCAAGTCTAGTGTTTTTATTTTATCTTCTTGTATTTGGAATGAGAATGATGAAAAATAGCACAAAGACACTTAAGAGAATATAAAAAAAATTTTAAATTAATTTTTTAAGAAAATTGTATAGTACATTCTCAATCATACTATAATATTGACCATTTTGTTAATTTTTTCAGCCGCCATAACTAATTTGGTTAACTCTTAAAATTGCCAAATTTGAACTAATTGTACTATATGATTATATATTTTTATTTATTTGTTTAGCCACGAGGAAAAGGTTAACTAATTATAAAATATGCCTAATTTGATTGATCTTACAATATTATGTTAATTATATAGTATGATTTTATTTGATAATTACCTAATTTTATTCTAGAATTAAATAGATTTGATTTTTGAGAATTTTTTCTTAATATGTTTATATTGTATGATGTAAACATATAGGTAAAATAAACAAAGAGCTAAATTTTTATTTTATATTATTTGTATTGTATGAACTTGGTCATATATTATGAATAGTGATGACTAATGAGATGATTGTATCATCCAAAGTTCCTAACCCTAAAAAATGAACTGATCATACAATGAGATGTCAGATCATACAATATAATTGGATTGACTTTTCTAAATTATTAATTTCTATTTTTATTTAGCTTCCTCTATATAAATACCCCCATTGAGGAGTCTATCCTGAACATCTTAAACATGAGAAATTCAAGGGTGGCTTAGTCAAGAGTGATTTACCTAGAAGAAAGGTAAAGAGTCCTTTTTTTTTCCTTTTCACTTTAGTTTTGGTTATTCATTTTTCAACCACCTTGCCTTTGTATTTTGTGCTTTAACTTGAGAGTTTGTTCTTTTGAGAACTTGTGTAAGCTTTGTATTTGAGAGAAGAATTTCTTTGTAACTTGGAGAGGTAGTGGCATCCTACTTACTTTGAAGGAGGGAGCGAATGTCAGGTTTCTCCATTACTTGATAAAGAGAGAGGCATCTCTGCCTTGGCTTATTGTGCTGAAGAAGAGTTAGTGTATTTTTGGAGAAGATCGGAAGAGAGGATGTAGGTCAATTGGGTCAAACCATTATTAATTTTTGTGCCCCTTTTTCTTTTATTTTGATTATCTTTCTAGTATAGTTTTCTGTGTTTAGATTGTTAGTTTTATTAAATTGAGTCTCTCTCATTGAACTTTAAAGATTTGGTTTCATCTTTATTTTAAGATAAATTTTAAAATACCACACCAACTTGCCCACCCTTTTGGGTGTGTTAACTCTTACAAGTGGTATCAGTGTGAGTTACTTGATTTATAGTCTAACAGCTGCAAGTAGATCCATTAATAGCATATCTAGGGAATAAAAACACCATGGAAGTGTAATCTATTACCCAACCACCTTTTTGGATGTTATTCCTTTTGATTTTTAAAATATTTGCATGTCTACTTTTATTCAATTGATTGATTTTTGAAATTGGAATATTATTGAAGTAGGATACACACCACCATATGAAATTGCAAATGGCAAACATGTTGAAACTCTTTTTAATTCTTAGTTAATGGAAGGTAGGGAACTAGCTAATTTAAACTTTGAATGCTTCCTATGATTTAAAATCTAAAGATTACATGCATTTTTTTCACTTGTAAAGCTGGTACATAAAATTACGAATAACTATGTGTTACTTAAGAAGAGACTGATGAGCTTAAACAATCTCAAGTAACATGATCTTGCATGATCTTGCATGATTACAAACCTTTTTTATGTTGCCTCATGAGTCTATCTTTTACATGTACACATGTTTCACTAAAATTATTACCTTATTGCATGCTTTGGAAATAGAGTTTATAAATACTAAAAAAGTTAATAAACTTCTATGTTGTTTATCTGAGTATTAGAATGCCAAGGTTATTATAGTTTCTAAATCTAAAGAATTGTCTATTTATTCTATTGATCACTTGCTTGATTCTCTTATTACTTATGAACAAAAAACTTTTCAAGGACATATTGGCCTTGGTTATAGGAAAATAGAAAAGGCAATTGCTCTTAAAGTGAATACTTCCAATTGCAGTAAGGAGGATAACAACATTGATAATGCTAACATTTCTCTTAAAACTAAGAAGTTTAAAATCTTTTTAAAACATAAAAAAAGAGATTTGATCCAAGAAAAGGCAAAGGTAAAACTAAGAATTGTCCAATGGTTACTGATCTAATTTATTATGAATGTCAAATACGAAGACACAACAAATGGGAATGCCTTCTATTCAAAAGCACCAATAAGAATGACAAACAATGAGAAAAAGATGATGTAAAGAAGGGAAAGAAAAGGGCTTAACATCTATGATGCACAGACACAGACACTGGGGCACGGACACGACACAACACGGACACGGGACACTTCTATTTTTAAAAATGTGAGACATGAACATGCGTTAGACAAGGCATTATTATAATAATTATGAATAAAAATAATAAAAAATAAGTCATTTAATTAAAAATTTTAAATTAATTACTTAAGCTATATATATATATATTACTTAAGTAATATATTTTATTGTACTTAATAATCTTAATGAATAAAATTTATTATTATTTCTAAATTTATGAATTTAATTATAATTTTTTATAATTTTAATTAATTGTAATAAATATATCTTATTATTCTCTCTTTTTAGTTCAATTCTCATTCTCTAAATTTTTAAAACTCTCTACAATAATTTAAAATATAACAAACTATATTTAAAATAATTTTAATTCAATTATTTAGAACATATGTGTCCCTTCAATGTTTTAATATTATTTTAATTAGACACTTCTTTATCGTGTCTGACACATGTTAGAGGTGTGTCAGACCCGTGTACGTGTCTGACATGTGTCGAACATTGCACGCTTAATTTTTGAAAGTGTCAGTGCATCATAGCTTCGCATGCTTTCTAAATCACCTCTAATTCATACTCCTCTGAAGAAGAAGAAGTCGTAGAAAGAGCCACAACCATTTATTTGATGGAAAAAGAATATTATCATGATTTTGATGATGAATGGGAAAGTAATCCCAATTGTGATGAACTTTTAAATTTTTATGAGGAATTACATATTACATTAAAATTCTAAAAAAGAAAATACTCTTCCCTAAAGAAATTTTTCTCCTCCTTCAAAAAAATTCATAATAAATTATTAGATGAACATGAAGAATTGAAAAATCAGTACAATGAACTAACAATTTAAAAGGCTGAAAAGAAACATGATCTTTCTGAAACAATTTGATTTCTTGAATGTGCAAACAAAAATTAAAAAAAGAAGTTGAAAGTTGTAAAAAGATCTCATCTATTTGGAAAAAAATTTTAAAAACAAATCATGCATTCTTTCTCTAATACTCATTGCTTTGCTTGTGGCATGTTTTGACATATAACCAATTTATGCATACATCATTCACATTCAATTCTAGCATAAGCATGGATTCAAAAAACCACTCTTAGTACTCTTATTTTAAAATGCAAGGAGCTTATGAAAGTCTGAGTTCCCAAAATACTGAACTAAATCTATTTTGCAAAAATTCCTTCACTTAAAGGTCAATGGAGGCATGTGGTGTGTTCAAGACATGATTAGAGACAAAGGAAAATTCATCTCTTTGAAACTAAAAAGTAGAGGAAAGGTCACACTTGGAGACAACACAGCTTGTAAAGTACTCAGGTTAGGTACCATTAGCATTAAAAAAAATTTATCCATTGAAAAGGTCCTTCTTGTTGATGGTTTGAAACACAATCTGCTTAACATCAATTAGCTATGTGATAAGGACATTTATTTTATATAATAATTACTTGCTTGCTTTAAATAGCAAAATTATTATAGAAGGTGTTCAAATTTACAATATTTACATGATTAATCTTGATAACTTAAATAATTCTTAAGTTGTTTGTTTAAAGTCTGCACTATAAGAGTCTTGGCTATGGCATAAAAGGCAATGTCATGTCAGCATACACATATTTAGGAAGATTACAATAGTTGATTTGATTTGAGGTATACCTAGATTAGATTTCTCTGATAATCATTTGTATGATGCATATCTATGTGATATCCAAACAAAATATTTTCTTAAATCATATCAAGCATTACAATATCATAACCTTTAGAAATTTTTCACATGGATTTATTTAGACCTAGTAGCACCAAAAATTTTGGGGAATGTCTTGCAAATTTATTATTGTTGATGATTTTATTATATTCACATGGGTGAGATTTTTGAAATAAAACACAAAAAATAATTCTTTTTCTAAATTTAAGATTTTTACTATTTAGATTAAAAAAAATGGTTATAGCTTAGCATTTATTCATAGTGATCATGGTGGTGAATTTAAAAATGATAACTGCTTTTTATAATGAGATAAGGACAAAGCATAATTTTTTTTGCCCCCAGGACTCTTCAATAAAATGAAATAGCCAAACAAAAGAATAGAACACTTATAGAAACTATTAGATCTATGCTTAATGAATATATGCTTCATAGATACTTCTAAGCTGAGGAAGTTAACATTGCTTGTTATGTCTTGAATCAAGTAAACATTAGATTTAAGCTGAATAAAACTTCTTATGAGCTTCTAAAAGATAAAACTCTAAATCTATCTCATTTGCATGTTTTCAGATGTAAATGCATTATGTTGAATAGTGAGAAGAATATTATGGGAATGTCTCATTCTAAATCTGATAAGAGGATTTTTCTAGGTTACTCTTATGAAGGAAAATTTTATAGAATCTTCAATAGGAGAACCTTATTGGTAAAGGAGTTAGTGTATATTATTTTTTGATTAATCTAATATCTCTTCTCCATTCAAAGAGCCTGTAGATGAAGATGATTTAGTATTTAAATATGAATATTTGGGTTTGGAAGAAAATGAAAAGTGAGGGGGAGACTACTGGAGAGTGCATATATGCATTAAGTCATCCCTGAGATTTGATCATAGGATACCTATCTATAGGTATTAAGGACTAGGAATAGGCTTAAAGAAGAGGTTATCCATACAACCTTCATTTTAATGATTGTACCCACTAGTGTAGAAAAACCAATATTTAATGAATTATAGGTTGAGGCATTGTTGGGAGAGTTGAATCAATTTGTAAAAAATGTTTGGGAATTAGTGCATAGACCATCTTCCCAAAGTGTGATTAGAAGAAAGTGGGTTCTCAAATATAACTTAAATGACTTGGTAGTCATTATTAAGAACAAAATAAGGCTTATGGCTAAAGGCTTTAATTGAATAGAAGGCATTGCTTTTGAGGAAATAGTTACATCTATTACTTGTTTGGGAGCTATTCAATTATTACATGCATTTGCTTATTTTTAAAGGTTTTTAATCATTTTAGATAGATGTTAAAAGTTCATTTTTCAATGGTGTTATAGAAGAAGATGTTTTGGTTGAATAGCTGCATAAATTTGAATGCTCATCATACCCGAACTATGTTTATAAATTTTAAAAAAGAACTTGTATGGTTTGAAACAAGCACTCATGCTTGGTATAATAGACATGTCTACTTTCTTTTGAAAAATTTAATTTTTTAAATGATCTACTGACACTATTTTGTTCATCAAAAGAATAAAATATATAATTATTTTTAACCAAAACTATGTTAATAATATAATGTTTGGATCTATTGAATCTTTTTGTTTTGTGGAGATTTTTCAAGACTAATTAGCAAAGAATTTGAGATGAACGTGATGGGTGAGCTTACTTACTTCTTGGGATTCAATATGAAGCAAGGTCAAAATAGTACATTTTTATGTCAATCTAAGCACACGAGAAAATTAATCAAAATGTTTGGATTGAATTTTTTGTAATACCATCAACACCCTCATGAGCCTTAACACTCAATTTGACAAGGATCTTGCTCATATGTCCATTGACCCTAAGACATTTTGTGGGATGATATGCTCTTTAGTTTACTTTACTGCTAGTAGACTTCATATCATGTTTAGGGTTGTCTTTGTGCACGATTGCAAGCTGTCCCAAAGAAGTCCCATTTAAAAGCTATAAAAAGGATTTTTAAATACTTAATTCGGGTACACCTAATCTAGAAATTTGATACCCTAGTGAGAGCACTACTTTTGATCTTATTAGATATTTTGATTTTGATTTTGCAAGATTAAAGGTCAACTGAAAGAGCACTTCTAGTATGTGTTAGTTTGTAGTCCACTCACTAGTCTGCTAGTCTAGTAGGAAATAAAATTTTGTTGCCTTATTAACTATTGAAATGAATACATTACTGCTAGAAGTTGTGTTACCCAAGTCATATGGCTAAAGCAACAACTCTTAACTCTTGGTCATGCATTGATTCTTATTTTGTATGACAACACTATGCTATTTGCATAACTAAAAATCCCATTCATCCCTCAAATACAAACACATAAATGTCTAACATCACCTCAATGTTGATATTTAATTGATTAACACAAAAAAAATCAATTAGCAAACATTTTCACAAAAGCCCTAAATTTTGATAAGTTTAGCACTCCTAGGTTATGGTTAGGTGTGATAGTTTACTATGGTTAAAATTATGTTCTCTCTTTTGTTGCATCTTTTTACTTTTTTTTTATTTTTGGTTTCATTATCTATTTTATTCCATACATTTTTCTTTTTTTCAATTTTTCTATTATTTGTTTATCTCCTTCATTCATCTTATTTCATCTATTTTAGCCATGCATATTTATGCATATTTTTCTTTTTTTTCTAGCTCTCTCTCTCTCTCTCTCTCTCTCTCTCTCTCTCTCTCTTCAATTTTTAAATTTTTAGGCGAAAATAAATTTGTTAAATTTGCACTAAGATCTTGATCATATTGTATGATTTGACTATTTTAGATCAACAAAATTGGTTCGTATGATTCATTGTAAAACATATCATACAAGATGATCCATGATCATACTATATAATATATTTACAATGGTACAGTTAACCAAATCAAAGTAGCCATTATTTTGAACATAGGATAATTAATGTTACTAAATTGTACTATACGATTCCCCTAATTGTGTTGTATAATTGACTTAATCAACATAGTCATTCTGATGATCGTTGGAATGATCTAAATCATACATTACAATTATCAAATCATGTTATATGATTGACTCAATCAATATATCCATTCAAATGACTATTAGGGATATATAAACTATATTATTTGAACCATTGTTCATACTATTTGATTTAACAAAACCACTATAAAAGCCCCTTCATTTCTTATTCTTTCTCACACACTTTACTTTCTTCTTTCATTCTCAAGTAGTTTTTTTTTTAATTCTTATGTGCAAGAGAACTTCAAATGGCCATGAAGAGAGCATATAACAATAGGCAAGAGAATCACTTTTGATAGAATGATAAGAAAGTTTCTTATAGGAAGTATAAAGAAAGTGAGATAATTGAATCAAAGCCATTCATCCAAAATAAGTTATGATTTCTTATTTTTGATTTTTTTACAAGCATTCTCTTAAGTATCTTATTTTTATAGCCAACCCATTCCATTCCAAACATATTTTTAAATTTTTTTTTGTCAATTTGTTCATAAATCTTGATTACACGAACCTCTAATTCTGAGTATGTGGTAGGAAAATATGCATCACTGATGTTAATTTTCATGATTATCTCCACATCTCTAATTCTCATCTTTCTACCCATAGTATAGCTAATGACCCCACCTACAGTTGGTTTTCTATCAATTTCTCCATTCAAGACTCACCCCTTCATGAACACAAACCCTTAGTCGTGTGCTGAATGCACATATTATCCAAGACATGCTTAGGCACAATGTCATTCCTAAATCTGGTGCTTGTATCAACATCACTCTTTTACTTTTTATTATATCTTACTTTTTTATAACTCACATTTAGTTCAATGTTGTGAATCTTTTGATTCATTACATTGAAATTCTCATCATCGTCGAAGCCTAATATTTAAAAGGTAGTATAATTTGGCCTTTAGACACATGATTGTCTATCTACTTGAGGTCAAATATAACATATCATATCCCAATGAAGTAGACAATATTCCTTCTCCCTTTACAGACCACTCCTTCTACACCTTCTTTAATGAAAATTGGCTACCCATTCAGGCCACAATAGAAGTAGAAGAGGAGGAGGTAGCCAGAGAGGAGGGGCATTCAACACATTATCATTAACCTCAAGATGCTTGGAAGGAGCTCTGGCTCAACTTGAGCTTAAAATATATTAATACATTGAGGAACAAAGAGCACACTAGGAGGAGTACAAGTGATAGAAAGCAGAGGACCAAGCTTGGTTACAAGCTCAATTAATGCTCTCCATGGCATCTTTTAACCCCCACCGGCAGATGAGGGACCTTTAAAGTTGTAGGTTCTTATTTATTTTTCTTTGTACTGTAGTATGTGTTTGTTTTTACATCTTTAGTATCTAATGTACTTTTCATCTTCTTAAGTTATCTTTTATTTACTTCATGTTGTACTATTTTAGTTGCAATGGTTACTTTCTGCATGCTTTGTTCTACTAGTTTGCATTTTGTGGATTCAGTTGATGTGATATTCTGTTTCAATTATTCTTTCCTACATTTTTATAATTAAGTGATATTTAGAATTTAAAATCAATGACGTTGAAGTATGAATAATTATTTGAAGCAAAACATCCTAAAAATTTTCTATGATGATGCATATATTTGCTTTAAGTATGAATTTTCTTATGTAAATCACATCATTTATTTTCTTTACTATACTTTTCTTTATACTTTGTGTCAAATTACCTTATGCATTAATATTTGTCAGATGTATGTACTTTTTTTTAATTGCAAAATGAATTGAGTAACAATAATGATCAAAATGGGATGTTCAAACTAGGATAAAAGCCAAATAAAGAAATCCCCAAACCAAGAAAGTATCAAAATAATAAAAAAAAACCCCAAAGTAGGGAATTATAAATAAATGAAAAGAAAAAAAATCCCAAAGTAGGTAAGTATCAATATATTCATGCTTCCCCAGTTTGTCATTAGCTGACCTGTCAAAATAGTTGTTTGATTATTTGGGTCATGTAATAGCATTTCAATTCATATAAATAAAATTTAGGCAACAATTCTTTTTGTTATGAACATGTTTAGAAATTTTAATAAATTGATTAATGTCATTTACATATGCTATGAAGTATCCACAACAAAAGTGTTGCATTTACATAAAAATTGGAGGGTTAATAGGAAATGATTAATAGCGTGTATCATATTGCCATTGATTAAGAATTCTAAACTTATTTTATAAAAATGTATGTTAAGAATGTTTTAGAAAAATCTCCTAGACTTTAAATTCACAAAATATCATCATTTATGTTTCTTTTGTTTTTTTTTCAATCATTTTTGATGTGTCGAAAGGGGGAGATGCTTAGTATTTTTTTTGTGCCTTCTCTTTTTTGCATATTATTGATCTTTTGCTCATTTCCTTTACATCTTTGGCATATTTTTTATACTTTTTGCATCTTTGCAATTTTTTTGGCATATTTTTGAGGCACAAATTGAGGGGGAGTAATTTTATTATTCTTCCGTATAATAAACTCTCAAAACTCAATCAAAAATATATGTCATTATCAAAAAGGGGGAGATTATTAACCCCATGTGCCTTCACATAATATTGAAAGTTTTGATGATCACAAACATTTACAGTTGAATAATTATTATTACTAATCAATTTATTTGTGCATGTTATGTTCAGCTTTCAATGTTGAACTTACAATTATGCAACCTAACCAAAATTTACTATGTGAGTGTGAACAATAATTGATTTTTAAAAGATTGATCAAGAAAGAGCCCATGAAGATTACAAATGAGGAATGAATGATGCTAGAAGACACGAGGCAAGTTTAAATCTTGTGTTGTTATGTCTAGTATTTTTAGTTTATCTTCATGTATTTTTCATGTGAATGATGAAAAATAAACAATGACACCCACACTTGAAAGAATATAAATTAAATTTTTAAAATTAAAATTTTAAGGAAATCATACTGTATGATCTTAATCATACTATATGATTGATCATTTTGTTAATTTTTTTAGTTGCCATAATTAAGTTAGTTAGCTCTTAAAATAATCAAATTTGAACTAATCATTCTATATGACCTCTATCTTACCGTATGATTATACATTTTTGTAAATTTTTTTATCCACCAGGATTAAGTCAATTGATTACAAAATATGCCTAATTTGGTTGATCGTATAGTCCATGTTAATAATACTTTACAATCTTATTTGGTAATTACTTGATTTTAATCCAAAATTAGAGGGATTTTATTTTTGAGAATATTTTTTAATATATTTGTTCTATACGATGTGACTATACAAGACAAACAAACAAAGAGTTGAATTTTTAGTCTGTACTATTTATACAGTATGAACCTTAGTCATATAATAGTCATGGCTGCTGGGACAATAATATCAACAAAGTCTAGAACCCTAAAAAATTGAGTTGATCATATAATACAATGTCAGATGGTATAACATGATTAGACAAACCTTTTTTTAAAAAAAAACTTTATTTAGCATGGACTATACGATCAACCAAATTAGAGGGATTTTATTTTTGAGAATATTTTTTAATATATTTGATCTATACGATGTGACTATACAAGACAAACAAATAAAGAGTTGAATTTTTAGTTTGTACTATTTATACAGTATGAACCTTAGTCATATAATATGAATAGTCATGGCTGATGGGACAATAATATCAACAAAGTCTAGAACCCTAAAAAATTGAGTTGATCATATAATACAATGTCAGATGGTATAGCATGATTAGACAAACCTTTTAAAAAAAAATTTATTTACCTTATAAATATAATATGCCTCTTCTTTTACATAAGAGAAAAGTGGAGAGGTATCTATGTTTTCTACTTTAAGGGGTTTTGTTGGTAAGGATGCACTTTGCTTTTGATTGTTCATTTTTTATCCACCTTGCCATTGTGTTTTGTTCTTTAACTTGAAAGTTTATTCTTTTAAAAACTAGTGTAAGTTTTGTATTTGAGAGAAGAATTTTCTTTGCACCTTGGAGAGGTAGTGGTATCCTTCTTTCCTTGAAGGAGAAGAGCAGCAGGTGTAGGTTTTGTCCATTACCTAGTAAGGAGAGAGGCATCTCCGCCTTAGCCTATTGTTCTAAATAAAAGTTAGTTGATTTTTGAAAGAGATTTGGTGAGAGGACATAGGCCAATTGGATCGAATGACTATAAAGCATTGTGCCCCTTATTCTATTTCTTTTTTTTCTTTTCTTTTTTTTGCTACTCTTTACTTTATTTTTAACATGTTGGTTTTATTTTATTACGCCTTTATCTCACGCTAAACTTTAAAGATTTATTTTTTTCTTTACTTCAAGATAATTTTAAAATAGCAAACTAATTCATCCTCCCTCTCTTCATAGGTGTGCCAACTCTTACACTTGATAAGTGTGATTCTACCACCAAATTATTGGGACGAATTTTCCTAATAAACTATCAATTATTGAGCTTATGATATTATCATAATGGTTTGATTTAAGACTTCCTTTGTTTATATTGACTTCTAGGTATTTGAATGGTGGATTTGCTTTAACAAAACTACAGAAGTATTTGATCTACATTATTTGATCATATTTGAATACATTCCCCTAAAAAATTGGCATTTTAGTCTATTAAAATTCATACCCAAGATCTACCAAAATAACTGATGACTCGCATTATTTTTCCTATAGATTTTTTTCTACCATTGCAAAATAAAAGATCATCAGTAAAGGTAAGGTTCAAAATAAAAACTCTCTCTTTAAAGGAATAATAGATGTAATTGTTATTCTCTTAAACATTGTTCAACATTCTTGACAAGTAATCAAAGTCCATGATAAAATGAGGGGGTGGTGCGGTGGGAGGGAGGGCAGGGGAGAGGGGATCACCTTGCTTAATACCTCTATTTGATTTAAGAAAACCAAGTGATTTACCATTGATAAGAATCGAGTAGTATTTGTTAGAAAGGAGTCTTTTGATGATATTGTAGAATCTATAGTTAAAGCCTTTAGCCTCTAGAATAGCCAAAATAAATCCCAGTTAATGTTTTCAAAAGCTATCTTAATGTCAAGATTTAAAATGAGATTCTCACCTCTACATATCCTATCAATGTCTTGAATTATTTCTTGAGCCAACAATATTTTATTAGTTATATTATAGCCTTTAACAAATGTAATATGATTAGTAGCGCTCATACTAGGAAGATAACATTGAATCTGATTAAAATTGATTTTGTTGACCATAGTATTTAAGGCTTGTGGGCCTAAAGTTATCCCTAATGTGCTTATCATTGCTCTTAGGAATTAGAGAGATCGAAGGTGAAGATGTATTTATGCATATTATGCCGAAGGAAAAAGTCTTGTATATAATTTATAATATCATGTTTAATGATGTTCCATGTTTGTTAATAAAATATTATTGAAAAGCCATCCAAACCGACAATTTTGTTTCCAGTAATGGAATCAAGAGCTATCAAATTTAAGATTCATGTGGGTTAAATTCTAGGTCAAGATAATTAATAAGATGTATGTTGTCATCGAAGAAATCCTTTTGAATCTTAGAAATGGAAATGTTGGTGGGTTTGAAAAGGTGTTGGAAATTGCTACCTCAATTTTCTTTTAGTTTACAATCCAACCTTTGGTTTGATCTTTAATTTTCAATAGGGAACTTGTGTTCTCTTCCCTTCTTCATGCAAGCATGGAAAAACTTTGTGTTTCTATTACCTTCAAGAAAGGATGTAACAACTACTTTTTTCCTTGGAAAGGTTTCTTCTATGTTGATGAACTTTTGCAATTCTTATTGTGCTTCTTGTAGTTTTTGTTCAATCTCATTGAAGATATCAGTTTGGATTTTCTTCTCAAGGCAGCAAACACTCTCTTTAGCATTAGCCACTAGGTTAGTAATGTTGTCAAACATTGCTCAATTTTATTTTCTTAGATTGGTTGCAAGATTCTTATGCAGCTCCACAATCTGGTCCAAAGATTCCAATTGTAATTAGTCTTCCATGTAGCTCTAACACAATCTAGCAAATTATGATGTTAATTCCACATTTTTTTTAATTTTGAAATCAAAATGTGATGGATTGGGGTTAATATTGACTGAAAGAAGTAGGGGCATGATCAAAACTAGTCATACTAAGATGCTTAACACTAAAATGTTGAAAAGTATTAATCCACTCATTGTTAATAGGAATCATGTCTAATCTTTCAAATTTTTTCCTATGCACTAAGTGAAAGGACTTGCTAGTGTAGCCTAGATCCAATAGTGTAGCTTCTTTAATTGCATTAGAGAATTCCACCATGACTACACTGATAGGTTTTCTTCCACCTTTTATTTTGAGGGGGCTAAAACTCATATTGAAGTCACCACCAATAGACCATTCACCCTAAATATTATGGGAAATAAAGACAATTTTACTTCAAAGTTTACATCATAATTCCTAGGAGGAAGCACCATATATAATTATAACATGAATGCTAAAATTACAATAACTAAGCTACACATGAAGGTACTAAGAATCATCAATAACTAAATCCACTTTAATGTTTCCATGCTCTAAAAACCTAATTTAATTACTACATTTAGAGAGCTAGTTGAATTTACCTAATTTTTTTAAAATTTTAGAGGATTTATTACTTTGAATAATAGGTTCTACCACAATAAAAATATCTAATTTATGGATTCTAATCTAATTTTTCAGATGATTTGAAGCATTAAGTTTTGCAATGTCTTGAATAGTCCATATCATGAAATTAGTCATTTTATTAGGAATGACTTCCTCTTGGAACCTTTGTAGAAAACCTATCACCATAAGTAGCTAGCATTCCAGCAAAAGAAGTATTCCTTATGTTTGTTGTAGTAGATGGGTTAACAAATATTAGTTATCTTATGCCTTTATGTTTTTTCTTCTTTGATTTTTAAACCTCTTAATCATCCTCTAACTCATGGAGAGTGTTGACGAGTAATTAGATGTTGGTGATAGTGTTGGCTTCATTAGTGTTGATCGCCATTTCCTTCCAATTTTGTTGCTCTCGTTAAAACAACATTAACATCAACATTGTCATTATTTATGATAAGAGATTAATGTTCATTTCTAATATTTAATATATTCGTGGGAAGTATGGTGAGGTGTTGTGCTTCACCTTCAATAATTGTTTGGATTACTTGTGGAAGGTAGTTCTTCATGAGGAAGAATGGTCTGGATGTTATCTTGACCTTCCCTGATTATTCCACCAAAATTCAAATGATGGTTTCTATGGTCATGGTTATTGTTAGGTTGTTTTACTCTTAGCTGAAGCAATTTTACATTTATTTTAATAATAAGACATTATTCTATTTGAATTGATTTCCAATAATCATTAGTGTGTGATCCAATCTAGATTTCACCAATATATTGAGATGTAATGTCTATTTTAACAAACATGCTAGCAACTGAAGATCTAAAGAAGTTAAACATAAGAAAGTGCAATTTTAGTGGTTTACCAAATATGGTAGCTAATGAGTTTAGACTATATTTATTGAAGAACTATAGCTTAAGGTTCAAGATTTTGATCTACATTACAACAATGGGAAGCTCGACACTATAACCATATACTATAGTCCATTTAAGAACCTTTAATGGAACATTTTCAGTGTAATAAATCTTTTTGAAAAAATCTTGGCATAATCCTCTTTCCTGTTTAACTTAATGACAATATTTCTATCATCGAGATGACCAACACTCCAATCCCCAATCAACTTAAGGTGATCAAACTATTTCTTTATCATGTCCATTTTGGGATGCTAATAAGTGGCTAAGACAAAAGGGTATTTTTAGAATTAGAAAAGAATAAAGCCAGCTTTCCATTTTTCTTGCTAGCATGCTTAATGAAGCCATTATTTGAACATTCTTCAAACTTTTTATAGTAAGCTAATGAGAAAATAAGTCTATTGATAATGGCAAGAGTTGACTCATTTAGGGAGCTATTGTTAAACAAAGCAACAATGTAAGTGGTAGTGCCCATGAGAAAGGCATAAAATCACCCATACTAGAATTTCAACTAATTAATGGAACAATAATAGATTGAGCAATGTAACAAAAACCATAGTAAGGATTGAGGTAACATACCGGTAGAGCACTTACCTTGGTGACAAATAGTTTATGATGTTGATGTTAGATGTCAAGATAGTTCACAATCCCATAGTCACTTAGGATAAGAAAAATGTAGTCAGTTCATTTTGATGCATAGACCCTTTGATACTTATGATAAGATTATTTTTAGTGTAATAAGAATCTGATGTCTTACACAACTATGTTATTTTTCTTATATTAAGAATGATATAATTTTTCATTGTTACTCGACATATGACCATTACTTTTTACTTTTTTAGTAGTTATGTGCCAATATATAAATGATGCAATATCATAGTTATTTTTATATGAGATGTTATATTTTTGGTGTGTTGTGATGGTTGCATTTGGTTTAAAGATATTTTCTTTATTGAATTTTTTTGACGCAGTATAGGATAATATTAACAAGTATATAATTAGAGCTAAGAGAAGGTTAGAGGTAAACTAATACTCATACATTATTACTTAAATTATCTAAGTTTATTTGAGTAGAAAATTGCTACTCCTTTTTATTTTTTATTTTGGGTATGCATAACCAGATTGCCCAAGTACATTGGCCTATTACCCATTATTTGATAGTTATCACAATATAGTGGTTAATTATTTTGATTCTATTCTCTTGAAATTTTACTTTTTTGTTGTGATGTGATTGTATAAGCACACAAGAGAAAATATTTTTCTATCTTCTTTAATATAAAAATAAATAACTTTAAAATTTAATAAAAACTATTTTAAATTTAAAATTAAGCCTTCTCTATCTATAATTTTAAATTTATTTTTACTACTTTTTATCTTTTATATGAGATATAAGATGTAGACAATAAATAATTAAAACACTAAAGTATCGATGCACTTTCATAACATGGCTAAGTCAATATGCATAATTAGAAGTTTTCTTGGTTATGAATAAATAACTAGCATTACATACCATATTCTTTAGATTAGAGCTTTTATTAAGCATGACGTAAAATATTCTAAGAGAATCTTAGTACATTAGGAAGTCATAGCCTGACCAAGATAAGATTGTAAGTCTAAAGATATGTAGCTCTAGTTGGGCTATATTATTTTCTTTCTTTTTAGGCTTTTCTCTATACAGTAGAGGTTGTAAGTCCTACAACACTCTATCCTTTTTATTCAAATTATTCCTCTAAGGAATCCTACGTTTTTCTTCTTTACTTAAAGGTCATGGGATTAACATTAAAAGATCCATGACTATTAATAGAGTGTCTCATTACTAGGTTGGGTTGACAACCTTTATAAGCTAAATGACCTTGGGCTTGACTGCCTTTGAAGATGGACCCATAAATTATAGATTAAAATTATTTCAACCATTTTCTTAACTACTTTCTCTTACCCACTTACCACCTTGATCCCATCATACTCTTTATTGAGTTTTTGGTGATTTAATAATTAATATCACACTAACTTTTCATATATTGGGCTATCATCTCACCTAGTAATGGTGATTCACTATCTATCTTATAAATTAACACTTAGTATGTGGATTATTCTATTAAAGTAATAATCATTAAATTATGAGTCCTCCTTTATAAAGCTATTAAAATCAAAATCAAAATAAACTTATATTTTCACTTATTTATAATTTCGTTTGGATGTCTCTTTGAGTATAATTAATCAAAAGGAGTCTAATGCTTTCGGGAGATTGATAAACCAATATTCTTTTTTGTTCATTTATATTAACATTAATATAGAAACAAGTGAATTAATAAGATAATTCAACCTTTAAATAAAAAAGTATAAGAAGAGATGAAAAGAGGTTCCCAATACTATTTCCATCCTTCATCTAAACTTGCAATAAATATTTATTTGTAGACATGTCACCAAGTTAATAAAAGAAATTAAGGGAATGTAGATTACCCAATCTCCTAGAGTGATTAGGCTCCCTCTAGTTAATTACCCTCGTGGACATCTCCAAGAAAACTCTTTATAAGTGAAAATATGTCTTTATTTTGATCTTACTTTATTAATTTATAAGGAATACTCATATTTAATAATTATTATCACAATAAAAAGATTTATATACTAAGTTCCAATCTACAAGATAGAGAGTGAGTCACCATGATAAAGTGAGATGATAGTCTAATATAAGAAGAAAAAGCTATGTAATAATAGTCACTAAACTACTAAAGACTCAACAAAGAGTATAATAGGATCTATGTGGTAAGTAAATATGAGAAAGAGATTAAGGAAAATGTAAAAAATGTCCATATTTTGAATTATATAGATCCATCAACCTAAGCTATCAAGCATATGGGCATTTTATGGATCATCGTGATTAATAAGGTACCTAGTCATGAGATGCTCTGTCAGTTACCGTGAATTGTCTTTTAAAGTTACTCTCATGACCTTAAACTAAGAAAAAAATTAAAGATTTCCTAATCTCAATTTCAAAGGAAAGTATTATAAAAGATGTGAGACTTGAAATATCTATATAGGTGGAGAAATTCTTAGAAAAAGAAAAAAAATGAGATAAGAATGAGATAACATAATTATACATAACCATAGCTACTCAATCATGGACTTACAATCTTATTTAGGTCATGGCTTCTACTACCTAATGTACTAAGACTCCTTAAGCGTATTAGAACCATGCCTACATAAGGCTCTATCTTAAGGGATATAAATTGCAATGTAGGTGATTTGTCCTTAAGTAAACACTTGGAATTTTGATCAATGGTTATGTCTATCTCTAATCTCTTATAGGAGATAGAAGAGAGTAAAAATGACTTAAAATATCTGGCTAAAGAAAGCCTAATTTTAAGATTGTTTATTAATTTATCAAAAAATAATATAAAAGATTTTATTCTATAAGCCTAAAGTGAGATGTGTATAGCCCATATAGTCATAATATAACAAGGAAAAAATATCAAGTAATCAAGGCAAAAAAATAGTTATTGTGTTGTGATAGTAGCAAAAAAATAGGTAAAAGGTCGATGTAGTTAGGCAAGTTGCTTATACATATGCAAATAAAAAAAAGGAGTTAGCCAAGTTCTACCAACAAGTTTGGACAATTTAAGTAAAAAGTATAAGTTTAGTTTCCCTCAACTCTTGATCTATACTCCAAGTTCAAAGTGTACCACTATTTGTTAGATTTAGATCACCACATATCTGGTCGTGAAACCAATCTTATACTTTATTTTTACATATTAAATTTTAAAAAATTCATTTAAGAAAATACCCTAAAGTAAATGGAGCCATCATAGCATTATAGAAATATCATAGAGTTGGAATATAACTTCATAAATTAAAATCATAATCGAATTTATGTTTATTAGTGTATGATCACTATAAAAATAAAACTGAAAGTAATGGTCATATGTTGATTACCTGTTGGGATTGTTGACCTCATTTCTAGATGAGGCTAACATCATCTCCGATCTTAATAATTAAGACACCTAATCTTAGATTAGGAAATTGTCTAATCAAGCACTTAAGAAACTCTACTTAGTGAATAGATGTATAAACAAATTAAAATCAAAGAATAAATTGAATTAAATAAAAATGGCAAAAAATTTTACTATGTTGTGATAGTATCAAATGGGTTAAACTCTCCTAAATCATATCAAACCTCCATGTGAGATGGATTAATTTATCCATAAGTCATTTAATGAATAAATAATAATAATTCTAACCTAAGGTTAAACCCAATCAAGCAATCAAATTAACTCAAATCAATTGAATCAAAGTTAAACCCAAATGGCATGAATTTAAACACTTAATCCAAATCCAATCAAAATGGACTTAACCCAACCTTTAGACCACCTTAGATGGCTTAACTTGGGTAGTCAACTATCCATTTAGAGAAGACCATGTGAGGTAGAATCACAAGAGGTGAGGTGGAGGCATGGGAGAAGAAATTTGGAAACCCATACACGAGTCCAAACAATTCCATCTCCTTCCCCTTCAATGAACCATTTAGATCAACCTATGACTCATTTGACATTTAACTTTGGTAAGATATAGTAGTAATCAAATGCCCATAAGGTGATGGGTGGCCATGGGAGGAGTAAGGTGGAACCCATGGAAGCCAAGCATGGCTGACCCACCTTATCCCTCTAAATCTCACCCATGCTTAATCCCTCACTCCCTAAAGGATTCAAACTTTTGCCTTGGCCTTCCCACCACCTTCTCTGCCATCATTAAACTACAATTCCAAAGGTTATACATGCCCTATCATTTCAAAAAATTAGCAAACCTCATGGACAACTATAAAAACACTAGGGGAGGCTGAATGTAGGTGTTCGCTCCATCAACTTCCTTGAGTGAAATCAAGCACAAGCAAACCTTCCCCTCCTCCCAAGCCTATCTGATTGTCCCCAGCACTAAACTCTGACTAGTGGTAATGGACATTCACCTTTGTGCCAATTCAAAGGAAGGAAAAGCATGATTCCTTCTCCAAAAGGTTTGCCTAACCTACTTAGTGTTTTTGAAACCAATGCATCACCGAGACACAATGTCGATGAAGTATGACCAAAACTGACTCCCCTTTAAATTCACGGTGGTCATTTGTGAAGCAAATTTAGTTTTAAGATTGATCAGGCCATATAGATCTCTTCAAAATCACCCCCTTCATCATTTTGCAATCAAAATCCCATGAATTTCACCTCGTAGATCATCAGTGATTTGCCCCACAAATTTGATGATGCTCATTCACTACCATAGATGATGGAGATAGAATTATAGTCTTCCATTCCTTCTATTTAGAATGAACAACTATGATTTAATTGAACCAATGGATTGAATTCCTTAAGGAAGCTGTAGGTTGATCTCAATGAGAGAAATACACTAAACCTAAAATCCCTAATTTTTATTGGATAGTTTTAGGTTAATTTAAGTTTAATTGAAATCAATAAAACTTTAACTAAGCCTAAATTATCAATACAATTAACTTATGACTTTGGGAAAGTGAAAGTGAAGTTAAAACACACTTCATATAGAATTCTTAGGATTTATTGATGTTGAATCAAAAGATACAAAAATTTGAATCTCCAAATCATAGTTTAATGAAATAAATAGATAACAAATTAAAAAATAAAAAAATTATGAAATTATATTAAAACATTATGATACACATCATTGAACCTAATAAAAATACTATACTTCACTTAAACCTATTAATTCTCAAAATGGCCTAATTAGGTAATTAAATGAATTGATCAGATCTTTAGAAAGCATAATAAATCAACTAATTATCCAAAATTTCTAAATAAACTCTCTCTAGATTCATCTTCAAGAGTGGAATCAAGGAAAATTAAAAGCCCTAAATAATTTCTAATAATTTAGGCTTAATATAAGTTTTATTAACATTAAAACTTTAATTAGTCCTAAAATACATATTTGATTAAAATAAAATTTTAGAAAAATGAAATTGGTAAGGAGCCCCACTTACCATAAGAAGTTCAAAGCCAAATGACATCTCGATCAAAAGTTATGAAATTTTCAAGTTCTAGATTAATTTAAATCAAATAATAAATCAAAATAACTGTAAAAATTATAAAAATTAATGCAATCAACTAAGAAAACATTTTAAACAACATCAAAGGACTTTATGAAAATTTCCTAGCACTCTAAAATTAAGGAATTTAATCAATCATATATTTAGGGTTTATGGAATTAATTAAGAACGAAAATTTAATTAAACCCTAGATTATTAAGTTGATAAATTGGTAATAAAATAAATAATTACTTAAAAATAAAAATTAATCAATCTCTTAATTCCATGTTTAGATAAAAATTCATTAACAATGAAGTCATCTTAAATTCACTTAACATTAAATGAGATATATTAATTATAAATATAAATATATAATTAATGAAATGATCTAGCTTAAATAACCTAAAATTTGGATAGCCTAGATTAGGTTTGGGATCTATGTAGTTTACTCCTTTAAGTTTCTTAGATTATAACCAATTATTAAATATTATTAAATAAAACTTCATCATAAGAAATTTAATTGAATAATGAACCCTTAAACGTAAGATATCACTTAAACTAACTTAAACAATTAAATAACTAATTCAATAAATATCTTAAGTCAAGAAATCTAAATAAATTAAACCATTTGAACAATGAAATTGAATAATGAAATAAACACCTTTATAGCGAGCTTAAATTAAAAATTATATTAAATTGAACAAGTTAAAATAACTTAGATCATTTAAGTTGGTAAGAATTAACATTAGTTAAATGGAATAAGTGAATAAGACAAATTAAATCAAAATCAAATGAATCAAATTAGAAGATTTAAAATTAAAAAAAAAATTATTTATATCTTTAACCTTAATCAAATCAAACAAATATAAAATTGAATATAAACCTAAATTATGAAAAGATATTCAAGAATGTTCATCTTAAACAACGTACATAAAATCTATATAAATTAAACTACTTGAAACTAAATTAAATGATCAAATTAAAATAAACAATTATTAAACTTAAATTGATCAATTAAATAATCAAACTTTTAATTAATATTTTAAAAATAATTTTAAATTCTAATTAAAAGATACAAATTCCATAAACCAAGACACATTAACCAAAGCAAATAAAATTTAAATGAAAGAAAAAAAATCTTTAAATTCCAATAATATTTAAATTAAACAAAAAAATAAACTTCAAACTTAAAGAATGAGTTAAACATTAAATCAAATTAAATCCAACTCAAGTAAATTATGTTTAAAATACTCAAAAAAGATTAATTATGATACTTAAGATCTTAGTCTGACCCTTAGAATGGATCTTTATCTTAGAATGAAAATTTAGTTCTACTAGGATTAGGATGTTGAATGAAATATGTTATGCCCAAAGCAGAATTTATTTTATTCCTAATTCTTTAAAACTTAAATTTCACCTTAACACAAAAAACAAATCCCAAATTGAAATGAAATCTCAAATCAATTAATTCATTTGAATTAAAACCATCCAAGGATAAAATTGAACAAACCTTAACCTCAAATTAAAATTTAAACATAAATGGTCTAGTGCAGTCATACCACACAAACCCTTTCTTTCACATACTAGATTGTTAGGTCACCAACCCTAGATTTAGGTTAGGCCGATGATCTATCATATAAAATGATGTTTTTTCTTATTTTATAATATAATGTTTTATACTGGATGGCTAGGAATTGTTTGCTCATTAGTTTGAATGTTAGGGCGTTCCTTTTAGGCTAACATTATTTTTTACGCAGGGTTGTGCTTAAAGAAATTATTGTAATAAATATAAAATAAATGCTATTTGCTTATAGGTGTTGCTTAAATCCTTAATCATAGCCTAATAGGATAGGTGGGCTTGACAACCATTGGTGCTAAGCTTGTATATTTTAAATAAAAATTACTTATGTGTTATATGTATTTTGCGATGTCTCTTTTATGGAGCTTAAAATTTTTATTTATAATTTTAAAACATAATTTGAGCTTATAATTAGGTTAGGATATATGGGTTTTAAGAATAGCATGAGCTAACTTTACTAGTAAGTAGTCCCTTGTGAGGTACGTGGAAGTCTTTGAAGAAGGTGACGATCTTAGATGAAGACACCTTCATAGGTCAAGACTGTTAGTTTTAGGTCACGGTATATAACGACAAAGCTCGACTACCTATTTTTCTTTTCTTCTGAGATGTACAGTGGTACGCAGCCTCATTCACCTATTTTATTAATTTAATTTATATTAATATAGTTTAGGGTGTGCAATAGAATTTCATGTCTTTTCTATGTTTATTTCTATGATGTGTTCTATGATGCAATACTTGGAAATATTAGGCTCTTAGGAAAACTAAATTTTCTATCCCATTAAAATTAAACAACTCAAACATAAAATAAAAACTCATAACTTCCTCATAAATAAAGCCCTAGGAATAACTTAAAAGTAACTAGAAATAATTAGACTTTGTGAACCCAGTGAGCATCTTGTTCATCATTCTTGAATTGGGCGCTTCACCCATTACAGATATGGGGGCATCTGGCCTTTGAGGATGACCACCTTTTTTGGGGAAGTATGCCTTCTTGTATTGATTCAGCCCATAATCATTTTCTAGCTACATCTCATTATAGCATGAAATTGCATACCCAAGCCTTAAAATAAAATTGTGAGTCAAAAGACATGAAACACAAACTTTTTGCATTAATTGGGTTCATAACAAAACAATCATGATCTAGGGTTTAGGGATTGAGTTTAGGTTCTTAACCTCTTTCCTAAATATAATAGTTCAGCCATCTTATATACAAAAGATTGGAATCATGGATTTAAAATCACTTAAGTGGTGTTAGTTAGCAACCTTTCTAGGTGGGTAGTAAATCTAGAAGAGTTAGGGATAAGTTCATTTTCTCAAGTGAGAATGAAATAAATAATTTCAAAAAATTATATTAGGACAAGCTTTTGACTTATATCAATAGTATTTGTAGGCTTAGGTTCTAAAGCATTTTAGTAGAATAAATATTTAACTGCTAGGCATTTCTACAGTCTTGTGTTGTCAAAATCTAAGTCTTAGATTTCAAAATAAAATGCCAATTCAAATTTTTATTAAATTCAATTTAAAGATGTAAAGCTCAATGATAGGATAGTTAAAATATTTACTAGGCATCCCAATATCTATAAGCAGTTTATACTTATTTCATATAAGGTAATCAAATCCATTATAAGGTGATGCATTTACTTTTTGAGATAATTTATTTATTCCATAATGATGTGTTTGATTACTTAAATAAGTACCCCAATATCTATGTGCTATCATAAATTTTCTCCATAGATATCTTCTAGTGACTTCACTAGGGAGTAGTTCCTCTTTCCATCTTTAGTAATATATTTTTAGTTTTATACATCAATAATGTACTTGTGCTATTCACATGTCAAGATTGTCTTTCATTCCATTGAGTACCTCTCCATTTCATCCTTGGCAGAGCATATTCAACATCTACAAAATGAATTATAGAACCTCCTTATTTATTAATGCCAAATATGTGGGTCTAATAATTTATACATTTTCATATCAAGATATTTCTTTTAAAAATAATAGCCATAATATTGATGGTTGAATTTTCCTAAGGAGTCAAAAAGATTTTTAACTTTATTATATTTTTAAAGCCTATTATAACTTATATTATTTTTATATTTGAAAATAGAAAATAGTCACATAGCTCATTTTTTGTTACTACATTTGGAATCAACTTTTTTGTTGATAGTAGCAGGCTATATAATGGCTCTATCATCAAATTCAGAGCTGGTTTTCAAGACTTAAATATCAATGCTAATGGAGTGACTCTTGTTCTTCTTGATAATGCTTTTATTAAAGACAGAAAGCCCATCTTGGAGTTCTCTAGAGTGTCATATAGTATCCCTGCCATTAGCAAGGAGGTAGCTATAGAGGCCACTAAGAGAGTCCAGACAAGTCATGTGTTGAAGAAAATAAAACTGCCTACTAAAAAGACACCTACTCTTTTCTTTCCCAGCCTTTCTAAGATAGGTTCCACTTTTGAGCCTCCACTACTGACCAAGACTCAGAAGAAAAATAGAGGTAGGATGCTTAGGAGGTAGTCCCATAAGGAAAGAAAACAAAATGAGATGTTAGAAATTCAGCAAGCTAGGGTGAGGGAGGGGTATACCCTTCTGAATACATCTCCTCTTCCAAGAGGTAGTAGATTTCACCCTCTTTCTATAGCTCAGGGAGAGAAAGATATATCTAGAATTACAAGTTATCCACCTTGCCCCTTTGCTTATGACAATAAGAAGGTTTTATACTAATAAATAGAGAGACTCATGGTAGACTACAACAAATCCTTCATAGAACCTCTGAGTCTTCTTCTTATATTAAGGAAGAGTTACTCAAGGTTATGATGGGATAGGTCTCTAGATTACTTAAGAGAAATATCTTAGGGAAACCCATGACTATCCAAAATAAAAGAAAAGAAAAGGTAGTTAATCATGATAGGAGAAAACTCTATCAACGTATGTGTATTATATTATACCAGTATCATCATCTAGGAAGGTCACTAACTTGGCATAGGGGTGAGTCTACTAGTACAAGGAGGAATAGGATTATTCTAGAAAAAAAATTAAGAGAGTTTATATAAGGAAAGCTCCATTGGCCACTAAGGCAAAGATACACTCACTATCATTGCCAGAGAGATCATCTATAATTTGGCCTGTTAGAGAGGGGCCTTTATCACCTTTATCTAGGCCCCAAATTGAGGGGTTGTCATCATCTTATACCTCCTATAAAGGATAAAACTTCTTTCTCTATCTCCTTATGATAGAGAAATTTTAGATGAGAGATACCTTAGTATAGGAGCCACTCTTGTTATAGAGGAAATCCTTACCATTCAAGAAAATCTTAAAGAAAAAACATCCAAATTAAAACCTATAGATGTAAAAGAATCCAAATCCATCCTTGATAGTAATGGTATTCCACTTCATTTAATAAAAGAAGAAATTAAAACCACTGTAAAGGAAGATGAAGAAAAAGAGAAATTAAATATGATTTAATTGAATTTTTATTTAGATCAAGATGACCTATTAGATGATGGCTCAAAGCTACCTGTAGCCCATGTCTTTATGGTAGACATAAGAGCATCTAAGAAAAAATAAGAAAAAACTCAAGATATTACAAAAGAAGATCCTATGCCTATCAAGCTTAGTAGTTAATCCTTCAATTGAAAAAGAAGGATGACCGAATTTTGAGGATGGAAAAAAAGATGGAGGAGATGATTGTTATGATGCAATCACTCCAAAGTCTAATTCCACCTCTTCTCAGCCTCATTCTTTAGAATAACCAAAAGATTTTCATCCCATAGACGAGAAGAAGTTTGGTTAAGGAGAACATCACCAAAAGCATAAAATAATGGATGATGCATCTCCCAAAACTAATTGAAAGTCTTTAGTGAAATAATAGGTAATAGACACACTAGCATAGTCCTAAGGTATGACTTTGATTCCAAAGGGTAGACCCTATCCTGAGGAATATGATTTAGTACCTTACATAAATAGATTTGTGCCCCTACTTTCAAAGTTTTTGATTGCATAGGCAATCCTGAATAATATTTGGCACACTTTTGAGTGAGTTACTGTAATGCTAGAAGAAGTAATACCTTATTTTTTTAAGCTATTTGTTTGTAGTTTTATTGAGGTTGCCTTTGATTAGAATGTATAAATACCCAATGATTTAGTGCACACATTCACTAAACTTGAAAACCTATTTGTTAAACAATTCACCAAAAAACAACATCATGTTATTATAGGTGACATGGTAATCGAGAAATAAAACTTAGGTGGATCTTTTGTAGATTATATTTTTGAGATGGAGGATTCTTAGCCTCAAGGGTGAACCTCACTTACAAAGCACCATGCTTTAGAAATCCTCCTCCAAAATATTCATGGCCCTGTTGCCTACCTATTAAAAGGCTTTATTATTAAAACTTTGGAAAATTTATTGAGTAAAGCTTCTAGCCTTCAAGAAGAATCCCTTTGGAAGTCATTCCTAATAAATCAATCTACCATGGAACCTTCAAAACCTAAAAAAGTGGTAGAAAAGAAGGCAAGGAATTTCTCTACAATGGATATAGAAAAAGCCCCAATTTAGGTCCAAGTAAAGTGACCTTCACCTAATAGGCCATCACAACAATAGTTGTTACCTCCACCCAATAAAACCCCCACTAGCCCCTTTAGTGAAAGAATGAACCAGACTTATTCTTTCAAGAGAGAGGCAATGAGAAAAATATTTAAAATTTAAGGAAAAAAGCTAGATTTCAAGTTTCCTAATCCAAAAAGGCTAGAAGAAGTCAACAAAGTCAATAACCCAAATTATTGGCCATATCATCAGATATTAGGCATACAACTGAGGGCTGCTTCACTTTCAAAGATTAGCTTGAAAGGAATTATAAGAATTAGTTGATGATTATCCTTAAGGAATACCTTGTGAATTTTGGGCAAGGGTCTATTAAAGTGATCATAGGTAATTCTTCCATCTCTTCTTATACATCTCTTTCAAATGATTGAGATATAGGTTTATCCCATTCTTATAAGAAATATTTGATCCAAAAGTTTAAAAATTCCATTCAGGATCATATGAAGGCCTAGAAGAAGATCTAGATTAATCTATCAATGTCAGAAGAAATTCTTCCTTGACCCCATTCAGTACCATCAGATGCCCGGATGTTTGAAGAGAGTGGTGAGAGAGGAATGACTATTGTATTAGAGAGAGAGTTTAATATGATAATGATGCAGAGTCTAGGTCTTTCATCTTTTTATCCTTAAGTACTCATTTTAAAAATTTGAATAAAAAGACTGATAAACAAGGCATTTCTTTTTTTATCTCTCATGATTATGTTATGAATGAAGATAATCAAGAAAATACAAAAGAATCTTCCCATACTAATTGTGATATAATTTATAAATCTAGGTCAAAGAATGATAGCTTTATGGCTGATTTATAGAGAAATCTTATTAACATAGATGTTGAATTCTCAGATTCTAATCAATCTTTGGAAAAGAACATCAATGATGAGGAATAGGTAGACTCCCTTCTTTTAATTTAAGAGATATTACTGAAGTCAGTCTCTATAGTGGGAATGTCATACTACCTTGCTTACCTCCTTCTAAGACAAAAGTAAACAAATTGTTGACCAATGTCCTCAACCTTTATAGAAAGACCTAGTAGTTGAGCCAACTATTCCAAATGTCAACTACAATATCTTAGCCCATCATAGGAAGGTACTTGCCAGACTAAGCATCTATGATGCCCTTATTCTATCCATGGAAATGAGAAAATCAATAGTTCAAGCATTACTCGATTCAGAGATGTGTTTGACACAACTAGCAGTAACTTTTTAGGTGATGCTTGCTACTTTAATGAATTTCCCAGAGTAACTTTCTCTGATGAAGATTTACTTTTAAGGACCCTTGATCATAATCGACCCTTTAACATTTCAGTCAAGGTGGAAAACATCAGGCTATCTAGAGTTTGTATTGATCTTGGTGCTTCAGTCAACATCATGAGCTTCAAGGCACTATCATTCTTGAAGATCAACATATGAAGACTTAGTTTTGACAAGATGTTATTGAAGGGGTTTAATGAAATGGGAAATAAGTCTTTGAAAATAATCACTCTATTATTAGAAATAGATGGGTGTGTTAAAAATCAAAGCAAAATTTTATGTTATTGATTTAGAGACATCTTTTAATGCTCTTTTAGGCAGACCATGGATACATGAATATAGAATAGTTCCTTCATCACTCTACCAATGTA
This sequence comes from Cymbidium sinense, assembly GCA_021442155.1. Classification (NCBI taxonomy): domain Eukaryota; kingdom Viridiplantae; phylum Streptophyta; class Magnoliopsida; order Asparagales; family Orchidaceae; genus Cymbidium; species Cymbidium sinense. The sequence goes on along the minus strand of CM038229.1, from coordinate 16,898,971 downwards.
TTAAATATATAAGGGATGGAGTGGAATATATTATAAAAAGTAATATACAACCATTTTATATTCATGAGATTGAGCTCTATGAAGATGTTACTTATTACATGCCTAAAAGGAAATTATCTGATTCTATGAAATCTAGCAGTATTGAGGCATTAAAGAAACTGGAAGAAGATATCAAAGTTAAGAAAAAAGAAGAAAAGAAAGAAAATGAGGGAAAATAAAAAAGAAAAAGAACATTTTTTAATTCAGATTAATTTAGAATCTAGCTTTGACATAGATTCCATTCAAAAGAATGCATTAATAAAGTTCAAGATCTCATTAGAATCAAATAGTGATGAAGAGTAGAATTGAGCATCAAAAGATGAACCTGAATTGACTACTTATAAAAATTTAAAAAGGTATGTAGACACTTTGACTTTGACTACTTTGTCTGAAAATAAAATTATGTAGTTAGAATTCAAAGTTGTCCCTAACCTTCCAAGAGAGGTTGAAGTTATCAAAGTTTTATTTTATCCCCAGATCTTCAAGCTCAGAAGTAGATGTAAAGCTTGAAGATCCATCTTCTAATGAAATACTATAACTTCTTTTTACTAGTATCCTAATTTTGTTAAGAATGTTATAAAACATGGTTTAATTTTTTACATTTGGCCCAAAGATATAGCCCAATGCATTGGGAACTTATGAAATACTAAAAATAAAAAGTTTAAATCCAAGGTTGGGGTTGAAGTCATGATGGACATTATTTATTGATAAGCAATCATATGGAGTCTGATCAACTTTTTGAGAGTTCTTTAATCTTTTGGAAGAATTTTATTTTGACACATCAGACAATCCAAATGATTACTTAATTCAAAGTGCATCCCCAAAAATTTAAAGAAGAAATAAAATCCATTATTGACTAGAACTGAAGGAATTGAACTTAGGAACTGAGGAAGACCCACGTCTAACTTTTATAGTTCACTATTGGGCCCAGAAGATTCTGATAAGTTGATTAATTTACTTTTTGAATATAGAGATTATTTTTGTTGAATTATGATGAAATGATAAGTTTATCTCTAAATTGTTGTAGTTCATAAATTAGAGATTAAACCCAATGTAATTCTAGAAATATAAGCTCTGAGATGCATACATTTAGAGATTGAAAAAAATAGAATTGTTAAAGTTAAAAAACTAATTGAAGCCAACTTCATACAAAAGAAAAATATTCTTCTTGGTTAGTAAGTATTGTTCATGTAAAAAGGCCAAATACACAAATGTGTATAAACTTTAAAGATTTAAATAAGGCTTGCCCTAAAGATGAGTTCCCATTCTCGACACTAAAACTTATGGTGGATATAGCCTCATCGCATTAAATTTTCTCATTTTTGGATGGGTCATCTGGGTATAACCAGATAAAATGACCCCCAAAGATAAGAAACATATAACATTCAAAACCCTGATTGGGATATTCTATTACACGGTCATGCCACTTGGTCTCAAAAATGTTGGGGCTACTTATCAAAAGGAAATGACTATAATATTTGATAATCTGATTCATAACCAAGTTGAATGTTACATCGATGATCTAAACATTAAGAAAGAAAAGGAAGAAAATCATCTATATCAGATGTAGATTATTTTCGAATGGTTGTAACTTTATAACCTAAAATGAATCTTTTGAAGTGTGCCTTTAGAGTAACTTTAACAATTTTAGGGTTTGTAGTGAGGCACCGTGAAATAGAAATTAATTTTGAAAAAATTAAAGCTATCATAAAATGCTACCACCTAGAAGTCTTATGGAATTAAGATCATTCTAAGGTAGGCTTACATACATATGAAGATTTATATCAAATCTATCTAGAAGATGCCAACTATTTGTAGCATTAACAAATAAGGATTCTAAATTTATTTGGGTTAAAAAATACCATAGTGTATTTGAAAGTTTAAATAATATTTAATGAATCCTCTTATTTTGGCTACCCCAATCCGAAGGAAGATAATAATTCTATATACTACACCTTTATACGAATCTCTTAGAGCTTTATTAACTTAAGTTTATAAGAAGGTAAAGAAAATGCTCTTTATTATCTAAGCTATAGACTCCCAATAGAGTTGAATTATCCACCTATTGAAAAGAACTATTTAGCTTTAGTCTTTATTGTTCATAAACTAAGGTGTTATATTCTTTCATATAAAGTGAATTTGATTTCAAGAGTAAATCCTTTATAATATCTTATGACCTTCCTAACATTGTTTGTATGTCTAGCACATTAGTCTATGATTTATTGCAATTTGAGCTTACATTTATCCCTCTTCGTTATGTAAAGAGTTAAGTTGTAATTGACTTCTTAGCAGAACATCCTCTTCTTAAAGGTTCTCCTTTAAATGATGATCTACTAGATAAGTAGATCATGAATTTAAAAGATGAAACTAATGTCACCTGGGAGCTGTATTTTGATGGTGCGACATCTTTGAAGAAAGACAAAGAGTTAAATTTTTCTATCCCAAAGAAGTCAAGGTGTGGTGTTTTAATTTAGAGTTGTAGGGACACCACATAGATCTCAGGGGTACTTACTAAAGTGATCGGGTGCAACATTAAGGTATGATGCACTATCTTGAAAGATACAAACAGCACCCTACAATAGACCTAATCACCTAATAAGGACTCCTAAGATAGATGGGTTTACGTATATACTAAAGATTTTTCCCCTACTTTACATGGGTAAAGTAAAGTAGGGTTTATTCTAAGTCAGGTTCTTTAGCTCCCTATGGAGGCAAGCCCCCATAGTTAATTACATTATACAAAATAAAAATTCTCTAAGAACACTCTCGACTAAAGTAGTCAATAAATGCCTCTAAAGATTTCAATGCTAGGCTATTAAAGAATTGGTTATTCACATAAATCAAAAGGGAAAAGTTCAAATGGGAAGACTTATTTATGGATTCCATAAGAGAATAAGTATGGAGTATCCATACATTAGGAAGCCTAGAGAATACTCCAATACTCTATGATGAGGCTTTATATTTTTGAAGAGGAGAGTTTATTTTTGTTCAAGTCAAAATTTTGTTAGAAAGTTAGGACTCACATTCCAACAACACAAGATTGTGGAAATGTCTAAGAGGTGAAGACTTATACCCGTAGCAAGAGAGAAATAAACCATCTCAAAACCTAGATCTAGAGTGCTTTAACATAAGCTAAGCTCAACTTAATTCTACTTGGGGGAATGAGATCTTAGTTCACCACCACAAGAGAGAATGAACACATCTCGACTCTTCTAGACTTACAACTGCCTGGAGTGGCCGCCAGCTAACACCTCCTATGATTTTTAAGATCATATAGGTGAGTCATATATAAATGCAAGATAGCTAAGTTATTATTAATTAGGAAAGAAGCTAGAATCCTAGACTCACTCCATAGGAGACTAGATAATGTTAGGTATGCAAAACATGAAATAATCTAATGTAAACAAATTACAAGATTTAAGGTCATTTTGACATAGTTATCTTGGACCAAGGCTTGGGATAATTATGCCTACATGCATGATGAAATTGTGTTATGGGCTAAATCAATGATAAAGATGTGTTCTCCATTATAGGGGACCACTCTCAAAGGTCAAGCATGTCCCCTATCATGCAAGAGTAGAGATCCTATTTATTCAAGAGTGAAACTATATGACATGCATATTGTTATAACATACAATCATTTAGCTAAAAGGTTGTTAAATCTTTTATTATCTTGATTAAAAGCCTGGGCTATAAAGTGAGGTTGTGAGTTACATTAGAATTTAGTTATGAGTAATTTAGTGAGGGTAGAAAATTTAATTTTGTCCTAAAGAGCCTACCGCATCTAGGCCACACATCAAAACATCAAACTTTAAAATACCTATGGAAAGCATGTCATTTCTATTGCACAAACTAAATACAACAATCAAACATTTGAATATCATAAAATAATAAAAGGTCAATGCGATCGGGTACTACCCGTACACCCTAAAAAATAGAAATAGTTGGGTAGCCGAGCTCTACCCTTATACAGCCTGGATTACAAATAAATATTACAATTAAAATAAATGCTATTGGGGTTTTAAATTCTTATCCTTCTTCCCTTCTTCGGAATAGTTTGCTTTAGGCTTCACAAGACCTCCCAGGTATTTTTCTTCTAACCACTGCTCATTTTAAACCTCATAGCACTAATCCTAATCTTATTACCAAAATTATACTTTAATGAAAAATGAAATCTAACTACGTGTGCAAAATAGACGTTAGCTAAATAAATATACAAGCCAAGCAATTATATTTTGCATACTTGGACTTAGCACACTGCACTTGGATAACCAAACCCACATGTCCTAATTGGATTACGTTTAAGAGAATAAGCAGCACCTGCAAGCAAGAATATTTATATTTATTGATTATTATAGTGGCCCCTTAAGCACAATCTCCTACATAAGACATTATTAGGTTAATGATGACCTAGCATCTAGTCTACACACAAATAATCCTAACTTCTTATCTAAAATATTACATCACCAAATAAAATATATCACCACAACACACACCAACCTAACAAAATTCTAAGATCAGTGACTTGGTATTCTAATATATGTGTGAAGGCTTAGTATGGTTTGTCTTGATTAAGCTTTAGGATTATGGTTGTCTAAAGTCTTGGGATTATTTAAATTACTCATTAAGGATGGTTTTCCTTTTAGTATTTTTAACTTGATTGAATTTTAACTTATGTGTTTTTCTTTTTGTTCATTATTTACTTAATATATAGTCATTATAAAGAGAAGAAAGAAACTTAACTCTTTCATCCCTGGCCAAAGTTATTTTCTAAAGATAGATTATAATGGTCTTAATTCACATAATGAACAACTTATGAATTTTACTTAGCCTAAATTTAGATTCTCAATAAATTTCATTCAAACATGAAAGTCATCTTAAGGTTAATGGAACTAAGTCACCATCATATGGTTAATACTCCACTACTTCTTTTAATTATCAATAATATTCACACTCTTTTATTTCTAATTTCTTTGATATTTGATTTAGTATATGCGTATACTTGCAATATACCCACAATTTTGCACATTTGATGAATGTTAATGTATGAATTTAACAGAAAAGGGAGATTTTATCTCATAGCTAAGCATATGCAAGTATGTATTAGGGATTTAAGCAAGTACATGCCATTATTAAACCAGGAAAGTGATATTATCTAAGACCTCCTTGGGGCTACTTAAAGCCTTATGTTTCTAGGATGTCGAGACTATATACTTGCCAATTCAAAAACACATGAGCACATAAATAAGCATAGAAATAAAATCATGCAAAGGTTATGTATAAGAATCCTTTTATTTATGTAAAATTTAATGGCATAAAGACAGGGATTTTATTTTGTATTCTAGCATATGCATACACATAAATGAAATTAAGCAAGTACGTGTATCAGTTTGGTTTCATGCTGGGTAGATCTACTATGGATGCTATGGATGTCAACATTAGAGTCACACATTAAAATTATAGAGGAATTAAGTTAATGTGTCATACATTAAAATTATGGGAGAGAGTAATTAAGCATAAGTTACATTGTGATACAAAAGTTTCTCACAATCAGTTTGGTTTCATGTCGGGTAGATCTACTATGGATGCTATACATTTGTTTAGAGGTTTGATGAAGAAGTATAGAGAAAGTAAGGAGGATTTACATATGATATTTATTGATTTAGAGAAATTTTATGATAAAGTTTCAAGAGATGTTCTTTGGGGAGTTCTAGAATAGAAAGGAGTTATCTTGGTTATATTCAAGTCATTAAGGATATGTATACTAGTTACTTGTGTCCAAACACAAGGAGGATTGACAAAATATTTTCCCATTTCAATTGGATTACATCAAGGATCGACTTTATCTTTTTTTGCTTTAGTTATGGATGTTCTTACTAGACATTTACAAGAAGATGTACCTTGTTTTTTTGTTGATGACATTCTTCTTGTTGATAAGACTAGAGAGGGAGTCCAAGAGAAACTTGAATTATGGAAGTCAACATTAGAGTCTAAAGATTTTCATTTAAGTAGATCTAAAACTAAATATATGGAGTGTAATTTTAGTTGTAGAAGTTATAGTGGTAGTGTTATGACATTAGGTGAACAAGTCATTAATAAGAGTGAGCGATTCATATATTTAGGCTCTATTGTTCAAAATGATGGTGAAATAGATGGAGATGTTATGAGTAGAGTTCAAGTTGGATGGTTGAAGTGGAGGAATGCATCTGGCCTGTTGTGTGATAGAAAAGTTCCACTTAAACTTAAGAGAAAATTCTATAAGATGGTGGTAAGACCTGCAATGACTTATGGTGCAGAATGTTGGCCAATAAAAGAGAAGCATAAGACTAAGTTAAGTGTTATAGAGATGAGGATGCTCAGGTGGATGAGTGGCTTTACTCTTAGAGATAAAATGTGAAATGAGTATGTTTGAGAAAAAGTTGGAGTAGGTTCGGTGGCAGATAAGATTAGAGAGAGCCGCCTTAGATGGTTTGGCCACATAAAGTGTCAGCCATCCGATGACCCGGTTAGGAGAGTAGATGCATTAGATTTGCCTTATGTTAAGAAAGGTAGAGGTAGACATAAAAAGACTTTGTTAAGATGTATAAAAAATGACCTTAGTATACTTGAATTAAATGAGAATTTGACACATAATATGACACAATGGAGATGAAGGATTCATATAGCCGACCCCACTTAGTGGGATAAAGGCTTGTTGTTGTTGTGTCATTCTTAAATCAAGGAAGTGAGATCATCTAAGATCTTCTTGGGGCTACTTAAAGCCTAGTATTCCCGTGGATGTCTGCTATACTATAAAATATAAGAATAAAATAATCAATTGCCATCTTTGATTACAAATAAATAAAAATGTCATCTTCACATAATTAATTCTTTATAGTAAGCATTAATTTAAGTTTTAAATTATTTGATTCATAATTAACAAATAGTTTCAAAATAGTTTGAGATTTATTAGTGATAAGAGCCACACCATATAATAACATTTATTCAACTCATGCAATTTGGATGCAATCGTATTCTTTTAATTTTAAAACATGAAGACATGAAGAACATGACATACACATTTATGATAATTCAAAGGAAGTAACTAAATACCACCATATAACATACTTGATTTTAGCAAACCCTAAGGACAATCAAGTTAAATGAACATCCATTAAGCCTAATAAAAGCTTCTTTAAAGTATAATTTTAATGTTCATGTTGCTAAAACCTAAAGAAGAGAAATGGTACTTAGGGTTCACTCCATCCCATATTGGTTATTTAATATGTTGAAGGAAAGAATATAAATATTTTTTTTATGAATTGATTAAGTTCAATCCATCAATTACATCAATTTGATTACCCTTAACAAGCTTCTTTAATTTTAATTAACTACTTAATCATAAGCCTTCAATGATATGCTTTGAGAAAGTAAAGTCAGTAATGTTCTTAAGGAGATCAAATGCAATTAGGTTCATGCTTAAGGGTTAATTCAATTAAAGAAGAAAAATATTTAAGCTAAATACTCTTATGACTTCTCCACCCCAATGTGAAAATCATTATTTCTTTAATGAGATTATGTTATTAAACACATAAAGAGATTAATGAGTTGGCACTTGAATTATTTAAGTTGATTTCATTTGAATTTAATTATTAATTTTATTAATTTATCTTATTATAAAACATGTTAATGAAATTCATTAAGGGAATACATTTGGAATTAATTAGGAGAAAGGGTCCTAATTAATTTCCATGTCATCCCTGCTATTTACATTGGTTAATTATGCCAAATTACTTAATTTTACCATTCATAAATTTTAATAATTATTAACTCACTTAAAAGGGGTAATTAAGATTAGAAATTTGGAATTTCCCAAATTATATGGTAAATAATTCCAAGAAAAATATGGGAGGTAGAGGACATCCTATAGAATAAAATACCAAATTTGGAATTTATTTGTCATGTAATTTGGCCTAAATTAAGGTAATTAGCTTAAGCTTCAAATCTTAATTAATCAATATTCATTGGACATTAATTGGGAATTTAATTTTTATTAAATTATCCTTTGTCTAAGCTTTCCAAAATAGATTTATTTATATTTTTTGGATTTTTTTACAATTAGTTAAAAAATTTTAAAGTTATGTCTATTTAAATTGAAATTTTAAGCCTAATTACTCCTTTTAAACTGTTGGCGCCATGTGGATGTTGATGAGGTAATGCATTCCACGTGGCATCATGGAATTATCTATTTAAATCATCCAACATGTTTGCTAACTCAGCGACGGTGGACACAGTTTCGTCCTGACTGTCTGATCTCAGATCGGATGGTCGAGATTGATTTTGTGATTACAAAAAGATTAAATCAAGATTTCTATCATGATGAATCATGACCATTTTTTCTAATCACATGAAACGGATGGCCAGTGATCCATCATCTCGTGAGCACTGGAAGACAGACACCGTCTGCCTTCCACTACTCGATCCGAGCTTGTTAGAGCTTATTTAATGATGCAAATTACTCCAAAATGATCAAGGGAGAGATCTAAGAAGATCATATGGTGGAGATTGCATAAAAACACAATTCATTTCATAAAAGGCCAACACTTAGAAGCTGAATCTACGATTGCCAGATTTTTACCTCGCCAGAGCTAAAGATTGATGGTCCGTGGATAGAGGTAGCTTCATCTTGAAGTGACAAAGCCTTATTGAGAAGATCTCAAGCTGCCTTCCTGTCAATCAATCTGTGGACCAAATGCCACCATGGAAGTCACCAGAGTTGGTCTAGAGATGCCTTCTCGTGGTTGAATCAATCAGGAATAGATTTGTTTTGGGTCACCAGAGTGTGGTGAAAGTGTGGAGAATGTTAATTTGACTTTGGTGAGAGTTTAGTGAGGTTGGATAGATAGAGCTCTTGGGCTTGAAGGGAGCTTGGTCTCACTGACGATGGGATGTACAGGGAGCTAGGGAATGCTCTAAAACTGCACGAAATGTTCTACGAAAGGCATCTACTGAGTTTGGATGGATGTGGAGGATTATACTCTAATCCTAAATTAAATCGAGAATTGAGTTTGGCTCAACCTTTGGCAAATGTCTAGCCGGAGTTGGTGGCTAGAGGTGGCAAGGGACTATTGAGTTGGATGTGTACGAGAGGCTGAAGGAGTGTAGTGGGTTGTCATGGAGTGTACATTATTCCTTAGATGGACCAATGGTTGCCCATGGGTGAGCTCGCCCTCTCTAGGCCAAAGGCTGAACTTAACAGCCTTGGGTTAGGTTGGCTCAGTGGTCCTTTGTCCAAGAAAGGCAAAAGGGGGCTGCCAAGGGGTGAAGAGTTGGAGAACCCATCCAAATGTGGATTTTATTCCCTTGGAGGGCTTGGTTTAATTTGTTTAACCCAACCTGGGTTCACTATGGGTTGGGTCCACTTGGGTAGGCCGATGGTGATCCAAGGATGAGTCGTTCTAAGTTTTATTGGGTTTGGACTTAGTTTGGTTGGGTTTAGCTCAATTTGACTCATGTAGGTCAAATGGGTCATGTTGGGCTAAGTTGACCATTTTAATAAAATTAGGTCAAAGTGGGAGTTTGATTAAGTCTAATTGATCATTTGGAATGGATCAGTGCACTTGGTTTGATTCAATTTGAGTTTGCCTTTGGATTTTATTTCATATGGTTTCATTTGGGTCAAATGGCTTCTGTGACCAATTTGATCAAATTGGCCAAAATGGCTTGAGCATGGGTTAGTTCTATGTTCAATTGGTCATTTGTAATTGATTGGAATAGCTAATTTGAATTAATTTAAATTATGGAGTGATTTAGGTCAAATTGGGCTAAGTAGGCCAATTGGGTTGGGTTGACCAAATTGGGTCTAATTGAAGGTTGGATCATGTTCAATATTTAATTAGTGAGTGATTAGAAGCATTGGTCTCAACCAATTTGGTTTAGGATTTGATTTGGCTCAATTTGGCCTTTAGGACAAATTAGGCCAACGTGGGTCAAGAGGATAATTTTGCTTAGTTAGGTTTAATTGGTGGTTGTCATGTTCAATATTCAATTTTTGGTTGATGGGAGTCATTAATTTCAATTAAGTTGGCTTAGAACATGATTTTGTCCAATTTGGCCTTTTAGGTCACTTTGAGTTAACTTGGGTTAAGGGGCCAAATTGGCTTGGTTATGTCCAATTGATTGTAGTGGGGTGTCCAATAATGACCTACAATCATCAATAAATAGATTGTATAGCTTGATTTTATCCAATGGGGGTTTGATTGAAATTTGGTCTAATTGGACCCTTTAAGTCACTTTGGGGTTAAGTGGTTTAGTCAAGTCAATTTAAGCTAGTTGGGGCTATAGGTGGTTGGAGTATATTCAATGATGGATTTGAAGTTGATTGATGGCTTTGATTGCAATTGATTTGAGTTTGATTAGATTTTGACTCATTTGAACCCTTTTAGGTCAAATTGGTCGACTTGAGTTACTTAAATCTAATTGATTTAGTTGGCTTGATTGCAAGTGTTAATTTGAAATAATCCATTGAATATTTACAAAAAATTGAGAGAATTGAATTGAGTTTCATTTGTCTGGGTTGGTTTGAATGGAATTATAAGATTTAAGGTGGGTTAGCTTGAGTTAAGGTTCAAATTAATTTGGCTTAGTGCTTGGATTAGAAATTAAATTCAATCATGGCCATTTGATGAGTTGAGGTTGAGGTTTCAATCATTTGGCTTAGGTTCAATTAAATTGATGGGTATTTATCTCGATTTCAACCTTAGGGTAGGTAAGGCCCACTCATCCTAAGGTCAGCTCTAGGCTTGAGTTTAGTGTCCCCTTAGTCACTAGAAGTGTCCTAGTGCTAAAGAAAACCTAAGTGTCTAGAAGAATCTTAAACCTAGGGTTGGAATGAATAATCCTCACTCCAAAAGTGATGTCAATAAAAGGACCCCCAATAGGTGGGGTGTAACTAACAAAGCACACCGCACATATTTGTATTGACCGAGGTTATCAACACCGTCCAAGAAGGTCATGAATATCAAGGGAGACCAAAATGGAGGGGTACTAGGAATTCAAATTTTAGTCATGTTTGATTTATTTTATTTCATGTTGGGGGCATGGAAGGAGAGTTATAGGGATTGAATCATGCAAAGAGCATGAATGAGAATTCACTAGAAATGATTGCTTGAGTTTTGTCTTTGTGCTATGAACAAGAAGTAGAATCTACTGGGGATCAAATCATGCCAAGGCCATGAATGAAGATTTGTTAGGAATTGATATGATTTGGGTTATAATTAGTTTGATTTGATCAGTTTGATTCAGTTATTTAATTAATTTGGTTTGGTTTCATTGATTTGATTGGTTATGTTAAAGGATTTTGTTTGATTTTTGGTGACTCATGTTGATTTTGATTTTATATTTAATTATTGAATGGATGTGGACCATTTCAGCTTGTGATGGGCTATGCCAAGGAGGGGTTGTAGGAGCTTAGACCTGCCTTAGATTTACCAACCCAAAGGAGTAGCTTGCTTATTCACAGAATAATGCTACCCAACCTAAACTAGGAGAGGGGTCATGATGGCTTAATCCAAACTTAAGGTAGTCACTCGAGGGAAGAAGCTTTAAGGGCATGATCCTACTAAGGATGGGCTAAGAGCTACAGAAGCATGGACTTACCTTAAACTTACTAACTAAAAGGAATAGTTTACCAACCATATGGTAGAAACTATCCAACCTATGGGTTGCCCATTAGTTTATGATGATTGAATTAGGAAGAAAGCTTGGGGACTCACATCTTCTAAAGCGGAATCAACCACCGAGGTGACCCTCTAATCATGCAACAAGTCGAACCCGACCTAGGGCAACTACTAAGTGAGGGTCTCTTAAGGTCTTATCTTAGCTTAAATAATCAACGTGACTCTTATAGAGAGTTTTGCTGACACTGTACAAAAGATAGGATGTCTACTTGGGAAAAGGTGCCACTGGGGGGTCTTACCCTAATCTAGAAGGGGTTTCAGGTTTGTTTTTTATTTAGTGTGGACCCTATTGGTTTGCGATGAGCCATACTAAGAAAGAGCCATGGGAGCTTTGGCCTACCTCAGATTTACTAGCTTAATGGATAATTCCATGCATTCGCATAATGATGCTATCCAACCAAAGGGGTGGCTACTAGGAAAAGGGACCTATCCAATCCAGTAATAACCTGGGTCATGTTTAGATGGAGTCATGAAAACATTTTTTTCAAATAGAATGCCTACAAAGAAGGTGCCTCTGAGGGGTCTTATCTTAGCCCCTAAAATATAAAGCCTGTAGGTATATAGTGGCTAACTTAGAGAGATAGTGTGGGAACTCACATCTGCTTGAGCAGTGTTATCCACTGGGTGGGTTGCTATCAGCAAAGCAAACACCAGCCAACCTAAGGTGCCCATCTATTTGCAATGATTAATTTAGGAAGAAAGCATCAAGGACTCACATCTTCCAAATAGAAACTGATCATTAGGATAGTCTATCATCAGCTAGACAACTACTATTGGACCTAGAGGGACTACCAAGTGGGGAGTCACAAAGGAGGACTAAACCCAACCTTGAAGTAGTCAAGAGAAAGAGGGTCCACTAGGATTCTTACCCTGATCCTTGAATACATATTCAGACCCAATTAGCAGATGATAGTTAGCTCAAAGACTCGCATCTCCAAACACATGATCAACCATTGGGATGGTCTACTTATTGAACAATAGAACGCATCAAACTAACAAAGGGGCTCATCGATTTGCAACAATCAAGATACAAAGAAAGCACGAGGACTCACATCTTCCTAAGCAAATATAATTGCTAGGGTGACTTGTTAACCTCATTTTTTAATGAGGTTAATATCATTCTGAAATCAGTAATTAAGATATCCAAATCTCATATAGGAATCTCATAATTCAATGCTTAGGACACTATACTTAGTGACCTAAGGCATCATCTTTGGGTTCGATCTAACCAAATAGGCTTAAGTCAACCTAATCTTCCAATTTGGATTAAACTAAAATCCAAATAAACCAAATTGAAATCAAATTAAAATAAATGAAAGAATCCAAAACCATATCAAAGTCAAACCTAGTCAACTCACTTAACAGGTGTTTGACTTAGGTGGGTCCCACCAAGTCAAAGGTCAACCCACCATGAATTTGACCAAATTGAATGATTGCAAATGTTCTAAATGATCAAATAAATATGATTAATCACAAATCTAAAGAAATTCAAATTTATTTAAACCTTAATTATGTTCATTAGTCTGAATGAACACAAATGGGTCATATTGGGTTCAAATTCAAATCAAATTGAAATCAACTCAATTTAATTATTCAATATAATTTGGAAATGACAATTAAACATAATCCAACCCGCCATTAGGTCTAATTTGGTCAAATTGATCATTTGACTCAAATGAACCCAAGCTTAACCCATTAAACCTAACTTGGGTCAAATGGGTTCAAAATGAAATAAAATTGGAATTGTTTAATCCAATACATTCCACTTTGCCTGGATTAACCCAATGAAAAATTAAACACATCATAATTAAGCCAAATAAAGTATTTGACGTAATTATAACTAACTAAAATTCAATGACATTAAATGGACTAAAACTATATCAAATACATCATAAACCTTAAAGTATTTGAAACTTTATTATCTTAAGGCCCATTAATGATGAAATGTACACATGTTAAACATTGAACCAAGGCTTAATTCATTAGTTGGAATGACCTAAATTGAGCTAATGCAAAGGATAGTTAAGCACCTTAATTTAAAAATTTTCAATCTTCTTTCTATCAATCCATCCAAGATTTTAATGAAACATTCTTAGACTTTTCTAATGAGATTCTCAGCATTAATCAAGTAATTTAATCACACCCTACATAAATCAAAATCAAAAGAGGCCAAGAATAGATAAATGGATGACTAGCCAAATTCCTTCTGCAAAACTTAATTTCTCTTCAACCTCTTCATCTTAAATAGGTGTAGGATGGCTGAGGGACATGGTGGCTAACTTCCAAAGACTATGGTTAGCTTAGCCAACCAATAAGAGAAAAGAAATAAGGAGAGACCTCACGGCTAAGAGCCCATTACACAGATAGAGCAATCCCCAAGCAAAAAATATCCTTCCCATCACCTTCACCACCTCAAACAAGATTAAAATGAACTTTCCCCCACTTCCCTCACCACCGAGAGGTCGAAGAATGACCAATGCCACTAAAATTCAAATCGAGCTTGGTCTAGGGAGCAATCCATAGGGAGGCAATCCAATTCCTTTGACATAAGAACTCCTCATGTCATTCCACAACTATTGGAGTTGAACCCATGACCAGAGATCATCAGGACCAAGGTATGCCATTAAAAGCCTCCTCTAAGCTTTCAACTTTGGTATTTTTTAAAGAACGTTTGATCTCAAGTGAGATCAAACCGCTTAGATCCCTTTAATTGCATTCAAAATTGCATTTGCAATTGAAATCTTGTGATTTCAATAGTCAGATGGCCAGAAATCAAGCAAAAATGATGGACGGCTCTAGGCCTACACCGTCAATGTATGATACATAATCTCCACTATTTGTTCCTTTCAAAAGGAATGCATAGTCGAGATCTAGCCTAATCAAAGATTAAATCCATTAAAGGGAACTGTGTATCGAATCAGGACCGTCTGATTTTTGTGTATCATCTCGTGTGGTGCCGCTTTTGACACTGATCCCACATGATATCCGTGTTGCCAAACCGTGCCTCTCCACATGGCGGCGATGCCACGTTCGCCCACTATCTTAAAATGGGTAAATCCCCTATTTAATTGATTAAAAATCAATTAAAAATCAAAGAAACTTCAAAAATTTATAAAAAAAATAAATATAAATTCAAAAATTATAAACGTGGGCGCTATGCAATCATCTTGATGAGTGGAATCAAAGAAAATTAAAATCCCCAAATTATTTTAGATATTTTTACTTTAATTTAGGTTTGAATGTAAACCTTCAAACCTTAATTACTTCAAAATTAGTAATCCAATCCAAATGAAACTTTGGGGGATTGAAATTGATATTAAGACACACATCAAGTAAATTTTTTATAATTTATTGATCTATGAATCTTAATATTGGAAATTTTAAACTGTGAACCTTAATTTTCATGAAATAAATTATTAATAAATGAATAAATGATGGAAATTAATCAAAATTATTTAAAACATCTTGATATACTCTAGTAATCATAAATAAACTATTAAAACTCATGAGAACATAATAATTCATAAAATGGTTTAATTAATCTATTTATTGAATTAATTAATTCAATTAATCATCCTGAACTTAAATATAACGTAATAAATCAACCATTGCCTAAAAAATTATGAATAAACCTTCTTTGGATATATATTTTAGAGGGGTTTAAAGGAAAAATAAAACCCTAAAATAATTTTCATTAAAGAAAGCCTAATTTAAGTTTTAATGAAATAATTAAAAGCTTAATTATGCCTTAATCACATCTCTGATTAAAGTGAAACTTTAGGAAAATTAAATATGCAAGGAACCCCACTTGCATAAAAAATTCAAATTCATTTGAGCTCTGGACTGGGAGTATTTGAATTTCCAAGCCTCTGGGTCAATTTAGAAGAAAAAATTAAATCAAAAAATTTACAAAAATTATAAAATTTATAATACAAATTTAAAACATAATAGTTAATATCAAAACACTTAAATAAAATATATAAGTCAATTGAAAAAATAAAATTCAAATAACTCTAAGTAAAAAATTATAATTAAAGGAAATAGGAAACTTAAATCATATTTCATTATGATTTATCTCTAAATTATAATGATTTTATAAACATAAATATAGAAAGACAATTAATTTCTAAAATATGTAAAATATCAATACATAAATACATTAATATCATTTGCATAAAGAAATAGAATAGTATAAATGTGAACATAAAAAGGTTGAATATAATTAGAACCATAAACTAGAATGAATTAAAATTTCAAAATGACAAAGTAACAAAGCATATTTTAATCAATCAAGTCATAGAATAAATCTACATTAAGATAAATGTTCTTTTCAAAAGGACATAAAAATCATTCTTTTTTGTTTTAAATGCATTAAGATAAATGGAATCCTTTCATAATGTTTACAACTTAAAACTATTAATGAAACATAATTTTGGAAGTATTAAATATAACAACTTAGAACTATCCCATAATGAAAAAATCATTAATTTAAATAAATTATAAAAGTGGAATGTAATTAATTAAATAATCTTAAATACAATAAATCAAATATAACTTTATTTAGGTTAATGAATATTAATGAAAATAAATCAAATGAAATTAACTTCACAAGTTTTATATTAATAAAAATCACATTAACTTAACTTGATTAAAGAAAATGCCTACATTTAAATTTTACCCTAAATAAAATATAGAAAAGTTAATGAACAAACATAAATATTAAATCAAACATAAATACAAATAAAAGTAATCATAATCAACTAAGTAAATATGTCAAACTAAAGGAATAAATGATTAATATCAATATCACAACCTTAAACCAATGAAATTAAAAGAAACTCAAATTATAATTATAAATGGATTAACCTAAATAAAAAATTAAATTAAATCATAATAAGAAATATAATAGCTTAATCTGAACCAAATTATAAGATACCTAAATAAAGAAATATGAAACAAAATGAAAAAAAAAAACTAAATTAAGCCAAACCCTCTAAATGCAAGTTCAAACTAAAATATTTAAGATTTTAGTTAGATATCTAGGATGAATCTTTACCTTAGAATAAAGATATCATCCTATTAGGATTTAGGGTGTTGAATAGAATGGGCTTCATTTAGATTGAAACATATTTTATTCTTCACTCTTGAAAACCAAATTTAAAGTTTAAATATAGTAAAATGTACCTAAAATGAATATAAATTATTAAATAATTTGAATTGAAATCATCTAAAGGTAAACAAACCAACATTCAAAACTAAGGAAATAAAATTTAAATCATAAATCTTAGTAATGTCTTGCCACACAAACCCTTTTCTTCACACACTAGAATTATAGGTCACGGATCATAGAATCAGGTTAGAACGCTCTATAATTTTCTACTATTTCCTATGATTATGTTATGAGAATTATTTTTATTATTTTATGGTGTATAATTTTAAACTGGATGGCTAGGATTGATTACTGATAGTCTGAATGGTAGGACGTTATTTCTAGAACTAACATTGTTTTCTGTAGGGGATTGTGTTAAAGGGATTGTTGTCAGAAATACAAATTATAGAATTATTGTTTGCTTGTAGGTGCTGAAAAGTCTCTTAACATAATCCATAAGATAGGTGGGCTTGGCAAGCAACTAATGCTAAGCCCGCATGTTTAAAAAATATAATTGATGTTTGCTATTTGTATTTGTTTATATTTGTTTTACAGGGCTTAGGATTTATTTTTTATTTTAAAAATATAAATTTAAGCTTAGAATTATGTTAGGATCTATGGGGTTTAAGATTAATAGGAGCTGACCCTACCAAAAAATGGAGTAGAGGTCCCATGTGATTCCCAATGGAGGCCCCTGAAGAAGGAGATGATTCTAAAGAGAAGACCCATAGATCTAGACTTGTAGTTCTAAGCCAGGTTGTATAAGGGCAGAGCTCGACTACTCTTTTTTTTTCTTCAGGGGTGTACAGCGGAACCCAACCGCATTGGTCTATTTTTATAAATTTAAATTGGCTTGATTTATTTTAGGTGTGCACTAGAATCAACATGCTTTTCTATGTTTCTTTCTGTGTTGTGCTTTTCTGTGATGTATGCCTCGATATAGGCTCATAGGAAAAAACTAAATTCTTTACTCAATTAAATTTAATCAATTCAAATATAAAAATAAATGTAATTCAAAATAGAATATAAATAAATCCCTAGAAAATAATTTAAAATCAATTAGAAACAAATTAGCTCTTAGAAATCATGCAATTATATTATTCCAATCAAACTAATCTTTGAACTGGGCAACTTCTCTCATTGTACATAAAGGGTATCTGACCTATGAGGATGACCGCCTTCTTGGAGAAGCCTGCCTTCTATTTATTGATTTGTCTCATGACTCTTTTTCTAAATACATACCATCTAGGCATAACTTGCATGCACATGGCCTAAAATGATTATCAAGTCATAATTTATAAAAATCTGAAAAATATGCATTAGTTTGATGCATTTTATAACATACATTATCTTAAGGATTAAGGAGTGAGTCTAGGTTCATAGATTCCTTCCTTAAAAATATAATAGCCCAGCCATCTTACATTCATAAGACTTAGGGTCATGAATTTAAAATGCGCTTATGTGGTGTTATCTAGAAGCCCTCCCCAGGCAGGTTCTAAGTCAAGAAGAATCAGGGATGGGTTAATTCGCTCAAGTGAGAGGAATGACTAATAATTCCCAAAAATAAAATTAGGTTCAGCATTTGACAAGTGTCAGAAGCACTTGTAGACTAGGTTTTGAAGCATCCTTTTTAGAAATAAGTCTTTAACCTTAAGCATTTTACAGTCTTGTGATGCTAGAATCTAAGTCCTAAACTTCTAAGAAAATGTCAACTCAAAATCTAAATTAAATTCCAAAATTTAAAGCCTAGTTATATGATAGTTGAAATGTCTACTGGGATTTCTAATATCAATAGGCATTTCCTACTCTATCACATTTGACCTCCAAAATAACTCTCCAATTTGAAACGCTCCCATTTGAAATTCCAAAAATCAATCCTTTGAAAACCACCTTAGAAATCTTTAAGAATAATAACTTATTTTTTTAATCGAGAGTATTCTTAGGAAGAGACCCTTCTTAAGATGTACTTAACTATAGAGGCTTCCCTTTATAGGAAACCATGAACCCATTTTAAAACTAAACCTTGTTCTACCTTCCATGTAGTCTAAAGGAAAAATCTCTAGTACATGAAGAACTCATTAGCCTTAGGAGTCTTTTATTTAATGATCAAATCCATTATAGAATAACATATTTATCTTTCAAGATAATATGTTTATTTATTAATGATGCATTTGATCATCTAAATAAAAATTCTTAAATCTATATGGTGTCACAAATTTTCTCCACATGACCCACTAGTTAAGTAGTGAATCAAACCCGACCCAGAGCAACTATTGACTAAGGGCCCCCTTAAAGTAGACTGAAGTGATTCAATTTGTGTTTGATTTATTTATGTTTGTGTGCAATTTCATGTTTATATTGTACAAGTATGGATTAGAATGACACTTGGGTTATACTTATTATGGACATATTTAGAGTTTATTAATCGAAGATATTCAAATTTGGAGAATAATTTGATCAAATGAAATTCTCATTGATAAGGATATTATTTGAAACATTATTTATGTTTAATATCTCTTTAGATAAATCCCATTGATTGAAAGCATTAGGCGTTCACCTTTATGGTTGATTAGTTGGTAGGAGCCATTTTGGTAGGCCTTTTCTATGATGAAAGGTCCTTCACAAGTAGGTTCAAACTTGTCTGCCATCTTACAGTGGGCTACAATAAGTCTCCTTAGATCTAAAATGAGCTCTCCAATCTAAAAAGCTCTAAGATAGACCAGTGAACCATTATGGTTGTATATAGCTCGAGGTTATGGCATGTCCGCAGGCATCTCTCCTCTAAAGCTTCAAGCTCTTCCAACTGTAGCTTAGCATTTTTCTCAGCTGTAATTTTACCACCCACAGCTATCTTTAATGATGGGAGTTGGCCTCTAAGGGAAGAATGGCTTCAGACCCATACATTAGGAAGAATGTGATGGATTCTATTGGAGTTCTATAGATGATGTAGTAAGCCCACAATGCCTCAACTAACTGCTCATGCCACTGTCATTTGTTGTCATCGAGCATCTTCTTAAGTATTTGGATGAGGGTTTTGTTCAAGGCCTCACTAAACCATTTTCTTATGGATAGTAGATGATAGAATACCTCCAATCTATGCTATCTTCTGGTGAAGTTGTTGATCTTACTACTTTTGAAGGTGGTACCATTATCAGATATGATTTGATGGGGTATTCCAAATCTATACACAATATGGTTCCTAAAAAATTGGTGCAGATATTGACCTTTGACTTTCTTGAGTGGACTCACCTCCACCCACTTAGATAAATAATTTGTAGCTGCTAGGATGAACTAGTGACCCTTGAACGATGGAGGATTGATCGAACCTACTATGCTAGTACCCCAACACTTGAATGGCCATGAAGCTATAATCAGGTGTAAAATGTTGGCTGGTTGATGTAGAACTACTCAATGCACTTGACACTGGTGGCAATGCTTGCCTACATCAGTGCATCAAGTTCATCATTTTTCTTTTTAACTGAGATGACACTGACCAACTAGGTAGGGTATTTTTCTTCCTGAATAAAACCAGCATTGATCAGTTTCTTAACTTCAAAGATGACTTATTGTTTAATTCCCAATCGCATGTGTCTAGGAGCTTGCTAGATAGGGTTAATGTTAGGCTATATTACTAGTTTATGAACTACAACTTCAAGAGCTAATTATGATATTTCTTCATAGCTCCATGCAAAGAAATCTATAAACTCAATGAGTAGCCTAACTAATTCATTAGTTTTAGATTCATTCAATAAGGAACTGATGTATATTTGGCATAGATTATCTTCAGTGCCCAAGTTAATTTCTTTGAGCTCATCAATAGTTGATTTTATCTCTTCTTTAAATTTTGGGACTGTATATTTGACTTGAAGATCATCTAGATCATCTAAAGTTTTTAAACACACCTCTTCATATGAATTAGTGTGATTTAAGAAGAACATATCATATTCCAAGTGATTGGTGATGACTAAGTAATAATCGTCATCATCTTCTAGGCCTACTGTGATGAAGTCTAATTTTGGTCTTGATTGAGAGTTCCTCCATTTGTTGTCCTATAGATTTTTAAAGTATTTTGACCAATGCTTAGACCATGCTTGTTGAATTAAACATTTCTTTACCAAATTTAAAACACAAGGCAAGTGTCAATCAAAAGGTAATTCTATTAATTCTTTGAATGATTCATCCTCAAGCCCTACATCAACTTCTTGGCTTGAGCATGTTAAAATCTCTAAGGTTCAGCATTTGCATATGTCTTAAAAGCTTTCTTAACTACCAAACCCTCAACTTTTTTGGGAGGAAAGTGGGGTTAGAGCTAAGGTGCTCACATGTTTTTTTAACAGTTTCACATAAAGAGGGTTTAGATACACTCATGCTTTGCTTAGGGACCCGGTCTTCATCACTATCAGGCTCAAGTGTCACTTCCAATAGGGTATGCTGATGAGAAGAGATAGGTTTTGTGCTCACTACATAAGACTCCTCCTCTCAACTAGATTCCAAGTATATGTATATGATAAGTGTACTTTTGAATGCTAGAATAAATCTTCTGGTAAGTGGTAAGTATGGAGGTCTACTACCTCTAGACTTGCCCTTTTCCTCATCTTGGTGGAGGTTGAGTCACCACTTGTTTGAATGGGGTGATGAACTACGGGTGGAATTTAATCTTAGGCTCCATTTCCTGCCTAATGTCTTCTTCTCTCTCCCTTTTCTTTTTAATTTTAATTTCTTCCTCTTTTTCTTTTCTTTCTTTTTCTCTCTTTTTGTTTTCTTTTTTATTTTGATTAAGTTCATGAGAGAAGATATTTTATTTCTTAGGGAGATAATAGACCATGTCCTCATAAATCCTAACCTCATGCACTAAAAATGGCTTGAGATCTCCTTTGACATAATATTCAATCTCATCCCTGATGAACTTGATGCATAATAATGAGGATGAAACCATGTTGCTTGCATAAATCCAAAGTTTCCCTAGCAAAGCATTGAAAGATGTATCTGAGTCTATTATGTGAAACTTGGTCTTAGTCTTCCAATCATCTATTTTCAGTTGTAACATTATGGAGCCTAAGGCCCTCTCACCTTCTTCATTGAATGCTTTCAACATCATCTTCTCAGATTGAAGTTAAAAGATATCAATCTTAAGTAGGCAATAGTTCTTAGACTCATAATGTTCACTGATGCACCCAGATCAACCAACACTCTAGATAACTTGAACTTCCTAACATCCACTATCATGTAGAGGGGACGATTGTGCTCTATTCCTAGTAGTTGATCTTCATCTGAGAAGGTGACTCCTAGGACTTCTTTTGAAACACATGCCTCCTCTCCAGCTTGATCAATAGCATCCAATTGAGCATCATATATCAAGGTCAAGCAATGCTTTGATTATTGGCTCCCTCATCTCTTTGGATAAAATAAGAGCATCATATATGCTTAACTTAGCTGATAACTTTCCAAGATATGTCAGGATGTTATAGTCAACTTTGAGTTGGTCTTCCATAAGCATATCCAATGGCAGAGCATCTTGTGGAGGGGTTATGTGCTCACTGGCATCAATGACCTATTTACCCTTATCTTGAGGTGCTACCCTAGGAGGTAGAACTTTGCTGCTATGGAGGTTAACTTCAACAAGTTCTTATAATAAGGAGTTTATAGAAAGTTCTACATGTTCATTGGGTATTCCAACATTTTCTCCTAAAGGACCATCAAAGTCGGATGACTCCAAATCTATCTCAAGTGGTGAACCCATGAGATTTAGTGAAGGGAAATCTATTTTTTAATTAGAGTGGAATTGATCAGAGTCATTTAAATTATTATTATTATTACTTAGAGAGCTATCAATAGGAATATGATCACTGAGGTCATCAAAAGAAGGAAAGATGTAAGAGGAATTAATCTTCTTCATTTATTTCTTCAATTTGGGAGGTACGGGATAAAAGTCAAGCAAAGTAAGTAGCTTGAGTGGTTTAGTGCCCTCATTCACAGATAGAATACTCCTACTAGTGGTGGTGGAGCTAGTAGATGTGGTAGTTATAATGGTGGAAGAGAGAATGCTAGACTCGAATGGTGGTGGTGCTATGGAACTATCCCGGGCATATGATGTCTGATGCTACTATTGGGCTTCTACCCTCTCTGAGTTGTCCCTGATAATTGGTAAACCTCCCTTAATGTTGGAGGTCTGAGCTAAATCAGGCACCTACAGAGAAAGTTTCTTGATTTTAGAGATAATCATTTTAGAGGTACATGATAAGAAGATATCTCAATTTTCTTTTATCTTAAGAGGATTAGATGTCTCCCCAAAGAATACTTTAAGGGTACCAGAAGGTTATTCCACTAAGTATTCTTTGGGGATCACTATGGCTCCTAACTTATAACTATGCCTAAGCCAATCCTTGAATGTAAAGCAATCCTCTAAGACATGTCCTAGCATGTGGTGGTGGGGGTAGTAATTAGGATCATCACTCTTACCCACTTCCTCCAGCTTTTTAGACTCGGGTAGCTGAAAGTCAGGCTTCTTAAGAAGATTTTTTGAAGATTTTTTTTACTATCACCCTCTTAAATGAATATTGTTTATTGAGTTTGTCAGCAAGAGTAGGTGGATAATAACAACTTGATGGTAGATATTTATATTATCACTGCTATGTAGGCTATTAAGGTGGCCTTTATGGGCAGTGAGGTAGTGGAAGAGGAGGTGGAAGTGGAGGCTTTTAAACTCTAGGCCTCTTAAACTATGCTCTCACTAGCTACTTCTCCTTATCCAATCTTGCTACAACCCCTGGATTTTCTCAAATACTTTCTGAGGCTTGGGCTTGTATGATTGGTCAGAGTAGGGTAACTGCTCGACTTCATCTTGTAGATTGGACACCTTGCTGATTAACTTCTCAAATATCTTGATGGTGAAGCCCTTAAGCATAAAAGTAACTGGGCCATAAATATTCTTAAGAAGAACTTCAATGGAATGTTATTCTTGTAGTTGTGGTTTGCAATTTATACTCAAGTTTTGCCACCTGAGAATATAATCAATAATAAAATCATTTGGTTTTTGTTTTTCTATAATAAGGTCCCCTCTATTGACCTCCTACAAATCTCTTAATGAAAAGTTATTTTAACTATGTAAAATACTTTATCAAATTGTTAGGTAATTCTGCATATCAGGCAAAAGCAACTCTAGAAAGGCTACTAACAAACTACCTAAAGAATAGGGCATCACTACCATAGGCATTGTAACAATTGGTCCTGAAGTGTTTTATATGCGCCTAGGGTTCCCACTATCATCAAATATCATGAAGGATGGTGGCACAAAACCCTTCGCGTATTCAACTACATCGAATTCTTTTGGGTAAGTTCTACCCTTTGGAATCGATGAGCTCCCTTAAGCCTGCACCAATCCTTCCTTCACTTGCTACTCTACCATGTGCTTGATATCCTTCTCATGAATGGAGGTGCTATCAGTTATCTTTCTATGCAGGCTACTGATATCTTCATCCAATGGAGTGGTGCTCTTTTGACGATCTAGGATGTGTACCAACTTAGGTCTATCAGCCTCCATAAGAGTGGGTTGGGGGACATGTGTTTGATTTTATAATGCCAACACTATTGCCATCAACTCCTCTACTATCCTCTTGATTCTATCGATATGATCATCCTTGAGTTTAATTTGTTGGAGAAGACATTGAGTTAAGTCAAACACCTCACCTTCCACAACTACAATGCCCTGAGCCTCTTGGCTAAGCTGTTCTCTATGCAATTATCCCAAAGTATCAACCATATGGACCTCTGTTACATCATCTAGGAAGTCATCCTTATCGGCATTGAAACTTACCATGTCCTCTCTCGATTGGAGTGGTCATCTCCAACTATATGCCTCACCAAAACACAATAGTCCTCCAATATCTTCTCCAAAGATTGGTCATCTACTCTACCCGGGATTACTGGAACATATGTTGGGTGATGACTCATTACTGGGCTATGCTCCAAAGAGGTGATGCACTGTATGTCTTGGACAGGAGAGGTGCTAGCTATGATCAGTTCAACAATCAGAGCTAACTTAGAACTCCCTTCTTCCTCCTTCTCTTACTGAGATGGTAGAGCAACTACGACACTCTTGGGCCGCCACTCCTTCCTCTCCACTATTAAGGCAGGAGGTCGAGTGAGAGAGCTCAACCTTCCATCAATTGGCAAAATGGATGGAGTGTGATCCTTGGGACATAGTCATATCACCAAGGGGAATGACTTTTGTCCATATGCTGACTTATGATACTTGGTAAGAACTTCAGATGGTGAGACATGAACTGGTGATGGTGGTCAGTGAGTGGAGCAGTGTGGTGATGATGACATTGACTGCCTCTCCATCAAAGGCCTCCTCCTACACAGTCTAAGTGATCGACTCAATTAGCTTATCGATTAGGATGGTCAATTAATGCTGAGGCCACCGACTGTTAGGCAAACCTCCTTCTATCTCTCTTACTCACTTGGGTAGCAATTTTGGCCTCCGTGGCTCTCCCTCTTTGGATCTGATCCCTAACACTCCTATGGATAACCTATCTCAAATCATGCTAGGTAGCAGACTCAGATCATCCATGTGCCCTCCCAACTCGCCTAAGCATGGACCTAAAGCTAGCATAGGGTCTTATCTTATCCTTGATGTCTCATACTCAACAGGGCATGGGGGTGATGCAGCTATTTTTTCACATCCTCCTAACTCTCTCTGAAAGAGAGTGAAACCTACTACCACCAAGAAGGGGAGAGGTCTCACAAATGGATCCCTCTTCAACTACTTGTAACGCTTCATCAACCTCTCTGACTATATGCTCATAATACCTCCTGATCTTTTGGTTCTTATTGCGGCACTGAGTCTTAGTCAAAGGCACATAGCACAAGCTAATACCAACCTCAAACAATGGGGAAACAACCTCAAATGCTAGGACAAACTTCTGTTAAAGATTGAGCTTATGGCAGAGGTGGTACAAATCCTAACAGAG
Organism: Cymbidium sinense; assembly: GCA_021442155.1. Taxonomy (NCBI): domain Eukaryota; kingdom Viridiplantae; phylum Streptophyta; class Magnoliopsida; order Asparagales; family Orchidaceae; genus Cymbidium; species Cymbidium sinense. Next base: position 16,873,094 of record CM038229.1, on the reverse strand, counting down.
GTTGTGACAAGCACAAGTGGTGCTCAAGGCATAGAAACCTCTAAGGTTTTCCTCTTCAACAATGGGAACTTAATATCTCACTATAAATCAAACTATAGAAGTGGCTTCTTGTCAGCCACCTCCTCCCTACTCACTATACTAAAGGCATGACCATCACAGGTAATCCTAAAGTGTTCAAATCCAAGGCCAAATTTGATGACTGAGGGAAAGGTGAGTATGGCATAATCCATGGCCAATTCCACACCCGAAGCAAAGGAAGAGTTGAGCTTTTTGAAAGACATAGTGACTAACTACTTGAAAGAAAGAAAGACTAGTGCTTTCTTATTGATGTTTGAGAAGAGAAGGCATAGGATTAGACTTTGCTTTAGGTATTATTTTCTTTGACTTGAGTTTATATTGAAACCCTCATCTAACAAACTTGGTTATGTTAGATGGGGTTTACATACTTTGGAGAGATTTATAGTTTTGAGGGGAGATGTTTTGTTTAATTTGAACTTCACTGAGTGTGAGCTCAAATGAGTTTTGAGATGGCTGATGAACCCTACTTTTCCATGCTTGTCGCAAGAGATTCTTGAAAGTTTTGAATTTGGTTTGTTTAATTTATTTGAGAAATTTCTTTTGTTAATTTTCTTTTTGCCTATTGGGGTCCAAAAGGGGTTTTAGAACCTACTAGAGTGAGGCTCTAAAATCTAAAAGATGCTAGCCACACTTGCTTAAGGATGAAAAAGGCAAGGTGCTTAATGGAAAGAATGATAGTCTTGTACTTACATAGAAAAAAACATAAGTCCACTATCAATGCTTGGAGATAATGACTGACTACTAAAGATGGAGAGATGAACTATCCCTAGCAGAGTCGCCAAAAAAATCTTTGGTATTTTAAATTAGAGTCATAAGGACACCCACAGAACTTAGGGGGTACTTACAGAAGTGATCGAGTGCGACATTAAGGTATGATGTACTATCTCGAAAGATAAAACATCACTGTGCAATGGACCTAATCACCTAACAAAGACTCTTAAGGAAAATGGTTCTATGTATATATAGAAAATCTTTCCCCTACTTGCATGGGTAAAGTAAAGTAGGGTTTATTTTAAGACAGGTTCTTTAGTTCCTATGGAGACAAGCCCCCATAGTTAATTACATCCTAAAAAATGAAAATTTCCTAATAACACTCTTGATTAAAGTAGTCAATAAATGCTTCCAAAGATTTCATGGGGATGAGTATAAAGTGGATTTGTTTGAGTATGTACAAAGAACTCTCTTTGATTGGAAGTGGGTGTTTATTGGCGAGTGATGAGCCTCACCATGAGTGTGCAATTACTTGATTTTGTATGCAGCCTCTCTCTTTATTGTTGTGCTTGAGTCACCTTGAGATGACCATTCTTACCTGAATACTCACCTCCTAAGGAAAGTATGTATCTGAGTGGTTGACTCCTACATTCTTATTGTGCTTATTATGTATGTGATTAGTCTTTAGTATTCAAGCTATTTACTTATTTTGAGTATACAACAATAGCCTTATCTAACTTAATTTTAAAATGCTTCTTAACTTCAAAGATAAAAGATATAAATGAGTGTTTGAAGATGAACCCTCTAAGGTAATGGTATCAAATGGACTCTTGTCAAAAAAGAATAAAGAGGGGATCCTCCTAAGTGTTATTTGTTTATATATTAATGATGACTTAAAGAATAGATGAATATAGAGTGTTTAAAGATCCTTGTGTAGATGTGTATAGGATTTAATCTTCCAAAGGGATGCCATGCTGGGGAAATTCTTATTGAAGACCATTCTTAAATATGGTTTCCAATTAAATGAAGTTGAAGGTCATATAAAGCTTCATGATAGCGATTTAGAAACAAATTGCTCTTAAGTGTTAAAGAATCATTTCTTTCCACCTTTCATTTCATTTAGGAAAAAGTGAATTAATATAGAAGGTTACTTTAATCATGTCTCATTAAATATTATCAATTGTACAGTATATATCCTTATCAATATTTATTAGAACAAATGGGACAAATATTTATGAAATATGTTGAAAGTTTATTATAATGCCACCATCATCATCTCATGTATGTGGTAATTAAAAGATGTAATCAAATGTTCATCACTGATATAAGATAGGGTTGTATGTTGCTTACAACACCATTATCATTATCTCTTATTTGAAAGTTTAAGAAGATGCAGTTGATTATTTATTGCTAAGATTATTTATTACTCCAAATTAAATTCATTGTTATATTCTACCTTCAAAGCGAACATCCTTGAACATGAACAATCATATTAGCATTTTTACACAATTTAGAAAGCATTCAAATGTGTATTCAAGTATAACAATCAAAAATAGTAACATATGAAGTAAAGAAACTAATAATGCTTAATATATTATTTAATTTATAAAGTGATCATCACATAATTGTTTGCTTTACAACATATATTTATAATCACAAAATCCAATATCTGGTCATCAAATAGCCAAGCAACTAGAAATGCTGGAGGAGGCCCATCACAAAGGACTAGCACAATAGATTATCTTTCCTTTGTTGTCAAAAGTAAGAGCTACTCTTAGAGAATGTGGAGTTATAGTTGAACTAGCTAACATTACCCTCTCAATAGGATCTCTAACAAATCTAAGCACACTATCTACAAACTTTCCAAGAGAGTGATCATGGTAAATATGGCAAACAACATGCTTAATGTTAAAGTATAACTCATTTATCAATTATGACTTAGAAACTATATCTTTAACTTTCATTTGTATCAATACACCTAATACCTCATCCATTACTTGGGATATCATCACATCTTTTAACTATAGAAAATACTCTAGTATCATATACACTAATGAGTATTCTTCTTGAAGCAAGTGGTACTTGATTGGACAAACAATAGATGGAATTGAAGGTGGATATTCTCATTAGAATCACCTATGGAAATAAGACAAGAGGAGGAGTATCAATTTTCTTAGGGGAAGAGGATAGCAATTGCAAATAACTACCAATCAAGAATTTTGGCTCACTACATAACTACTCTATAATATAAGAGAACCAACTAAGTATATCCTAAGTTGGCTCATCTGAATGTATAAGAGGTATGTAATTAGGACCTCCCTCACTCATTTTTCCTAAAAAGAAAATGAGCAAAAACAACAAGCCTTTATCCCATTACGTGGGTTCAGCTTCATGAATCCTTCTCTATTATATCCTATTAAGTGTCAAATTCTCATTTAATTCAAAGAAAATAAGATCATTTCTTATACTACCTAACCAAGTCTTTTAGCTCTACCTTTACCTTTCTTTGCATATGTCAAATCTAATACATCTATTTGTCTAACAGGGTTATCAGACGATTGGTGTTTTATGTGACCACCAAACCTTCTAAGGTCACACTCTCAAATCTCATCTAGTATTTATTTATATATTTATTTATTTTATTTATATTCATTTCATATTTTATCTCTAAATGTAAAGACACTCATCCACTTGAGCATTCTCACTTCTACAAAAATTAACTTAAATTAATGTTTATCTTTTATTGGCCAACATTCTGCTCTATAAATCATTGCATATCTTACAACCATGATATAAAAGTTTCCCAATAGTCTAAGTAATACCTTCTATCATACAATAGGCCATATTCATTTCTCTACTTCAGCCATCCAACTTGAATTCTACTAATAACATCCTCATCTATTTCACCATCATTTTGAACAATCAACCCAGTATATCTAAATTTTTTTTCTTTTTAATCACTTGATCATAAATGAAACAACCTCATCGCTAGTTCTTTTACAACTAAAATTACACTCTATATATTTAGTTTTAGATCTACTTAAATGAAAGCCTTTAGATTTTATGGTTGACCTCCATAACTTATGTTTCTCTTAAACTCCCTCTCTAATCTTATCAATAAGAAGAATATCGTCAGCAATAAAAGCATATTCCAAGGTACATACTCCTATAAATGCCTAGTAAAAACACCCATAATTAAAGCAAAAAAAAATGTGCTTAAAGTTGATCTTGATGTAATCCAACTTAAATAAAAAAATACCTGGTCAATCCTCCTTGTGTTTGAACACAACAAGTCTAGTATACATATCATTAACAAAATTATATAAGCAATATTAATTACTTTCTTTTCTAGAATTCTCCAAAACACTTGTATTGGAACTTTATTATATATTTTCTCTAAATCAACAAATATCATATGTAAATCCTCCTTCCTCTCTCTAAACTTCACCATTAAACCTCTCAACAAATGTATAACATCTCTGGTAGACCTACTTGGCAAGAAACCAAATTGATTTTGAGAAAATTTTGTATCATCCATAACCTATGTTCAATTACTCTCTCTCTCCCATAATGTTAATGCATGACACATTAACTTAACTCTATAACTTGCACACTCTTGTGCGTCACCTTCTTTCTTAAAAATAGCAATCAACAAACTCTTTCTCCACTCATTAGGCATCTTTTTAGTCTTTAAAATAATATTAAAAAAGATCAGTAAGCAATCCTAAGCATTTCCATACTTCTACTAGAAAATCAATTGGTCGTATTGCTTTTCAACACATCATTTTCTTTAAAGCATCTTCAACTTCAAATTAACTAATATGATGATAAAAAAAATTCTATATTTTCATTTAATGAACTAGGTCACTAAAGTCAATTATACTCTTACAACCTTTATTGAAATGTTTATCAAAATATTTCATCCACCTATGTGTAATATCCTTTTCTAAGAAAAGCACTTTATAATTTTCAACATTATCCACTTGAACTTAATCTTTATTTCTACTATTTCTTTGTTTGGCTAACTTATACATACATATTTCACCCTCATTAGCATCTAGTATATTATAAATCTTTAAAAGCTAAATTATTTGCATAACATATTGTTATCTTAGAATTCCTACAGGCCATTTTATATATTTCCGATCCTCCAAGCTTTTACATCTAAACCAAATTTTATAATAAAGCTTCTTATTTTTAATCTTTTCTTGCACATTCTGACTTCACCACTAACTATTTAATTAAAAGGAGCTTGTCCTTTTGATCTTCCAAGAACATTTTTTGCATTTCATTTAATCTCACTTACTATACTTTCTTATATAATATTAGTTTCCTCATGAACATCCCAAAACCTAAGATCTTGTAGCTTACTCTTAAACATATTTTTTTATTCTTTATTAAGTACCCTCATCTAATCCTAAGATAATATTTTAATTTATTTTTCAGCTTCCAACGCTTCTTAAAATCTAACTAGTAGTCAATATTGGATACTTAAACATTCACTTAGAATGACCTTACAATCCGTACAATCTAAATAATCTATTTTTCTTATTAGAAAATATTCAATATGCGTGTTACCATGTTCAAACTTATAAGTGATAATATGTTCAACTCTTTTTTAAAATAATAAAGTATTAGAAATTAAAAAATTGTAAGCTAAAGTAAAATCTAATATGGTTCTACCTTCTTCTTTATCCACTCCAATTCCATATCTACCATGAATGCTTTTAAATTCTTCTACCACTCTACCAGCAAGTCCATTTAAATCTTTTTTATTAAATATTCTTTCTTCAAGCAGTATTCTTTGTATTAATCCCTCAAGGTCATTCTAAAATTTTTCTTTTGCTCATAGATTCAAACCTACTTGAGGAGGACAAACACTTATAACATTAATAACCTTAGCATAAATAACAATTCTAAAAGTTATAATTACATCCCCAATCTTATTAGTTTTCATAACATTATCCTTAAAACTCTTATCCATAATCACACCTACACTATTTATAGTATGCTCCTACTTAAATACTAATGTTTAAAACTTAAATTATTAATCTCCTTGACCTTCTCCCCAACCCATTTACTTTATTGAATACATAAGATATTTATCTTCATATGAACCATAATATCTATTAATTTCATTAATTTACTTGTAAGAGTACCAATATTCCAAGTTTTTATCCTAATTTTAGTTTCATGGACTAACATATTTACCCCCATCCATCCATAATATGGGAACCCTTCTTATTTAACATTGCTCATGGGAGTTGATGCATAAGCCCTAGCATACTATTTATTATATTCAGGCCATAACATAATATACTAAAAGATTCATATGATGATTTTTCAACAAGTTTTATGTTAATAGTTGGCTACCTAACACAATCCACCACATTTCTCATTTGGCACTTGGGGACCTATGAAGGTAGTTTTTAAAAAAATGATCACAAAGAAAAAATGTTATCATGTGAAAAATGAGGCTAATAAATAATTTCTATAGAAAGTTCTCTAATATGTTAGTAAAAGTTTTCATAAAACCAAAAGGAGGTATAAAATAAATACTTATTTTTTCTTTATAAAATGACCATTTATAAGAGCTAGTGGGTGAGTTGCAACTAAACATGACCCTCTTTCATATACTATTTGAATCACAAATAAACTTTCTCATAGAGGTTCAAATTTACTATTATTGACCTCACTTTTAGTGAGGTTAACACCTACCACCCTTTAGAGCTAGGATCTAATCAAGGCATTGTGGTCTCCCTTCACTTAGAAACTAAGACACATATTGTTTCAAGTGAAATCTTAAACAAACCCAAAGATTTATAGAGTTAATCATAGGGCCAGGCCCATTGGACTAGTGGACCTCAGTTAGCCTAATAAACCTAAGCCCTCATATGCTAAACTCAATTAGTTTTGAATCAATTTTTAACACCAATCACAATTACTAAAGTATAAAATGAAATACAATTGTCCCCACATAGGTCACTTGACCCACTTGTCCCAAGTTAGCCCAAATAGAACCTATATGACCAAATCTTAATCAAGCTTGAGTCATGCCAAATTTGTTTGACCCAACACCCCTCAAAATTATCCCAAACACATGACCAAGCATATCCCATGTCAATTTGCAATCCAATTTGGCCAACTGGCCAACCTAAACCCAAGTTAATGCAATTGAACCCTTTATGTTCAAAACCTAATTCCAATTCTTTCGCCAAACTTAAATCAAATCAATTGTACTAAAACATTCTAAATGCAATACTAAACATAACTTAACCTCCAATTAAACTCAATTTGATCAATTGACCTAATTTGACCAACTGGGGAGGTTAGTACTAATTGCATCCTATTCTCTATTAATTCAATATTAATTGTTTAATATATTTACTCAATATGTATAATAAAATTGCATGCTTTTTTTTTAAGTTTGTTTAAATGTGATGAGTGTTGTATAACCTAAATTTTGGTAAGCTCTTTAGGATTTAAAATTTCTACCCAAACTTTAAACCAACCTAAATTATAATTAATAACTCATAATCTCACCATAAAGCCCACAATTTAATCCCATAAAAGAATTAGAAACCATAGATCTATGATGGATGTATAACATCATGCATGCATATTGCCTTACAAAATCAAAAAGAAAATATCATAAATTCAATGAAGCCTTCACAACACAATAGAAATATCACTGATAAAAATATAATGTCATGACTAATGATATAGTGAATTTCTAAATATTGACTCATTGCACTTATAAAAGTAAAAGAAAAAATAAGAATAGTTCATTTTTATTACAAATAAGGAAAAGTAAGAAGTTCTTAGACACTAGGAAGCCTAGTAAGCACTTCAACCTATTATATTATTAAGCTTTATATTTTTTAAAAATTGAGATTTATTTTTATTTTGAGTTGAAATTTTATTAGAAAGCTAGGACTTATACTTTCACAACACAAGACTATAAAGAAGCTTAAGATGAGATAACTTATTTCAATAGGGAAATAGAAATAAGCCACCTAAGACCTTAAAATTAAGGCGTATCTGGTACAAAATAGAAATTTGATCTACTCTAACAAGAGGAAATTAGTATTTGGTGGCTCATTTCTACCAAGAAGTATGAACCTATCCTAACTCTTCTAGACTTATAATCCACTTAGATGTGATGTCAGCTAACACCTCTTATGCTTTAAATCTATGAGTTTAGTCTTATATAGTGCAAGATAGTTTAGGCTATTATTTAAATAAGAATAAAATATATAAACTAAACCTTAGCTAATAAGAATTAAATAACTGGTATGAAATGTTTTTAACTAATGCAATATTTTAAAAATTTTACATAATTTTAGACACATGAATTATTTTAAAGGCTCAAGTATGCATTTATCCTTACATGCATGCAATATTAAAAGAAATCAAATGCTAAATTAGATTTGTAAGGTAGCCTTCATTAAGAAGGGTGATCATCCTCACTGAATTGATTATCCCTTATGTTCAATGGTGAAGAGCCTATGCAAGAAGATAAAATAATATGCTTATGATTCCACAATACTAAAGAGTTCTAGTGATTTTTTTTATTTATGCCTAAGGTTTTAAATATGACATGTTATGAGTTATGTTAGTTTAAGTTATGAGTTGGTTTAATTAGGTATAAAATTTATTTTCTTAAGAACCTAATGAACATCTAAGCTTTCACAAACACAACCATCATCATATAAATAAACCTAGAATAAAACATGCAATTCTAATGCAATGTACAAAGTAAATAACAATCAAATAATTATTAAATTAATATAGAATGATCGATGCAACTTAGTTCCAATAAACACTTAAAAGAAAAAGGAAAATATGGGTAACTGCACTCTGCCCTTATACATCTTGACCTAGAACTAAAATAATAACTTACATAAGTCTTCATAGTCCTTTAGCTTGGTTCTTCATGTTGGAGGCACTCTAAGTATCATAGTGCCTCCCAAGATATCACCTTCTAGCTGAGCTCATCCTAAACTCCATAAGTTCTAACCTAGTTCCAATTACAAATTATATTTTAAAATAAAAAAAGAATCATAAACCTTGTAAAATAAAGGTTAGCTAAAAATAATACACACACAAGCAAATATAATTCAAACATTGTACTTATTCCCAATGGGTGCCATGCCCCTTATCTTAATGAGCCATAGTTAAGGGTTTAAATGGAAAACACCTAAAATCAAAATTATTAGTTTTAAAACTACTATGGTAGCCTCATTAAACATGGCTCCCTACAGAATAAATAGTTTGCTTCAGCATATATTCCCCTAGCACATCTTACCATCTAATCTGAACTATTATGCCACAAATAAACAAAAATCAATACATGACAACCAAAGGCCATCCTAACCTAAATCTAAGATCAATGACATATTAATCTAGTGTATGTGTAAGGCTGGTGTGGTGAATCAACACTAAGCTTTAATATTTTAATTTTAGTTTAAGATTGAGGTTTAATTTATTACCAAAAGATGATTTTGAGTCAAGTGATTAATGGCTTTAGTGGTGGATTTTAAGTTATAATTTAACTAAGATTTAAGTTGAACTTAATATTCTAAAGAGGGTGAGGAATAGTGGGTTACACATTACATAGGGCCCACTCTTATTAATACCCTAATCCTAATAGATTAAGTACCTCACCAATGTGTGAAGGCTTACATGAAAGATTTAATCAAAGTAGCATTTATAAATTTTAGATAATTAATGACACTTTATTTAGTTATCAATTAAATAATGATTTCTAATTATCTTTTAATTTTAATTTAATTTCAAATGACTTTATGAACTTCATAGATTATATCTTAGGGTATGAGAACACTCTTATGAATGTTGTTGATTAATTTTGAATTATTTATGATTAAATAATTTTAATTGATTATTTAAGAAATAAAATTTTAAATTAATATTAAAATACTTTAAAATAATAATTATATTCTCTAGAGTTGGAAAATATTAGATAAACATCACATAAAAAATTGAACTATTTTTGGATTAATCTTATTTTGATTATTATATTATTACAGCTTCTAAAAAATATTAATAAATAAAGTATATAAATTCATAAAACATTATAGAAGAGTTGGGGTGGGGTCCCAACACTTCCATAAAAACTTCAAGTCATTTAGAAGCCATTGTCATTTTCTATAATTTATTTAAATTAGAAAATTGTTTTATTATTGAAAATAAGTTAATTTTATTTTCCTTAGCATTTCAATTTATGTGAGTTTGTAGAAAATTTTTAATGATTTTCTAAGTCCATTTAATCTATTATGTATTTTAAAGTTACATAACAATTAATTAATTGTTATACTAAAATAAATAGATATTTCTATTTAACATTCAATTGAGTGATCGAACTAGTTTTAAACTTCATGAAGTAATTTTGTAAGATCAAGAGGGACTCAAAAAATATCCCATAAAGCTTTGGGGCAATTTTGAATAAAATATTATTTAATGTTGCCATAATAGATAATTTAAATAATATTATGATACTCTTAAAATTTACCAAAATATTATAACTTAGAACAGAAAGGGAATCATCTTGGGTGATTTTCAAAATAATTTCAAATTATTTAATATTTTATAATTTAAAATGATATTTATTTAAGTATTTTTATTTATAATTTTATAGTCTAAGTCTTATTAATTGAAAATTGTATAAAACTTTTCCTAAGGATTATCTCTGACCTTTGGACTACTCACAAAAATTTGAAGTCATTTAGACATAATTTAAATTAGTTATAAAACTATTAAGTTTCAATAATTAATTAATAGATTTAAATAAATAAAATTTAGTGATTATTGATTTTAATGGAGACAAGAGTGGTCTAACATTTCCATTAGGTCCTCTTCTTTTTAATGTAGTGTTTTGAGGTACCAAGATGCATTTTTATGATTTTTATAATTTGAGATCAATTATTTAATTCACTATTTCTTATTTAAATTTAAAGAATTAGAAACTCATTAAACAATAAAAAATACCCAAAAAATTATTGGATATACAAATGACCTTAAAAACATTAACTAAGAGTTTTTAATCATTTGGTATTTTAGGAATAATTACAAAATTTTGATTTTTAATTATCATATATTTACTCTCATAATACCAAATAAACATTAAGAATTTTAAATTCATTAGATGGGTCATTTGTAATTTTTTTGCCAAGTTTTTTTTGTACTTATTTTTTAAGTTCTTAATAATTTTAAATCATTTCAATTCTTATTTTCTTACTTATCCACATAGTGTTGATAGAGAACACACTTTACACACATTGCGCTCTGATTCACTAAAATTATGCCACATGGATCCCATCTTGATGGTAGTTTACACAATTTTGATCTAAGCTATTTGATCAAATATTAGATGATCTAGATCAAACCCATAATTCTACAGGGATGTAATCATGATCTACCATATGAAGGGATCACGATCATCCATTTTAATTAAATGAAATAGAAGGTGCATGATTCATCACCTTATCACTAATGAGTAGCAAGGCCTTTCACTTGAAAGATTGATTGGACCAATCTGATCTTGATTCTTTGGAGCTAATGCACTAAAAATGTTCTTGGAAAAAATGTAAGGGTTTCTAATAGTTACATCCTAAAATTGTATACATTCATTTCACAAATCATGGAGACATAAGTATTTTATAAGTTTACCAAAATAAATTATATCATTGGAGACACTATTTGATGGAATTAATGCATTAGAATGTTTTATTGAGTTGAGACAAGCTTGTAGTTGGAGTTTCGCTACTTGTCTCCCTATTGATCACTCTAAAGACCACTACGCATTTGTGGTTCACTAGAGCCTAGTGAATTTTATGTTTCCCTAGCTCACAAGGGGAGGGGATGGTTCAATTATGCATCTTGGAGCTTGGTGAGGGTTTTAGGTGAGAGCGTTGTTCCTCCCAAAGGCTTGGTGCTTGAATTTGCAAATGGGGTCATCAATTAAGAGGGGATCAATTGTGGTTTTACTTGTAGTAGGAATTGGAGTTTGGAGTGGTTGGAGACTATTGTTGAAAGCTTGATGAGTAATCACAGTTGTTGAAATTCCTCTAATTTAAATTGTGGATGACTCTTCATGTAATCTAAGCTTTTGACTTGGTTCAGCTTTGCAACTATCTAAGGCCAATCCCCTTATTTTAATTGGGTTGGTAATAACCACATGAGTGTTTCCTAAAAATTTCCAAGTTATAAGTAGGGATATCAAGTGAACACCTCATAAGGAGTGAGCCAAGATTTATCAATTATTAGGCTTGTCTTGTTTGGGTCAATGGCTAGGTCTACTATCTTTGAGCAAGGCTCAATCAAGTTGACTAAGTTTAAAAAGTATTTAAGAGGATATCTAAAGCTAAAGTGGGGATGGAACTTTCTATTTGGGGATTTTGGCTTTATTTGGAGACTTAGTTAAATTGGGTTCAATCTAAGGATTCTTCTTGGGCCAAACACAGTTAGGAAGACCCTTGGGGACTCAAGAAATGTTTAGCCAAGTTTCATTAGGATTTGACTTGGTTTGGTTTATTTTGGCTTATGGTTACCTATTTAGGTCAATTTTTGGATTGAATAAATTACCAAGTTGGGCCCAAAGAATAGCTGAGTTAATTCTAATAAATATTTTTTAAGAATTTGGAAAGATTAGTTAAGTCCAATTTGGATTTAATTTGATTTTAACTTAACATAATTCAATTGAATTAATTTGGGTCAGTGACCTAATTGGCTATTTGAACTTGAATTATGCATGGATCTTATTCGATTAAGTTTAATTAATAGTTTCAAAGCTTTTTGGAAGGCTTCTTTTGATTTAATGTAATTGAAATTTACATTAGATTCAATAGAATTTAATTGGGTTAATTTTAGTTAAATGAGTCAATTAACCAAATTAAGTCCTAATTAGCTTCAAATTAATTTGATTATTGAATTAAAATTTTGGTGAGTGTTTAATTTTGATTAATTTGAGTTAAAATTAGATTTGGCCCAAAAAGGCCTAATTGGATTAAATTGGGCTAAGTAATCCAATTAACCAAGTATAACTTCAAGGGGTATGCAATTGATTTTTATGATATTAAACATGTTATTGGATGGAACTAATGTTTTATTTCAAGTATTTCAAGAAGCTAACAAAACTCAGTGTGCTAAGTTAGGTTTGGAAAGTCAAGATCAGCTGGACTAGGATAAATTCTACAATAATAAGATAAATAAGAGCTCAATAATGACTTAAATATCTTCATATCATATATTTTAATTTTTATATATTTTTTCTATATTTTACTTGCATCAATTTTTGAATTAATCCTTGAATTATCCTTTTAGATAATTTAAGTGCTGGCATGAGATTAAGCCTTATCTATTATGTTTTAAAGTGAGTTGGATTTATTTCACACTTCATTAAGTTATTTCTATTTTTGATATTACAAATTATCCATTTATTTTGGCATGAGAATTAAATTATTTGTGCATTATTCAAATTATTCTTTATTCTTTTTCACACTCATATTCTCTATTTTCTCTTTCATATCAATAACCTCTTCCTAATTTTATTTTGGCCGAATTTTCTATGGCTTTTGACTTAAGAAATATTATGGGATTTATTAAAATTATTGCCATGTTATCTTCCCTTATTTATAGAATTTGTAAATTCATAGTTATTTAAATTTTGAGTTTTAAATTATATTTTTACCTTAAATTATTTCCAAATGGGTTTTATTCATTTATGGCATGGTGTGGAAAACCCATAATGCATTCTTACTCATCATATTTAAATTTAATTAACTTAATCTAAGTTCATCTAAATTCAAATACAATTGAACCTTAAATTATATGTTTTTTCTAATTTAGGAAATTTATGGTCGACCCCTTATTTTTTATTTTTTTATAAATTAATTTATGTAATTATTTCAAAAAATATTATGAAATTATTTTATTATTATTTAAATGTGATTTATTGCATTAAATTAATCTTGATCTATTTTTCTAAGTGATTTGGCTGAAATCTCTTTATTATATCTTGGATTTATTTAATTTCTTTTTATTTTAAAATCTTGCATTTCTCATTTAATTTAATTTAATATATCATATTATGTGCATTAATCTTGATTGAATCCTTCCTTGGAGAGGCTTTGACCTACCTATATATTTAACCAATTCAAATTTAATTTTCTTTTGAATTATCTCAGATCATTTCTTTGCTTGATTATTTTCTTAATGGAACTAATTCATTTATGCAAATTATATAATCCTTCCCTCTTATTTGATTTGGCCAACCACCTTATTACTTAATTCAAATTGAATTCAAGATTTTGAACATGTGATTTTTTATTTGAATTCAAATTAATTATCTAGATTATTTTTCCTCCCATTAAACTTGTCTTGGTCAAAATTATCATGAAGATTAATTACCTTGAGATTGCTTAATTAAACTAAGTAATCTCTCCCCATTTTTTCTCTATTTATTGCCTGACCCTATGTATTCAAATTTGTAATTTATTTGTCAATTCTTCACAAATCAAATTTTTCTTTATGAATTTCCCATTTATTTTCTTTCCCTTCTACATCCATCACTATCTATATAATGAGGTTAACTCTTAGCCATTATTCTTCTTACTTCTCTTCAACTAATCTGACCCCTTGTTGCTCAAATTCTTGGAGAGTTTCTTAAGTTCAAGTGCTAAAGTCTCTCTTCTCTCCTTTGATTTCACCTTGGCTAAGACTTACATTGAAGATTGCTTGAAGTGAAAGCCCATGAGATCATCTCCTTCCATTACATCTTCAACATCATCCAAGTGGAGATTCTCTTCAACTCTTTCAAGCTTCTTTCAAGTTTTGGAAAAATCAAAATCAGGTCATTTTCTTTCAATGATCATACATTAAGAACTTGAGTAAAAATCCTTATTTCATTTCAATCTTTTGATTTAGCAATTTGATTATCTTATTTTGGATGAAATAGATTTATCTGCTTTGAAGTTCAAGATCTTTTGAATTCTATTTTCAAGCATATTCAAGTAACTTAAAAGGATTTTAATGTGATTTTGATTTTCATTCTTTTAGGTTTTGTCTTTATTGCTCTTTTCTTTCTACTTTATGCAAGTGCTTAAAAAAAAGGCTCTTTTAACATCTTTGTTCTTTCATCTTATGCAAGCTTTCATTAAATCTTTTAAAAATACTACATTGAGTTTAAAGTTGAGTTATTTTTTGCATCTTTTCAAAATTATTAATTATAAAAGCAAAATATTGAGCTCTCTTCTCTTTATTTGTCTTATCACTATGTAATATTGGGTTGAGTGCAAAATTATTTTAAAATTGAGAGTTAGACATGAAAATTGTTTTTTTTTTTTGTAAATTATTTGGGTTGTACTTACTCGATATAGGAAAGTATAAAGTTGGAATTGTACTTGCATAATGTAAGAACGTATGAGAGAATAGGTGTAATCTCTTTTTTATTAGTGAATTCTTAATCAGGGTAACTGGGCATGGGCATGGGCATAGGCCAATTTTAGGCTTAGTTGAACCACATTAAAATCTTTGTGTTCACTTTACTTTACTTACTTGGTTGCTTAATCTATTTATAATATAATACATTCTCCTTTACAACTAAGTTTTCTACAAACATCCAAATTTAATTTAATTATTCTCCCCTCTAGGTGCCATAGCTTCTTAATAATTGGTATTAAAGACTTAGCTTAGTTAGTGGCTTAACATCCTTCAGTATATCATAAGTATTTCCTAAAAGTGCACTACTTGAAGGATAATATATACATAAACCACACTTACTTGAAAATGTTTTATTTGAAAAATCATATTACTACTTTAATTTGTGGTCAGGATTCTAAAATGTGGCATAGGTTGACACATCAATACTACACATCCACTGTTAAAATGAATGGCTTGAAAGTTGAAAATTCTTTTGATGAATGGTCTACTTATGATAGAGAATTAGATGAACTTAATGCAAAGGCATGTAATATTTTGTATTGTGCTTTACTTTCTGATGATTATATAAGAATTTTCATGCTCAATACTGATAAAGAAATCTAGGTAAGTATATTATTATACTTGAAGGTATTAATGAAGTAAAAGATGCTTATATAAATAAATTAGTACATGAGTATGAATTATTCTACATGTTACCTAATGAAATAATTTCTAATAAGTATACTCATTTTATGAAAATAATTAACATTGTAATCTCTTGAAAGAAAATATAAAAATCAAGATTTGGTTTACAAAATTTTAAGATGCCTTTCATGAGAATGGGATGCTAAGATAATTGCAATAAGTGAAACTAAGGATTTAACTACATATACACTTGATCAACATCTTGGCTCTTTGAGAGCTCATGAATAGGTCTTAGCATAAAGAGATCAAAATAACTCCCTCCAAAAGAAAGAGAAAGGGAAATAATTGCTTTGTAGGTTGAGGACATTTATGAGGAGAATACTTCAAGCTCCGAAGTAGATAGTAATGAGATTGTCATTCTTTTAAAGAAATTGGGAAACATGCTCACAAAGAAAAAGCAAAGGTATGGTAAATCTAAAATGCATAAATTTCCTACTAAAAATCCTAATGCAAGTGAAGGGATAGTTCACTATAATTGCAAAAAGCTTGGACATGTGATAGAAAATTGTCTTGAAACTATTGAGAATGAAAAAAAAAACTGAAATAATAAATTTTGAAAAAATAAAAGGCCATAAAAAAAGAAAAAAAACACTGTGGGATAACTCATATTCGGAAGAATCAAGTGATGACATTGTTGAAGAAGAAGCCAACTTATCTCATGGCAGATGTGGACACCTCTAATAAGGTATGCGAAGAAGTTTCTTATAAAGAGTTTGATGATGCATTTAATGAATTAGTACATGAATATTAAAATTGAAAAAATATATAATATTATTGAAAAATTAAAGAAAAACTTGGAAATGCATGTTTTATCTTTAAAAGATGAATATAGTGAGTTATAACTCAAAAATAGTGCATTAGTAGATCAAACTTTGCTTGTAGAAAAATTAAAAAGAGAAAATATTTTATTGCATGCAAGATTGAATACTTGTTGTAGTTCACACTCACATGCTTCATCTAGTAAGGATAAAAGTATATTATCTTTTGCATCAAAATCAATTAGATATAGACCTTATGCTAACACAAATGTATGGTGTAACTTCTGCAATAAAATAGGGTCATATATCATTTGATTACATGTAGATCTCAAGCATTTCTTAAATCAAATATTATTTGCCTACCAAAGTATAGAAATAAAACAACACACACTACACCACATACAGTGCATTGTTTTTATTTAGGATGTGAACCCAAACATGTTTGGTTCCCAAAAGTTAACCCTTGCTTTTTCTCTTGATAGAAGAAGGCACTCAGATAGTAAATGTTCAAGGCATATGATAGGTGATAAATCTAAATTTTTCTCATTTAGAACCTTGTAAAAAAGGAAATGATATGTTGTTTATGGTGACAATGCTAAAGAAAAAATAATGGAATTGGTTATATGTCCAAATATTCAATTACTTTAAATAAAGTATTTCTTGCTAATGGATTAAAGAAGAATTTGAGTTCAATTAGCCAATTATGTGATAACGGTCTAAATGTTGAATTTCATACTTATTTTTGTGATATTTGAAATAAAAAAAATTTATTTTACATGTAGGTCATAGGAAAAAAATATTTATTTAATTAATGTTGTAAATTAATATGTTGCTAGCCTAAATTTGCTTTATTTTATAGACATGTTGATCTTTGTAGACATAAGAATGAAGCATTTGATGTTTTTAGAAAATTTGTGAAGTATATTTAAAGAGAATGAGTTGTTTAATTAATAAAATTCAAACAAATCAAGGTGGAGAGTTTGAAAATAATTTCTTTAAGAATTTTTGTGATGAATTTGAAATTAAACATAATAATTTTGCTCCTAGGACTCCCATGTAAAATGGTGTTGTAGAAAGGAAAATTTAAATTTTGATTGAATTGAGTAAAGCTATGTTGGATCACTATAGATTACTTAAATATTTTTGGGCTGAAGCTATTAATACTACTTGTTATGTGAAGAATAGAGTTCATTGGGACATATCTTGAATTAAACCCCCTATGAGTTGTTTTTAGAAAGAAACCTAAAATTAGTCATTTCTATATTTTTCTGTTGCAAGTGTTTCATATTAAATAATGGAAAAGAATCTTTAAAATAAATTGATAGTAGATCAAATGATGGAATCTTATTGGGTTAGTATTTTCTGGTAGATCTTATAGAGTATTCAATAAGAGAAAGATGATTGTAGAAGAATTTGTACATGTAATATTTGAAAAAAAAATTAATTCTCTTAGTGATGATTTAGTTAATGATGAGGTAGAAGATTTCAAGAAAATTAATTTGGAAGAAAAAGTTATGATTCTTTACTTAAAGAGTGGAGATTTAATAAGAATCGTCCTAAAGACTTGAGTATCAGAGATCCATCCCAAGGTGTTAAAACTAGAAGGCATTTTAAGGATGTGATAATCATTCTTTTTTTTCTATCCAAGATTGAATCTAAGTCTATTGATTAAACATTGAAAGATCATTATTGGATTGTATCTATGGAAGAAGAATTGAACCTATTTGTTAGGAATGATGTTTGGGAATTAGTCCTTAGACCCTAAGATTAAAATATGATTAGAATTAAATGGGTCTTTAAAAATAAGTTAAATGAGTTAGGTTGTATTATTAGAAATAAGGCTAAGTTCGTTGCACAAGGGTACACACAAGTTGAGGAATAGATTTTTAAGAATCATTTGCACTCATAGCAAGATTAGAGGCTATTAGGTTGTTCCTTGCTTATACTTGCTATAAGTATTTTAAAATCTTTCAAATGAATGTGAAAAGTGCATTCTTGAATGGGTTTATTGACCAAGATATATTTGTAGAGCAATCCCCAAGTATTGGGAGCCTAGAATTTCCCAATCATGTTTTAAATTAAAGAATTAATAGGCTCCTCTAGTTTAGTATGATATGTTGAATAGTTTCCTTATTAACCATGAGTTTAGAAAGGGCAAAGTAGACAACACCTTATTTCTCAAAAATATAAGTGATGACTTGATTATTGTTCAAATATATGTGGATGACAATTTATTTGAAAGTACATACAAATTTTTGTGTTGAGTTTTCATCTTTGATGTCTAAACAAATTTAAATGAATATGATGGGAGAACTTAACTTTTTCTTGGGTTTTCAAGTGAGATAACAAAAAAATGACACATTCATTTGTCAAACAAAGTATATAGATGATTTGATTGAAAGGTTTAACGTGATGAGATTCAAATCTAGTAAAACCCCCATGAACTCTTCCACTAGATTGGACTTAGATAAATCATGTAAACCTGTTCATCAGAAGCTTTATAGAAGTCTGATAAGTTTACTTTTATACCTTAATTCTAGTAGCATGATATCATATATATTTTTTGTTTGTGTGCTCATTGTTAGGTTGCTCCTAAAGAATCTCATCTAACTTTAGTCAAGCATATATTTTATTATTTAATAAGCACTTGTAAGATAGGTTTGTGGTATCCAAAAAATTTCTTTTCATGTGATTTGTTGCTTATTTTGATGCTTACTTTGCAAGTTGCAAATAGATATGAAAAACACATCAGGCATATGTCAATTTTTATGATCATTTATTTTGTCTTGGCCTTCTAGGAAACAAAATTCTATTGTACTTTCTACTGCTGAAGCTGAGTACATAGCTATTGAAAGTTCTGTTGCTCAAGTTCTTAAGTTAAAGTAACAACTAGAAGATTTCAGTGTTATGCTAAAACACATTCATGTTAGATGTGACAACACTAGTGTTATTTGTTTAACTAAAACATCTTATTCAACACTTAGGAACCAAACATATTGAGATTAAACACCACTTTATTTGGGATCATGTTTGTAAAGGAGATGTTAATGTTGAATTTATTAGTAATGATTTATAAATTATTGATATTTTATAATACCTTTACCAAAAAAATATTTTTGTACTTTGAGATGTATGCTTGGCATGTTAGATCCATCTATTTAAATAAAATATATTTTCACCATATTTTACTTTTTACATGTTTGGATGTTACCAAAAAGTGGAGAATTATGAATGTTGGTTTTTCAAAAATATTTATTATTTTTTAAAAAAATTATTTTTGAAATATGCATAGATTTAGGGAGAGATATTTTCTTTTGTTAATACTACATATTTTACTTAGCTATTTAATTTCACTTTGATACATGTTTTTATTTTATATTGTTTGTAGTTTGTTTAATATTTATTTGCAAAAAATTGGTATATTATTTAAATGAATATTTACTTAAAAGAAGATGAAAGGTCGCTTGGCACCTTTATCTCTAAACACTACCAACATAGGTTTGTTATCATAAAAAGTAAGATTGTTGACTCCATGAATTCTTTTACTTATGCAATTGATCTTAATAATAACAAACATATGATTAGATGAAACTAATATTTTATTTCAAGTATTTTAGAGTTAATCAGACTCAATGTAGTTAGTTAGATTTAGAAAGATTTGTTGAACTAGCATAATTTCAAAAAATTTCTTGGTCATAAAATAATAAGACAAATAAGAGCTCAATAATATAAAATAATAGATTAAACATCTTCATATTATATATTCGAATTTTTGCATATTTTTCTATATTTTAATTATCTCATTTTTTTACTCTAACTAACCCTAGGATAGACTTCTTTAATTTCTTGAGTTTACTTTTCCTTGGTTGTATAAGTGTCAAATATAAGTAATAAAATCCATCTTCATTATATAATTGCTCTAAAAATTAATCAAGAAATTTTAAGGCCTAGCTTGCCTAACCTCAAAAATATATTGGGGGGATTTGACCCAAGGATAAGTCAAAAGGAACTTATCCACCCTCCTTATGCGCAAATACATAAATAGGTCTCTTCTTCTATAAACCTTATCAATCCTAAAGAATAATTTCAATTTTAAAGCATTTCTCTTAGATGATTTAAATAAATGATTATAAATCTATGTTGACCATAGATCATTAAGTCAATCTTAAGTCAAACTTCAACCAAAATAAAAGTTAACTTTAATATTTGTACCAAAACATCGAAGAAGCTCATTCGTATTTAGATGGATAATTTATGGGTCTAATGTAGGTTCAATTTAATTAAATCAAACCCATTATTCCTTTTTGACCTAATCTACCCATAATATATTAATATCACTAAAATAGACTTAAATGCTTAATCAATTGATAGAAATTAGAACTAAGCATTTTTCTTAATCTCTTATATACCATCTTTATATTTTGCTTGGCCTAATTAATCATTGACCCAAGCCTAGTAAATCATAAGATTGTTTATAACCTGTTAACATGCATATGAAACTTAAGGCTCCAATTAAACTAACCTAACCTTCATAATAAAAATAAATCATTAGACATTATAGTAGCCAAAGATGTCCTAAATAATTATCTAGTAGATCCCAAGCTAATTTTGCCACTTTATATAGGTCAATTAAATCATATGAATTATGATGTCCAAATGTAACTCAAATGAGCATAATCTCATTTCCAAATTAAAATTGACCAATCAAATGGTCAAATCAATTCTATTTATGAAATTTTATATAGACTAAAAGAGACCGTCATCTACACTTTCCTAGTTCACACCAAATTAATTTAACCAAACTATGCAGATCAACACAATGGGAAGAGATGAATATTAATGGGTCAAAGTGATCCATTAAGCCAAAATCCCAAAAAATCTTCCTCAACCACATCAACTAGCAAAGTTCCTTTACTTTCTTTAGCCCAAGCATATCACATTGGGTTGAAATTGACTCACAAGTCACCTAGCCTACACTTAGGGTAGTTAAGATAGATGCCAACCTTCTCCAATGATAAATAGGTGTGAAGACACCAAAACTTATCCTCATCTATTGTATGTAACTTCTCCACCCTCCTAAATCTTTTTTGGCAACATACAACTACCATTTAATAGTAAATGAGCTCAACCATATGTTAACCTTTAGTTTGCAAAGCTCTCTAAGTTAATCAATTAAAGGGTTATAAAGCTTTCACAGAGCTCCACCATCAAGAATAAATTGACTTGATGTCTCCATAATCACTCTAAGCCATCCAAAGACCAAGCCATAGACACACCTCCTAGGACTTTAGTCTACCCAAACATCAAAAGGAAGGCAATCCAATTCAAAATTGTAGCGAGTTTATCCAAGCTTGGTGAAGCTTTCCAAATCAACTCTCAAGCACTATCATCCCTCCAAATTGAGAATTTGAACTCCTCCTCTTGCCCTATATTTGGTTTTGGTTTACCAACTCCCTAACCCATGGAATCACTTAATAAGTCATGGAATTGATTGTTCTATTTCTTCTCAAGCTCCCTAGTGAACAAATTTTCTTGAGCTATTCTAGAGAGAATGAATTTAGATCAGGTTAAGCTTGGGACATGCTGACCATAACCCAGCCTATAAGTTTAGCTCTCTGCCAATCTCGTTAAAAAAAATGATAGCATAGCCATTGGAATAAGCTATTTAAATCCAATGGCTTAGGTTAAATCTAATTTAAATCCTTAAATTTTTCTTAGGTTTTTTGGTTTAGGCCATCCAATGTGTATCAAGACTTAAAATTTTAGAGTTTATCCTTCATTAATCAAATAACCAAGAAAAATTTTTATACTCAAAATAATTAACTTCATTATAATTTTAATTTTTTTTACCATTTTAAAGCATTTAAAGACTTCTAAAAATCATGAAACTTAAGCCTAAGGTGTATACAAATTATATAAACATTCTATTAAAATTTAAAATTAATCAAAATTACAATTTGGGAGATAAAGAGTTAAAGAAGATGTTACATCTATATGTGATAAAAAGGAACTTCCAATTCAAGGTAAGAAAATTAAGAAAAGATGTATGCTACATGTTGAATCCAAATCTATTCATGGATGGAGGAGGAACCTTCTGAGATACCTTGGAAGCAAGGTTTGGTGAAAATATTGCAAACAAAAAGACAAGAAAGTAAGAAATGCATGAGAAATAGTAGTCTTTATTCTTAGAGAGAGAGAGAGAGAGAGAGAGAGAGAGAGAGAGAGAGAGAGAGAAAGCTAATAGTGCCATCTCCCTCTAACCAGGTATGCTCCTTCTCCCGCTAGGTTGTTTTTCCAATTACTGTTCTATTGCCGTGCTCACTATGGAAGGACAATCCTATATTGGTGCTCTCTCCATTAACCTCCCCAATAATAACCTTAATGATCCATCTATCAAACTCATCTTCCCACAATCATACCATGATAAGTTTGGTGAAGGGAGTGACAATGGCTTTATTAAGAAATTGGATCGCAAGAATGGCAAACCTGCACTATTTCTATCTGAATATAAAGCTACTCAAATGGCTGAGCTTCTATGTTTTACTTGGGTTGGTAAGTTTACTTACAAACACCCAAAAATGGACACCATTCAAAAACATTTTGTTGAACTCAAACTCCTTGGCGGCTGGAATGTAGGACTCCTTCATGGTCGACACATTGCTATCAAACTTAATAGGGAGGAAGATTATGCACGCTTATTTTTAAGAAACTTTACCACATTGCCAACATACCCATGAAGATTTTAAAATGGACTTCTACCTTCAACTATAGCATTGAACCACCAATTGTTCTGATATGGCTAAAATTCCCAAACTTGAAACTCCACCTATTTAATAAACAAATTCTATATTCCCTTCTTGCCTTCTTTGGTAAGCCACTTAAATTTGATTTACCTATATTTAATCTATCTAGGCCATCTACTGCCTGTGTGTTAGTGGAAATGGATATAATAGCTCCTCATGCCGATGAGATTTGGATAGTAACAAGCATAAATGGCTATTGGCAGCAAGTTATTATTGAGCAAAAACCACACTAAAGTCCCAAGTGCAAGATGTTTTGACACCTTCTTGAGAACTATTACATTGTTAATCCTGAGCTTAGAGTAAAAAATTTCAAACCAATTGAAATAGGATAGGTCATTACAGAAGGTCTGCAAAGCAAGATTGGTAAAATCCACAAGGAAACTGCTATTACTCAGCTCAACCAAACTACTAATCTAGAGAAAATTGAAATAATTCTATGGGGAGATCGATCAAACATAGCTCAAGTTGAAAACATAGATACAATACCACAAAAAAACACTTCCTAATCCTATCCAACATTTAAATGCAATAGATAATGAGACACTTGTTCAGATACATGTGGAGACTGAACATACAATAAGCAAAGAAACTAATATGGAAGAGACCTTTAGATGCCATCTACAACAAACTCAACCAGATGATGTGTTCTCTCCAACAGCTCAACAACAGACAACCATTTATGAGAAACTTGATAATACAACACAAGACATTAAGGAGGAATGGTTGATCCAAAAATCTAAATGAAATAAACATAAGGGAATTAGAGAACTAAAAGAAATAAATATCAACCCAAATTCAGCATCATTCCATAAGGAATACTTCCAGTGCTAGAATACTAGCTAATTGAGATGATAGATTGGATAAGATTGCCACTAGATCCTCTAAGGGCTCTAAGTATTCTAAACATGATTAATTTTCTGACTTGGAACATTAGGGGCATTAGAGATAATGTAGCCTCTAATAGAATCAAGAACCTAATAAGGACACATAACCTTCACATCTTTGCCATCCTAAAACCATTCTTTCATCCACAAAGTTTTGAGAAACTCAAGAGGAAGTTCAAAAGTTTCAACATCATCCAAAATTGCAATAACAAGATTATGTTCTTTTGGAAAAAAAATCCTTTTTATGCATCTACTAATTAATTGAAGCAATTACTCTATTCAAGCAACCATTGTCTACGCAATCTGTATTAGGGAATCCAGGAAAACTCTATGGACAAATATTATTGGTATTGGACAGAGTTGCCATCTTGGCTGGCTTGTAGGATGTGACTTCATTATAATTACTAAAGGTTTCAAGAAAAAATGAGGAAGGAAACCAAATGAAATGGTGATGAGGGAATTTGTTGAATACATTGACGAAGCACAACAAATTGATCTAGGATTTAGTGGTTCTCCCTCTACATGAAATAGTGGTTGGGTATTCAAATGTATTGGTCATGATTTCCATAATTTATATTGGCTCTCTCAATTTTATCACTTTACTATCAAACACCTAACCATAACCTACTCTAACCATGCTCCCTTATTAGTATCTATCCACCACCTCCAAAAACCTACTAAACAAATCTTCAAATTTTGGAATATGTGGACTAAACATAGCTTATTTATCAGTTGTCTCCAAAATGCCTGACAAACTACAACTAATGACCCTTGGATAAAACTTTGGATTCTACATAAGAACCTAACCAAAGCACTCAAACAGTGGAACTAAAATTTGGTGACATCCATCAACAAATTGAAGTTCACGAGCAAAAAGTTCTCCTTCTTAAAAGCAAATGTATTGATGATTCATCCATGGAAGTTGAAGATGCTCTCAAACAAGCTTATATTATTCAAAAAAAATTGATTGATATGGAGGAAGATTTTCTAGCACAAAATATTGTTGTAACTTATCTCAAAGAAGGGGAAAGAAATGCTAGGTATTACCATCTTGCATCAAAAAGAAGAGCGAATATAAAGCTATCACAAAGATCAAATCTCAACACACATGGATGCATACTAAAGAAGACATCATTGAAGATGAATTAACTTCTTCAAGGCCTTATTTTAAGAAAAAAAGGTAAATCTAGATCTATTTTGAAAAGATTTATTTATTACTAATGTGGTTGATATAAGCCAATTGGACCTTGTATATATTCCAAAGGAGGATAAAATATGGAACCATCTTAATTCCTTTTGTGGAGCAAAAGTTGTAGGACCGAATAGGTACACAACACACTTTTACCAACACTCATGGCAATGGATCAAATAAGACATAATAGCAGCTATTCAGGCATTCTTTCTGGGCAAAGACATTCACAAATTCTTTAGTACCTCAACCATCACACTCATACCCAAGTCTAGCAACAAATACAAATGGGATAACTCTAGGCCCATTAGTCTCTGCTCAGTTATCAGCAAAATCATCAACCAAGTCATAGCAAACCGGCTTCAACCCTTCCTCCCTGACCTTGTTCAAAAAAAAAAAAAAGGATTTGTTAAAGGAAGGGACATTACTGATAATATCTTATTAGCACATGAACTCATGCAAGATCTTAATAGAAAATGTATTGGGGGAAACCTGATTATCAAATTAGATATAAGGAAAGCCTTTGATACTATCAACTAAAATTTTATCATGAGAATCTTGAAAGTTAGAGGATTTCAAGAGGGATTTACTCACTAGTGTATAGGCTTCTCTCCAACAACTACTTTTCTCTATTTATTAATGGTGAGGCACATGGATTCTTCAAGGCATCTAGAGACATCAAGCAAGGTGACCCTCTCTCCATCTCTTTTCATGACTATCTCTCTAGATTGTTGGATGCTGAGCATATAATTGATAATACAGTCCATTACAAATCTAAAGGGAATATCACCATCTCCTATTTAGCATTTGCTAATGATCTTCTTCTATTTTTCTATTAATATAATTATGCACATTTTGTACACTTTTGAAGCTATTTCTAGAATGACTTTCTACAAAACAAAGTGTTCATTTATCCTACAAAAATCCTATAAAACTGAATTGAAATGGACTAAAGATCACACTAGTTTCACACATACCCATCTCCCATTCAAATATTTGGGAGTTAATATTTATAAAGGGAGGAATAAGGCTAAATACTTTGATAAGGTTATCAATTCTATTCAAACCAAGATAAATTCATGGGAAAATACCTTCTTATCGACTAGAGGAAGAATCACTATCCTGCAAAGCATCCTTAGTTCCATTCCACTATACTCAATACAAAATATGATCATGCCAAACTGGACATAAACCAAAATTGAAAGAATCTTTAATAAGTTTTTATGGAGTAGGCATAAAGACTCAATTCACTGGGCTAGTTGAATGAAGCTATGTAAACTCAAAAATAAGGGTGGTCTAGGCTTTAGACATATATCTGATTCAACCCAAATTAACAAGCTAAAATTATAGATTAAACTAAGATAAAATGATTCATTATGGGCCCAATTTATACTTAGAAAATATTGTCACAGAGACCATCCATCTATGGTTTAGCAAAAGAGAATGGGCTCACAACATTATAAGAATCTACTGAAACACATGGAATTAGCTAAAAATCAATTATTCTAGTAGCTGGGGAAGGGAGGACTCAACTTTTCTAGGGACCTACTATCAAACTTCACTACACAATCTATCCCTGATCAGGCACTATTCTCTAATTTTTAGATTAAAAACACTTGGAATATCCTAATGCTAAAATAGTACCTCCATGACTACATGATTAAACAAATTTCCAACATTCTAGTTATACCATAGACAAAGGATAAACTGTTGCTGAAATGTACCAATGGAAATTCCTCCCTGTCCAAAACTCTATTCAATATCTTACACCAATCCAACAAAAATCTAGAGTGGCAGCCCATCTTTTAGAATGCAACTGTTATGTCATCAATTTCCTTTCTATGTTTGAGGCTATGGCATAAACTGCTACCAACTGATGATATTTTGAAACTCAAGGGCCTCAAAATCACTTTTTTATGCCATTTATGTTGGAAGGCTGAGGAGAGCATCAATCATCTATTCATCATTTGTCCAATTTGTATCCATGTTTGGGAGGAAATGCACTCAAAATTGCACATTAAAAAAAATCAAGGGAGGAGTCTATACAAAGCTATCTAAGAATATGGAACAACTTCAATATCTATAGCAAAAAAAGTATACATCTTCATCATTCACCTCATAGTTCTATGGTTAATTTAGATGGATTGAAATTCAAATAAATATGATAGTCCCTAACTTGGAAAAGAAAATATTTTATTATGCATCCAGAAATACCTCACTAAACTAAAGAGTGCCAACCTATTTGAAATTCCCTCAAAGAATATGGTGAAACCTAGAAAGCTACCTCCCTTAGTACGATGGAACATGCCTGAAGTTGGTTGCATTAAGATAAATATTGATGATAGTTTCACATATAATAACAAACCTGTAGGTATTAGAGGTGTCTTCAAGAATCATAAGGGCCAATGCATACTCTCATTCTCCATCCCTTGATATGTAGTGGATGCACTCCACACGAAGGTCATGGCCTATCTTATGGCCTTTAAAATAGTAACTCCCTCCATTTCTAGAATATTTGGATTGAAATTGACTCTTTGATCCTCTGAAATAAATCAATACTGAAGTTCAATGTCCATGGTATCTTACTTACTTCCTAAAGAAGATCACACTCCTAACACAATAATGCCAATTTCAAATTCGTAACCCATTACCTCAAATCCATCTATCACAAGTGACCTACTTGGCTTGTCATATATTAAAATTTTGTAATGGTATTTACTTCTTTTTCCTCCATACATGGATTTTACTCTTTAACTTGAATTTATAATGGATGTTTCTTGCTTTTTAAGAGAGAGAGAGAGAGAGAGAGAGAGAGTCCTTCCATGAGAAAGGAGTTCTCCTTTTATAATATCAAGGGGTGATTATGCATAGAAAGTACATATAAGGTAAATAGAGTACAATTAGATTCTCGCCCAAGCTGACAATAGGTATGCATATGAGCGAGTATGTATCTATTAGTCAGTGGTGAGGAGCATCCCTTTATCATGCAATTACGTGAGTAAGGATTGGGATAAGAGGAGTAGCCACTATGATCCTTTGAGTATTTTCCTATTGTTAGCGGGTTGATTTATGCCTCATTCTTGGGGTTATTATTCTCTAAGTCCTTGATGTGGAGAAATTTATGACACCATATAGATTTTTAGGAATTTCTAATTTAGATAATCAAATACATCATTAAATGATAATATATCATCTCAATAGATAAAAATATCATCTTATAATGGATTTGATTACTTAATAAAAGACTCCTAAACTATATGGGTCTATGATATTCTAAAAATTCTTCCTCTAAACTATATAATGAAGTAGAACAGGGTTTATTTTATTACAAATATTTAATTACATCTTAAGGAAGGGCTGCCTTCTTAAGAAAACTCTCAATTAAAGAAAATAATATTTTTTACCTTTATATGGATTTCAAAACATGTCTTAAAAGGATAGTTCATTTGGAAATTCAAAGAGAAAGCTTCAAGGAGGATAAGTTCTTTTCGGATGCCAAAAGGAATCAAGTTAAAAATACTTCTAGATATTGGGAAGCCTAGTAAGCATTTTAACTATCCTACTATTGGGCTTTACATTTAAAAATAAAAATTATTGAGATATTGAGTTAGTATTTCATTAGAAATCCAGGACCTAGATTTTAATAGAAATACCTAAAAGTTGAAGACTTATTCCAATATGATGCTTTGAACCCTAATTCTATAGCATTTTTTAACATAAGTTAGAAACTCAACCTAGTTTAATTTCTTAGGATTTTTGGGCCTTCATCTCACGTGAGAATAAAAATATATATCCCTGACTCTCCTGGACTTATTTTTCACCTAGAAGGGTTGCCAGCTAACACTGCCTAAGAAATTTTAAAATCATGATTCTAGTATTATTAATTAAAGATGGCTAAGTTATTATTTTCATGAAAGAAAGCTAAGAGCCTAAACTCACTCCTTAACCTTAAGATAATGGCTGGCATGTTATGCATCTAACTAATATAATAAATTTTATTTTTTTTAATGTTTTAACTCAATTTTATTTAAGGCTTTATGTACGCAAATAATGCCTAAGATGAGGTGTAGTTAGAAAAGAATAATGGGCTAAATCAATGAAAGAAGGCACACTTCTCCAAGAAAGGTGGTCATCCTCACAGGTCAGGTTTCCCCTTATGTAAAATGAGTAAAGCGCCTAATTCAAGAGGTATGAGGGAATATGCTTGCATAGTTCACAAAGCCTAATTATTTTTAGTTTGTTTTAATGGTATATGTCTAAGGATTTATTTATAGTGAGATTATGAGTTTTCATTTTAATTTGAATTAATTTAATGGGGTATAAAAATTAGTTTCCCTAAAAGCCTAACATATCCAAGCTTTGTCACATAACACAAAAATCATAAAAAGAAACCTATAAAAAGCATGTTATTCTATTAAGAAGCCCAAAATAAATTAGTCCAAATAAATTAAAAAATAGGCCAATACAATCGAGTACCATTATGCACCCAAAATAAAAAAGAAAAATGGGTAGTTGAGCTCTGCACTTATACAGCCCATCCTACAACTAAAAGCCTTAATCTATGGGGGTCTTCATTCAAGATTGCCACCTTCTTCAGGGACCTCTTCAGGCTCTGTAAGGGACCACCAACAGTCAACTCCTACTATTCCTAAACCTATAGATCTTAACCTAATTCTAAACTCAAATTATATTTTAAAATTCTAAAATAAAATCCTAAACTAGGAAAATATGCAATGCACCAATACTTATAATATAATCATACAGGGTTAGCACTAATGGTTACCAAGTCCACTTATCATATTGAGCTATGCTTAGTGTCTTAAGCAGCACCTGCAAGCAAAAAATATTTATTAAATTTCATTACAATAGTCCCTTTAAGCAAAGCGCCCTACAAAAAATAATGTCAGCCTAAAAAGAACGTCCTAATATCCAAACTAGCAAGCAAATAATTCTTAGTCATCTAGTCTAAAATATTACACTATAAAATAAGAAAAACATCACATCACAACACAAATCATCATAGATGATCAACCTAACCTAAGTCTAGGGTTAGTGACCTAGCAATTTCATGTGTGAAATGAAGATTTATATGGTATGAGAGCACACTAGGCCTTATGTGGTTCAAGTTTTTAATTTAAATTTAGAGTTTGTTTAATTTTATCATTACATGGGTTTAATTTAAGTAATTTAGTTAATTTTAGATTTTATTTCAATTTTGGGTTTATTTTTATGTTTAAATTAAATTAAATTTTAAAGAATGAAGAATAAAATAAATTATACTTGACGTGAACCCCATTCTATTCAACATCCTAATCCTAGTAGAATGGAATCTCCACTCTAGGGTGAAAATTCATTTAGGGGTCAAACTAAGAATTTAGGTATCTTAATTAACCCTCTTAACTCATTTTAATGTTTTAGCTAAACTAAGTTTAATTTGATTAATGTTTATTTGATTTAATTAAGATTTCAAAGATCAAGTATATTGAAGTTGTTTAATTTCATGTGTTTTGATTATTGATATTCAATTTTGGATTTATTGGATTTTAGTTTGATTTATTTATATTTCAATAATTAAATTAATTTTTAATTTTTCTCTTTGATTTAATGTTTAAAACCTTTCTTTAAGTTTTAAAACTTGATTAAACTCATTAGATTTTGATGATTGATATAATTTATATTAATTGAATTGATTCACTATTATTTGAATTTAATAGTTTTATATTTCCATGAAACTTGATTAAATTTGAAATCTTAAATGTTTTACATGAATTTGACAAGAATATAGAAAGATTAATATTGGATTTTATTTTTAATCCTTAATTAATAATTTTATGATTTATTAAATTTATTAAATTTGATTATTTATTTAAGTTTATGTTGATTTTATTATTTTAATTTTATTTAAATTTATTGATCTTATATTTTCATTTAGGTTTGATTTAAATTGGTTGATATGTTTTAATTTAGTTAAATTTTAAAATAATCTTCTATTTAAACTCTAATTAAGAGTTTGATCAATTAGTTTATTGAATTTAGTTATTTGATTTATATGTTGATTTTAGTTTGATGATTGTTTAGTTTAATTTGATCTTTTGAATTAATTTAATTAATTTGATTTGTTTAAGTTTTATGTTGATTGGTATAATTTCAATTCAAGGTTCAATTAATTTGTTATTTAATTGTTAACATAGCTAATTAATTATTGGGGTATAATTATTCATTTCACATTTAATGTTTTATTAGGTTTGATTTGAGATTGTTACATTCATAAAGTTAACTAATGTATGTCTACACTATTTAAATTTCATTTTAATTTTATGTTTTATTAAGTTCAGTTAAATGCTTAAGTTGATTTAAAGGGGCATTTTTGTAATTTATTATTTAATTAAGTTTAGTTTTTTATGAATTTGATTTTGTTCTTTTTTTTATTTGAGCTATTGATCTTAGCCTAAGAATCCTAAAGACATGAAATGCTTAAGATTCCAAACCAAATCTTAGCCATTATGTTAATATTAATGATAATTTGATCAATTATTTATATTTTAATTACAATTTTAATTATTCACCTATTATTAAGTGAATTTGGAATGATTTCAATCTTAATAAATTCATATTTGAGTGAGGAGTTTCAAAGATTGATTAATCAAAATTTTCAAATAATTATTTTATTTATTGTGAATTTATCAATTTAAGAACTAAGGACTTAATTTCATGCCTTTAATTAGTTCTTTAATCCTAAATATGTACTTTTTATGATTCTTTAACTTCAAAGAGCTGAGGATTTTTCTCTAAGTCTTCTGAAATTAATGAAAATATTTTAAGTTGACTTTATGAAATTTATAATTTATGTAATTTATTTATTTATTATTTAGTTTAAATTGCTCTAGAGCTTCAAAATTTATTAACTTCTTATCCCAAAATTATTTGGCTTTAAAATTTTGTTGGCATTGTAAGGTTCTTTGCCAATTTCATCTCATTAAATTTTCATCTTAATCAAACATGTATTTTAAGACTAATTGAGATTTTATTATTTTCAATAAAATTCAAATTAAGCCTAAAATATTAAATATTGATTAGGGCTTTTAATTTTCTCTCATTTCTCTCTAAAGGGTAAATCTAGAGAGGGTTTATTTAAAATTTTTGGATTTTAATTTAGTTTGTTATGAATTTTCTAAATTCAGTACAATTAATTGAATTACTTAATTCAATTAATTCTTAATTAAACCATTCTAAGGATTAATAAGTTTCAGTGATTTTTATTGATGTTTTTAGGTTTATTGATGTTATTATGATGTCAGGAGTTGATTTTATAACTTTTCCTAATTTTCTTGAATTATTATTAATTTATTTCATTAAACTAAGGTTTGGAGATTGAAAATTGTGTATCTTTCAATTCAATCACAAATAATTCCCTAAATGTTACTGGAGATGTTTGTTGATATTAATTTCAATACCTTAAAGTTCAAATTGATTGGTTAATTATTAAATATTTAATCAAATTTGATTATTTTTAATCAAACTCAAATTAAGCCAAATTTATCCAATAAAAATAGCGATTTTGGGTTTAATGATTCATCTCACTTAGATGAATCCATAGAGCCCTAATTTATAATATATTGGCTAAGTATTTTATTTTCTACAAAAAAAATCTAAATTTTCTATTTAAATTACTCAACGCCACTTAACGCTAACTGGGCACTACTTTTGATGTGGCAGCATGCCATTGGACCACTTGGGATCTACATGGGTCCCACATGGAATGTCAAAGAGGATGTGGGATTACTAAGGACCATTTTATCATAGATATAACAATTAAGATTAATCTTGTGATATCTTAAGATATAAATCATGTTCATGCTTTTAAATCATAACCATCCATTTCAAATAAAAGGAATGGACGGTCCTGATTTCATCTCTAACCACTCACCAAAAAATTGAGTGTTGTCCGCCTTTAGGTCATGATTTTTTGTGATCTAGGTCATAATTATTTGCCTTTTTAATTTCAAAATGATCCAGAGATGATTTAGGAGGGATATAAATGGCTTAATCTAACTAAAGATCAAGTTTGTTTCACAAGGGACTAAACTAAAATTAATCAGGAGGTTAGTGAGATGACATACCTCACGGGTGTTGCTCCTCGATGGCTTTCTTATTTTAAAATACTTTGAGAGGTTGAGAGGATGCTCTATGGACTAATTGGTGCCCACACACGAATGGTGCTCACCAAAGCTTAGTGTGGGAGGTGATCAAAGAGGTTAAGAAGGAGGGGAGAGTTTGTTTGAGTTTGTTTTGACTTGGACAAGGTGTAAAAATGATCAAAAGATGCAATTGAAGCCTTAATCCTATCCTTTATATTTGGTCAAGAGCTTCTTCATTGGTTTGATATAGAGGTGGCCATGGGAATTGGGATCCCGTCATGATGGAGAAGGTAGTGGGAAGGCCAAAGATGATGTTTGAGTTGATTGGAGGGCTAAGAGATCAAGCATGAGTGAGCTTTTGAGGTGATGGGGTAAATTAGCCATGCTTTCTCTCCATGTGCTCCACCTCATCCCCTTTTTCCACTTCAATCATCACATGGCTTTTATGTTGCTGCATATTGCCTGAATTAAGTCTTAAGTGAGCCATAGATTGTAGTTAAGTGAAATGGATTAAGGGTGAGAAGGAGATAAAATTATTTGGCTTCATGTGCATATGTTTTTGGACTTTTCTCCCATGGCATCACTTCATCCCCTTAGCCCGACCTCATTGCCCACTTTGGGTTACTGGTTGATTGCCCAAGTCAAACCAAGGTGGGCTATGGGTTGGGTTTGAACTCATTTGAGTTTAATTTAGAGTTAAGTGCTTTATATTATACCATTTAGATTTAGATTAATTTATGTTGGTTTGATTGCATTCAATTTAATTATTTATACTTAATTTTAGGTTACAATCATTATTAATTACCTACTACATGATTCATGGATCAATCGATTCATTTTCATATGAATTGGCCATGGTTAGGCCTAATTTGATCTTTTTGACTCAAATGAGCCAAAGTGGGTTAT
The DNA here is from genome assembly GCA_021442155.1 of Cymbidium sinense. Classification (NCBI taxonomy): domain Eukaryota; kingdom Viridiplantae; phylum Streptophyta; class Magnoliopsida; order Asparagales; family Orchidaceae; genus Cymbidium; species Cymbidium sinense. The sequence goes on along the minus strand of CM038229.1, from coordinate 16,838,483 downwards.
TTGGCTTAAGTAGCCTTTTTAGGGGTTATATTTGATTTAATTATGTGTAATTGATCATCCAAGATGTTAAAGAGTGATTATTCTCAATTAGTTCAAGTCTCTTTTTGGCTAGAACTCACTTTAACACATCTTTTATTTAAATGGGTTAAGGTGAATTTATTTGAATTACATAGCCAATTTGACTTAAATTGAAATAAATTTGGACTTCAATTCTATTCAATTAAGGGTTTGGAATGATTTGAATTATTTAATTTTAAACTTTTTTAATTTGATTTTGATTTAGACCCATTTTGACCCAAATTAGCCTTAATAAGTTAAAATGGGTTCACTTGGGTCAAATAACCAAATTGGTCAAAGTAAACCTAATGATTTGTTGAATTATATTTAATTATGATTTTCAAATGATTTTGTATAATTTATTTGAAATAAATTTAATTTAATTTGAACTTAGATTCAATAGGGTCCATTTGGGTTAATTGGCCAAATCAACCCACTTGAATCCTCATTGAATTTGGGTTTATTTAGTTTTATGTTTTGATGTATTCATTTGATAATTTTGAGTCTTTGGGATAACTTAATTTGACTAAATTTTAATTAATTTATCTTTAACTTAGTGGGGCCCACATGGGTCAATTTTAGATCAAAATGACCTGGTTGACCACCTAAATTTATTTTAGGTTTATTTATATGTATGCATTAGTTTTGTTCTTTTTATTTGATTTTATTTTGATTTATTTTGATTTATTTTAATTAATTTTACTTATACTTAGGTGATTTTGAGCTTAAATGGATCAATTGGGTTAACTATCCCACCTATCTTGATCTAAGCTCAATTAAATTTGGATTTCAATTCAAATATATTTTATTTAAATTTCTATTAAATTTTGTGATCAGATTGGGCTCACCTAATCCAATTACGTTAGGTCAAGTCCTAAATGGATTCACTAGGATGACCTAGCCTTTTATCTTAAAATGTTGAGCTTAATTTGATTTTGGTTTTAGATTTAATTTTTGTATCAAACTTTGGGGTGATTCAATTTATTGTTTGATTTTTGGGTTGGTGATACACCTAGCCACTAAGTGTAGTGTCATATAAGAGACTCTTAATCTAAGATTAGAGGGTCTTGATTATTAGGATTGAGGATAATGTCAACCTTATCCAATAATGAGGTCAACACTTGACTCACTAGATCAAATTGATCTTCACTTATTAGACACACCTTTTAGTGAGTATATTTATTATTGGTTGTCAAGTATCCTTTATGATAGTATGCTTGTCTTAATAAGTAAACTCATCAGATTGCTTGGACCTGCCTGCTACCTTGGGTATATATTTAGCTCTCGATTCTTCTGCTTCTTGTAGAAGTATCTCACAAAAAAAATAAGAATAAATAGAATGATTAGCTATAAACATTTATTGGTCTAAGAAAATTTATGTAGTTATTAAGAGTTCACATTACCTTTTGATTGAATCTAAATTTTCAACATACTAGAGCCCATAAATGGATCCTCTATCCTTCTTTAGCATGTTCAACATTTCTCCAACTTCATGCTTGGACAGATTCTTCGACTTCTAGCGGATGACATGGAAAAATACCAATGAGTATTCATAAACTCCTCTGAGATTGCCACTCTATAAGGAGAGGTCACTATTATGAAGCTTTGGCACCCAAGAGGGGGTGAATTGGGGTTTTAAAATATTTTCAGATTAAAAAATAATTTTAATGCTTTGTAGAAAACTTAATTTCAAATGATTATATTTTATAGAGCACAATAATAAAAAAACCATAATAAAGAAAAGTAAAGGTGTAGAAAAGATAAAAAGAGAACACAGAGATTTTTACGTGATTCTGCCAAACCCCAAAAACTGGCCTACATCCACGCCTAGCAACCAAAGCTAGGAATTCACTAATTAAAGTTGAGATTATAGCAAACCTTTCATACTCTCCTTTACGAGCAAGTACAGCCCAACACCATACTTTCCTACATGGGCAAGTACAACCTAACACCAAATTTTCCTACACGGGCAAGTACAACCTAACACCATACTTTCCTACACGGGCAAGTACAACCCTAACAACAATATAAGAAAAAGAAGAGAAAAGACATAAAGATCTAACTTTCACTGTACTTTCCAACATAGGCGGGTTTGTATGGAATGTTGATTGCAAACAAGAAAAGAAGCTTGTCTTATTTAAAAAGAATTGAAAGCTTAATACCAAACCAACTTGAAGTGATGTATTAAAGCACCACACAATATTGATTTTAATATACAAATGATAAACTAAAACCAACGATGTATGTAATCTTATGTTATACAATAAGCAAGTTGATATGAATAACTAAATTGAACAAATTCACTTAAGATATTTTTCACAAGAATTATATTGTATGCAATTTGAAATAAAATAGAAGATGTCTTTAACTTGTAGATTTATGAAAGTAAGAAGAGAGGAGGAGAACTTTGAGCACAAATCCTTACTCAAACATTTCAAGAATTTCAGCCAAAAGAAAATCTTTAGTCATAGCTTAACTTCATTCATACCATTATCGTATGAATCGGTCAAGAAGAAAAGAAAGGTAAAATGAGAAGTTAAGCACTTTAGAAAAATAAATGAACCTTTTAAGCTTTCTGCCAATGATTGTTTCCACCAATCCTTCAAGTTTCCCAAGAAATCTTCACCACTACATCTTGGCTAAGGGAAAAGGAAGGATGATGAAATAGTTGTAGCATTTGAATCACAAAAATCTCCATGTGAATGATGTAGAACGTGGTCGGCCAAAAGTGGAGAGATAGCTGAAAAACTTTTCCCTTAAGACATAGCCATATTAAATAGAAACGGGAGGCTAAAAGGTTGGCCAAGTATGATGGAGTTGGAAGGAAAATAGTTTAGGAAATAATATAATTTTGATTTTCGAATCACAATCAAATAATCAAGGATTTTATTCTTAAGATTTTTATCCATGAGAGAAAGCAGAGGAAAACTTAATTAGGTTGCAAATTGAATTTTTGAAATCAATGAAATAAAGACAATAGGTTTGATTGGCCAAGGCATAAGAAAGAAATTCAAAGAAGGTATTCAAATTTGAATGGAAGATTTCAAGTACACAATGAAAAATACTATGAGAGGATTTTGGCCAAGGATGAAATTTGATGAGAGAGAGATATATATGCAATTAATCATACCAATCAAATGAGATCTAATTCAAGAAAGGAGAATTTTGACCGAGGATAGCAATGAGAGAGAAAGATAGTTTTGAAAAGAATCTAAACTTTATAGAATTTAACACATAATATAAGTATAATTTCAAACTGAGTTTAAACAAGTATGGTCATCCAAATCATAAGATAAATTAATAGGATTAGCAAATAAACTTTAATTTAAATATTTAAATAAATCAAAAGCAAATTAATTTTATCTGCTTAAAAAGTAATGTCCCCAAAGTAAGGTGGTTGGGCCAACCTAAATTCCAATTAAGGATTCAATTAGAAGTAATTGCATAATAATATTAAGATATGATCAATCAATTTTAGCAAGATTTAATACATAATTACATTCATTAATCCAAATAGAATAAATGCAGAAAAATTACAATGATTTTGACTAACACTAGATTCGTTAGTTAGAAAGATTTCAAATCAATGCAATCTATTAATTTAAATCAAGGTTAATTAATTAAGGTCTATTTTAATTAATAATTATAATTTAAAATAACTTAGATTGGCCAACAAATTTGCCCTATAACAACATCTCCTAACTCATAGTGCTGCAGCACTACTACCAAGTACCAGGGCGCTGAGCTCTAGGGATTTTCTAGTGCCATGGTGCTCTGTCAATGCCGTGGCAGTAAATTCTAATGTCGCAAAGGTTCCTTCTCAAGTTATAAGATCAAAATGTCCACTTTCCGCATCATATCACTATCCAGATAGCGCTATGATGCTCTGTCAGTGCGACATGGCGCTGAATCTTGGTGCTACTATCTTGAGTTGTAAAGCTAAAATGTCCATTTACAGCATTGTAGCACTATCCAGATAGCATCGAGGAGTTTTAATAGTACTGCAACACTACTTCTCTAGCACCTAAGTGTTGTATTCTCTAATTTTAAACTCAAATTCTACCATCTAGTGCTGAGGCACTAACTTCACAATATTGATAATTTTGAGTAAAAATTTTATTTTAACTGATAATCAGATTTCAATTAAAACTTATAATCATATTTTAATTGAATCTTAGAGATAACTCATCAACAAATGAAATGACAAAAAGTTATTATAAAATAAAATTTTATTACAAAAATAAAATTTTATCATAAAATTTATCAAATAAAAATACATAAAAAGAAAATGAGAAAAATACAAAAAAAAAAGAGAAGAGGGTAAAGACTATCATAAAAGTCGTAATCCCCCTCCTCCTCTTCTTCTTTTAGCTCCAATGGGGTGCTAACATAAGGGTGATATTGAGGCACTGTAGGAAACAATACTCTGATAGTACTCTGCTCAAGTTGGTACTGAAGTTGTAATTTTCAAACATTTGAGTAAGTGTTGAGTTAAACTCATTCATATAAGAAAATTATTGTTGTTGCTAACCTATATGATAATCAAATATCTTTTCCAATTCCTATTATCATCGGCTGCTTTTGCCTACCCTTTTTCTTAATTCTAAGACTTCTCCTCCAATTTCTTAGAGTTGCTCATTTAACGTCTTGGAGGATTTGGATATGGACTGAGGAGAGTGTGAGTGTTCTCCTACTTCCACTTTTGATCCAAACCCTTCAATTGTTCTTTCAAGGGAGCCCTTTTTATAATGACTTCTTCATCTGGCTCCCCTGATGTACCAACCATAATATATAAATAATATATAAGAGAATGATGACCATACCATAAGATAGTACTACTTTTAAACTTATTACAAATTAAATTATAAATAATATTTCATGCATCTATAGTGAAACCTTTTGAAAAATTTAAAATGACTTTATCCTTAGTCACCTCACTGATATTACCAGTAGGCATGAGCTTGATGAAAATAAAAAAATGCCCAGCTTTAGCCTCAGCTGTTAGGGCGATGATAAAAAAATTGATAATATTTTTTTCCCATCATTTTCACTGAACATTCGTATTTCTAACAATGAGGAAACTAAAATTTAATCGAAATTGAGGTGATTATTATAGTAGAAAATATATTGATCATATACAAAATTTCGTAAATTCTAATATGAATTAATGACATTACTATCAAAACATATCCATTTCCCCCATATGAAAACAATATTATCTTGGTGCTCTTTCACATTGGCAAAGAACTCCTGCACCACATGGAAGATGCAAGCGGTGTTGTTGTAAGCAAGGAGCTCCCAGTCTCGCTCATCAATGACCCTTTCCACACTCCCAACCAAATTATGGAAGATCATGCCCGAAATGAGTTGCTTGTTGATAAGAGCATGCTAATACCTCTCCTCTACATCCACGTTAACAAATCTATTAGCGTTGCTTGAGGATGCCCTCTTCTTTCCCTTTAGACAAGCTTAAGCAGCATATTTGTTGTCTTGGAGCATAGCAAAAGTTGAGAAGAAAAAGTGTTGCAAAAACTTCTGAGAGAATAAAGACTTTATAATGAAAATTTTTGGTGGCCTAGGGGTCTTATTTATAAGCTGAACCCAACATCGTGGTGCTACTTTTGTAACGTCGAGGTGTTGGCCTCTCAATTTGAAATATGGGACCAGGATCGTGATGCTCCACATGCAGCACCTAGGCACTAATCAGCTAGTCAAGATAGTTACTATTCCCATCTAAAAGATGCATTTATGACACTTATTACCATTAATTTCATAAATGATGAGATCTATAAAGCACGTTAGATATTGATGGAGCACCATGGCCCTCTGACACAATGCTACAATGGATTTTCTATTAAATGTGTTTGGCAGCATGTCGGCCCTTTGAATGACTTTTTGACTAGCACCGCGGTGCTAGGTGTTGGTCAAATAATCAACTTTCTATCTGTTAATCTTTATGGTGCTTTGGTGCTATCTTTTTCATTCACTATGCAAACATCTACATGGCATTCCAAAGGGATGTAAGTCCAATTTATTAATTTGCCATTAGAACATCCTAAATTTACATGGCATTCCAAAGAGATGTAAGTCCAATCTAATTGATTTCTAATAGATGTAAGCCCAACCCATTAGTTCACTATGCAAACTCTAAACCTTAACTAGCATTCTAAAGGGATGTAAGTCCAAGATATTCATTCGTTATGCAAACTTATAAACCTTATATGGCATTCCAAAGGGATGTAAGTTCAATCCATATGTTTTCCATGCAAACACCCCTATGTCTTTCCAATGGATGTAAGATCTACATATGTTTGTAATATATACTTCATTGAATTATTGGATAAACTTATAAATTAGAGGGGGCAGCGCTTCGATGTCTGTAATATATACCATAACACCTACACTAAAACTCTAGTCTACTCAAGATATTTGAAACGAGGTAACTGATGGCTGCTAATCAAACTCCGAGGACATTACGGCTAATAACCTTCTAATGTTGGTAGATTGGAATAACGACAGTCCCAAGATGATGAAATCATAAGATCTTGATCGGGACCACTCTCCTTTTTTCTTATAGATGGGCATCCATACCATACTACTAGATACCAATTCATATTAGAAATATGTTAATTTCCAATCTTAATCGAGAGTTCTCCCTTACTATGGTAAGAGGGATAATTAACTATAAATGTTTACATTCATAGAAAGTAAAACCTAGATCAAAATAAACTTAACATAATGTGAGGAGAAATTTGGTTGAATGTATATCAATTTTTCTCATAAAAAATGAACTCCTCGAACATCCTAAAAAGATGGAGAAGATTTGCAAATGTGTTTTTCCTGAGTGATCAGCCTGAAATTGTCTAAGAAGATAAATCAATTGAAATAATTTCAAAAGAAATAGTGAGTGCATAAGAATTGTGTATTATGCTCGTACCATGTCTAAATAATATTTTCACCAAAATTTATCATGAAAAAACTTTTACTTTGATGAAGTCTTGGCTTTATCATTATTTGAACTAAGATAAAGCCTTCCTTAGTTATTATTTAAACCATGATCAAAACTTCTTTGATTATTATTCGATCAATGTTTGACTCTTCTTTGATCAATGCTCAAACCCTAATCAATCATTATTCAATCATTCAATTATTGTTTGAACTCTAATCAAGTATTATAGAAGATTTGAATATTATATCATGACTCAAACATATTTCAATCTAGGTCAGGACAAGTTTTGATAATTTATTATCTAATATCCTTCTATGTTTAATAGTATAACTACATTTTAAAGCCTAGATAATCAAATGTATAAATTCACCAACCTTAAATAACTATCCAAAGATGGAGACCTAATCTTTGTCAACAAAACCATTATTCATGAATGACAATCATAAAAAAAGCATTAAACATATGAAGGGTCCAGCAATTTCTTACTAAAACATATTCTTATATCATGCTCTGCCCCTTCAAATATTAAGTAATTTTAGTTTGAACTAAACTTTCAAGTGTATTTAAAAAAAATGAAATAAGAAGCATATTTTTCTAACTATTATTACGATGGGATATATAACATTAAAATGTTTTTTTATTATACTAATTAACTTAATAATTTTTATCATGCATTTTGGGAATATTAAGGGACACACCCAATCATTATCATTAATTAGTCAAAAGTTACAAAGCCTTACATGTATTTATGAAAGTATTTGTGAAATTATACAAAACTTAACACAAATAATCAATATAAAACAAAAGATGATACAAATGGATTTACAAAAAAAGATTATCAAAAATAAGAATTAGCATTAAGCTAACAAAAATAAAGGCTTAGATATCTATGTAGGAAAAAATATAAAAAGGGCATCCAAGATAATAGAGGAGGTAGTTTTGATTAGGTAACAACAAATCAAATATATTACAATTGGATTGTCATTAGTGGCAGTATATTGAAATAATATAGTAAACATCAAAGTAAAAAAACAATAAAAAAAATCTAGAAATGATAGCAAAAGTGGAAAATAAAGACCCAATATAACTTGGTTGATCTTCATATGAATGTTCAATTTTATCATTGTATTATAAGTGGAAGTTTAACAATAGCAAAAATCTTTTAATCATTTCATAAAATTACCATGCAACTATAGTAACTCCAAAAAAAAAAAAGAAGATAAAACTAGTCCTAATAATAGTAAGCCAAAAAGAAGGATTTCACTCAAAAATAGTAGCACCTTCAACTTGCTTCTATTCTAAAATATAGGTTAGTAATAATATAAAGTTAATTGTTCTTAAACTTCTAGTCCCTACATTTAAGCCAAAAGCTAAGAAAATATTTTTTTTTAAGAATACCATTCTTTATAAAAATAATATTATTACAATTCCTCCATATAATAATATTATTACAAGGCTAATACTTCAGTTGCTAAGAGAAATAACTTCACAGTGATCTTGCAAGTAAGACATTAAACATAAGTCAAAACTTGAGTAACGATATAGCCCATGTGAAAAAAATAACCCTTTAAATTACACCGTTTATTAAATTAAAAAGAACATGCATTTTTTGTCACAGTTACATATGCATAAACTTGATTAACATTAAGACCTCTGCTAAATAGAATATCCTTAGTTGTAAGCTTTTGAATTTAATCTTTTCAAGTAAAAATAACATATTTAGAGACATAACCTTTAAATTAAATAATTTTTCTAGCTTACTTTTATGAGGTTATTGTAAAGGAAGTTATAAACTATTCATTGGAAAAAAATTTCTTTAACAATTCATCCAAAATTAATATAAGAAACACTAATAGTGAAGCAATCATGTCCAGAAAACTAATGATAGTCATTTTAATCTCATAATTTATGAAATTACCCATAAGCATATTATAGTCTTCATAAGAAACTAGATTATAAATGAGAGGATCAACAATAGAATTTAGAAGCGAGGTATTGTTAAGAAGAGGAGAATAATAATTGATGACTTTATTGATAATACCATCATATATAGAAGTATATCCTAAATTAGTTAGAAGCTTTTAAATGTAATATTCCTTCTAGTTTTGATTTTCTGATAAAATAAATTTATATCATCTTCATCCTTTGATGCATAAAAATATTTGGCGCACTACTTAACCCTAATATTTTCATAAGTACTTGTATTAAAATAAGTTTTTTTTTTTATTTGAGAGATCTTTTTGAAACAATAATTGTTCAATAGGATATGACTCCATCAAATTCAAAAATCTTCGTTTGATCATCCTTATTGAAGATATAGTGTTAGATGTGTAAGAAGAGGAATTCTTGTTAGCAACCTTACAAAAAGAAAATAGAGGATTACCCCCAACCATTCTATTCCAAGTATCTACAACAATATCAAAAAAAAAAAAAATTGATTTAAATATCAATATTTTTTGTGAATGAATCTATGCTTGGGTTTATGAATACATCCCAAAATGATCATAATAGGAGAATGATCAAAAGTCATAGGATTTAAGATCTTGAAATGAGTGAATAGATAAAGATGAAGCCAAGATGTGTTACAAAAGACTCTCTCAAAGAGGCAACAAATAAGATTATTTACTTGTTGATTGAACCAACTATAAGATAAATCAATATTATGAAGTTTAATCAAATTAACATTGAAAATATATGTATTAAATTAATAACTTGCTAGGGTAAGGGGAGAGTTTCCATATTTATCATCATGGTGTTTGATACAACTAAAATCATCTAGAATAACCCAGGGATTAGAAAAATTCAAATAAGTGTTGGTAATGAAATCCTATGAAGTTCTTTAAATGACACTATTTTTAGCATATATAAATATAATAAAATTTGGCACTGGAAGTATATCCCAACCAATCATGAATATATTGTGAATGAGAAAGGGGAGGAGTAAAGATGATTTTACTAGAATTCAACTTAAAAAGAATATGACCCTTTGTGTAATACAAAAGTTGTCACAACAACCCCTTAAGCTAACAACTTATAATGTCTAACAAAAAGAGGATCCAACATAAAAAAAGAAGAATGCTTTATTTTCAACATTCAAAGAAAATCAAATTTATACTCTTTAAATAGGTTTTCATAATCATTGATATGAGCATTACCATTAAGCCCTCATACATTCCATGTAATTATATTAGGAAAAAGACATTAAAATCATAGAAGAATATAACTCATGGAGCCACTTTTTTCTTGAGTTTTCTACACTTGAAAGAATAGTATGTTGTTTGTTGTCCAATATATGAACATTGATAGAAGTTGCAATATTCTCCCAAGAAATACTAATAACATCCATACATTTAGACACAAGCTCATCATTTTTAGAGGGGGCTTCAAATTTTATGATTTAACAAGGCTTTCACCGTTAGCAATAGAAGAAAAAGAGGAGTCATCATCTTTATTATCTGATTGACTAAAGACAAGGAGATTTAAGTTTGAAGTAGCAAGATTAAGAATGTTATTCTAATTAGAATAAAATGAGATATATTTAAAAGTGCTAACTTTTCTAAACTTACCTCTTCTAGAATAACTTTACTTCTCCCATGAAGAATAAATTTGATAGAGTAAGTAGTTGTTCTAGGGAGTAAGGGTAATTAGCTATATCATGAGCAAAAGTGTCACAATTAACATATGGAGATGACTTCTGTTATATAAAATAGGTTGAACATTGTCTCTCCCCTTTGTGGTTAGAATAATGAAATCAAGATGAGTGAATTCAGTAGAGATTTGTACACTTATCATAACAAAAGATGCTTATTTTATGTACGTTGTAAGCAAATCAGTTGCTAATGGGATTCCAATTTTGCTCAAATTAAAAAAAAAATCATATTTATACCAACAACATAAAGGTAGGTGTGGGAGCATGATCCAAATTGGGACATTTTTAAAATCTTCTTCCATCAAAGTGAAGCTAAGAGTCCATTTTTAAATAATCAATAACCTACCAATAATAAACCAAATACCTCTATTGAGCACCATATCAACATCCACATAATAAGTGAACTTGAAAAGAAAGAAACCATTAACAAGTGAGAGCAACTTGAATGTACCTGTGGATAACAACTAAGTGATTCCCATAAAAAGGTCTTCAATCGATTGCATATCCAACTAGTGCCAAATCACAATATTAGGATCTTTTATCTATATCCTCATCTAAGAAACACACTTTCTCCTCAATCCACAAAAAATAGTTTAAGGTAAAACTCAAAAGCATTAGAAACATTAGAGGTAAGCCTTTCAATTCAATTAATTATAAAAGGAGAAGATTATCAAAGAGAATTTGTTAGAGAAGACCCTAACAAGGATGGAGGTCTTTACATGTCATACCAAGAAGAGTAAATTCAATGATATCCATGTCTTCGACACCAAAAACAAAAGAGGATTGGATCAAAAGGTCCTATTATAAGAGAGGAAAAATTAGACAAAGAATAGAGATTTAGCTTGAGAAGAAGAGGGAAAATTTTAGAGAAAGAAATAAAACCTTTTGTGAAACCCCATTCCTAGAGCAAAAGAAACCTTAAAAGCATATTTGGGATCAAATTTATTTTGTGGGTTTTGTTCTTATTTTTATATTATTTAAAAAAATATTTTTAATGTATTTTTAAGTATTTTTATTTTATTTTATTTTAAAACTAAATCATTATTTTTAAGAATACATAAAATAAATTTTAGATATTTTGAGTGTTTTTAAAAATAAAAGACAATTACATACATACCACCCAATTCTTTTATATTTACAAATCTAACACCTTTTTTTTTTTAATCAACCAAACACATATTTGAATATGGCATAATCAAATTGTTGGAAATTTTACAAAAGAGAAAAATATGGGTTGGTTTGGAGTTATTATGAGTTTCATTATTTGGATAAAAATTTAAGAAATTGAGGTAAAAGAATGGTGGATTTTTAAATATATAAGAATTACATACATAATATTTTAAATATTAGTATTTACAAAACTAGCAATCTTTTTCATCTATTTTTCAAATTCTCACTCATATGTCAAAATTTATAATAAAACCTCAACACATATTTTTTTATTTTATTAAATTTTTAATAATTTGATTGCAGCATGCATAAATATATAATTGATAGTAAAAAAATGATATTGATGAGAGTTTAAATATATAATGTATGTAGTTATTTTTTTTTGAAGTTAGCACATTTAGTTAATTTATAATACCAGTCCAAATGCAGAAGCTCATGCTCACGCGCACGAGCAGGAGCTGCGCTGAGGCGAGCGTACGAGCAGAAACCTTCTGTGCTGCCCCAAGGAGCGTTGAGGAGGGAACACAAGCAGAAACCGTCTCTGCTGTGCTGTAGACGGAGAGCGAACGAGAAGGAGCCAATCTTCGACAGCGCCGGATGTTTTTTAAACTGTTCCTATCGCGGAGAACCGAGAGTCTAGAAAGGGGCTGCGCTGCTGTGCCCAGATCAGTGGAAAAGAAAGAGGCTCTTGTTGCTGCTTTGCTTATCGAGAATCAGGTATATAGCTATCCCAGATGAGATTGGGGATTGTTTAGCATCCAATTTTTGGCAGGATTTAAGCAAGATGCTCAACTGCTACCAAACAAATTTTTGGGAACTCTAAGTGTTTTTACTGTTTTGATAAATTTTATTTTAATCTCATTATAAATTAATTTCCACCAATTAGAAGATTTAACGGATTTAAGAATTTCTCGCTCCAAAAATTTTAAATTTTAAAATGAGCTTAAACAATTTTATTGTGATTTAACAATTTTAGGTTTTAATCTCTCATGATTTATTAAATTTGGATTTATGAGATTTATCATACTTCCGTTAAATCCTATTTGTAGTCAAGCAACCCCTTAAAAAATAGTGCTTGTGTTGAATGCGTCAATCACACATTGAAAGCAAATAAAATACTTTCCATGAAAGGACCTATGACTTATTGGTTAAAAGAAAGGTTTATCATACAAGTAATATACTTTACAATTTATCGTTTATCATTCGCAAAATACTTTTTAATTGTCTTCATATAAGCAAATCATGAAACTTTCTGCATATTTTCTCCTATAAATTCGACTAACAACTGACACTGTTCTAACTAATAACTGACATTTGCCTGCACTATTTTTTCTTTTGTCCCCTTTCTCTTCATAAATGCTTTGTCCTTTATCAGTGTCTATCTTCATAGGTTGCATTTTGTGATTTTTTTTAATTGCGATAAAGTGATATCTCCATAAGAACTTTGATGCAGATTATCAATCAATGGCAAGCTACTAGAGTACAAGTAAAGTGAAGGTAGGACAAATACTAAATCTACACAATCTTAAATATTTTTGAGAAAATATTGAGATCTTGATGCATACCTTAAAACATTGGGAGGCTAATTGGTTGCAACTTGTGTCTTGTATGTGCAGGATAGGTTGTAAGGAAGGGGTTGCATTTGACTTCAATGCTAGGAGGAGGATCTGCGGTTGTTGTTGTTAAGAACTAAACATAGCTCCTCTAGTTTTGTAACACATGTAGATTTCTTTTCAAATTTTAAAGGAAAAAAATGAGATGTAGAGCAAACAAAGGATAGCTTAATGGGAGTTTGGGAGAGTAGCATTTTTGTTATTTTAGAAAGATTTAAGTATCATGAAAGCAAATAGGATGGTTTTGGTGTTAAATGTATAAATAGTATAGATTTTAGTAGTGCATATGTAAATCTTCCTAAAGTAAAACTTTCAATAATTTGTTTATTACAATGTTAACTACCCCTTAATAAAAAACTTATTCATGATACCTAGTTTGTATGGGGTTATTAAATGTCTCATCCCTCATTTCTCTAAGGTGCTACTTTTTTCCCTCTTTCTAATGCATTTTGAAACCTAATATATATTTTCTCCATCGCCATCATTGTCATTGCCACCATTTTCATTGTCATCAATATCACTACTATTGCTACTACCATTGTTGTTTGATCGGAAATCAATAGATCTTCAATTCCTTTATCCATTACAAGAATCAAAAACTTCATCATCAACAACAACAAGCCTTTATCCCACTATGTGGGGTTGGCTACATGAATCTTTCTTCTCCATTGTGTCTTATTATGTGTTAAATTCTCATTTAATTCTAATAAACTAAGGTTATTTTTTATGCAGCTTAACCAAGTCTTTTTAGGTTTACCTCCACCTTTCTTAACATAAAGCAAATCTAATACATCTACTATCCTAATCCGGTCATCGGCCGGCCGATGCTTTATGTGGCCAAATCATCTAAGACGACTCTCTATAATCTTATCTTCCAGTAGAGCTACTCCAACATTTTCCCAAACATACTCATTTCACATTTTATCTCTAAGAGTAAAGCCACTCATCCATCTGAGCATCCTCATCTTTACAATACTTAACTTAGTCTTATGCTTCTCTTTTACTAGCCACCATCAAGAACTTCAACAATAGAAGTTTTGTTTTCTATTTTTATGGGTTGCTATGTTACTTCTTTCTCTTACTTCGGATATGATTCTATCTTCAAGAATATTTAACAATTATTAGGTTTTTTTTTTCTTTGGTCTGTTTATAAGTAGAATTTTAAAGCTAATTATGGAATTTCTCAAAGGGTTCATCTGATTTTTTTAGCACAATTCTCTCGCTTCTCATTTTATCTATTTAATGCAAGGTTATATAATAAGCAAGATGGTGTAAATTATTCATTTTTTATTTTACTCTTGTAATGTTGTACCGTGTTTGGTAAGAGACAATTGGGAAGGACTACATCTTTACCTAATTATTTTCATAGTAAAATTATGTGTTCATATACATGCAAGAGAAGAAGAAAACAAACAAAAATATATTAAAGGTGATTATCTTCAATAACGAGAAAAATAACAATAATAAATAATGCAAATTCCTACTATAAATAGTTAGTATATGTGATAACTTAGATATTATAATACACTCCTATAAACTCAATATGTCATAGGGATGTCTATTTTATTTGGTTTATGCCACATTGAGTTTAAAAATAGTAGTGATCATGTATGGTGTAGTTGAAGGTTTTGTTACTTAGGGATCACAAGTGTCACAAGACAAGTACGATTGAGTCATGAATTAGGGACAAAAGCTAACAATAATATCCGTGTCTAAGAAAGTATGAATAAGATCCTTAAACAAAGCTATCAAAAGAAGCATCTATGTGAATGGTGAAAATTGGTCTGCCATTAGGATGACGCCATGTGACTTGCATGGGAGAGGAGGTGATGCCTAGGGAGGAAGGAGAGATGATTTGATGCGTGATACTTGTCATACTCATGTGAAGAAGAAAGTCAAGATGCTATGGATTATTGTCAATTTTAGAAAAAGGATTTAGTGGGTCTTAGATAAGATGAAAATATTCTATAAATAAGAAGTAAAGTTCAAAGAAGAGACTAGAGGAGGATCATCAATGCAGTAGAATTTACATGGCTCAGTTTTATGGTTTCTATTCACAATGCAATGGTGGGTGCTTCATTATAAAAGGTGAGTTACACATCATTAATGTGTAGTCCATCCCATCTTGTTGAGTTGTACTGAATGATGAGGGACAAAGGCGGAAAAGGAGGACTCCTCTTTTCCATCTTGAGTTTAAGTCTTCGTAGTGTCTAGAAAATCTTTCAAAAGATCAAAGAGAGGAGATATTTATAGTTAGTCAGTTGACTTGAGGTATTTTTTTAATGATAGAAGAAGTGGTTGTTGACCTCCATATATGTGTCATAAGTCAAGTCAAGCTTACAAATCGAATTCGGGACTTGAGGTGACAATCCGGGCTCAAAATGGACCTCAATAATGGTCGACCTCGTCGACGAGGACTTGCTTCAAAACGTCAAAATTGATCATAATATAAATATTGCATAATCCAAAAGCGGCCGATAAAGCGTCATTTATCGATGTTAACGCACATATCAGTCAGGAAGCTGCGAAGATGTCGACGACCTTAGTTTATGAAATTGATCACTGCGCTTCAAACATCAACTACCAAATGAGGGGCGTAAACGATTGCGTGCGAAATGTCGAAGGATCGGAAGTGACAAACGTAAATCGAAATGAAATACGGGCGTCGAAAATTAAACCAAATGACCTGATCGATGAACGGTATGCCATCCGTTGAGCATTGGCGGTCGATATAAATATTAATTTGATGATCATTGATCAAGCCGGGCGTCGGCCATGTATCATGTCGAGTCGAGGCGCCGACATAAACTAAACGACCTCCGTTCGCAAAATTGATCATGTCGTTGGCTTCAAAACGTCGAAATCTATCAAATAAGGCTGATTACGCATTAAGTCGCATGAGCGTTGACGTCAAAACGGCGTATTTTGAGCTGAAATTGACTCAATTTGACGCCGACTTGAACTAAACGGTCTCTGATTGCGAAACGGACTGCGCCGTTGCGTCCGGAACATCGGAATAACCTAAGATTGATATATATATCTACTATATGAGTCTCTCGGTGTAAAATTCATATTAAGGTGGATTACATATTCAGAAAATTGATTTAAAAAGAAAAAAAAAGGAGAAAAACCTATTTACATCTAATAGCCCTAACTGACCTATCTCACTACCCGTCTCCCCATCCGCAGGATCTCCCCCCTCAACTCAACTGCAAACTGCTCCCGCTCATCCTCCCCCCAAAATAAAAACCGCTGCTTGATTTGCAGAGAAGGGAGAAAACCGCAAAAAAGGGGGTTCGCTCTTTCTCCTCTCTTCCTCTATTCCCACGCTCCGACCCCCTCTCTGCTGCTCATCTACAGCCGCACCAGCTAACGTCGTCCGCCGCAGAAACCACAACTCCTATTCCGTTCGGTCTCCTCAAAGGCCATCCAAAGAAACATTTGTTGACAACTGGTTGGATCATATTTCTCAATTCTAAAAAGTTGTCTACTGGGGATGCTTTCATATTTCTCAGAGGAGAAGATATAAAGCTTGTTGTCGAGTTCGTCGAGTGAGAAAGCTGCCTACTTTTGCATCTACGTCCGTCATTACGATCGAAAGCATGCAAATTGGCATACTTGCATCTGCCTTGCATGCAATTAATACTGGCACCATGTTTAGTGTTATTACCAGCCAAGTTCTGAATTTATTGTTCCATATCATCGATACATGGACTCAACAAATCATAATTATTTCGTTGGAATGAGGTTTCGGATGACTTTTGAAGGAGAAGTAGGTGAAGGAGAAAGACATACAGGCACAACCGACCAATGGCTGTGAGGCACAACTGGCCACATTCCTCGTTGCCTTCAGATTGCATTCTCAAGAGCCTTGAACGGCATTGGCCTAGCCTTGGTGACACAAGCAATCCAGTCCCTTGCCGCAGACTCCACCGATGATAATAGCCGTGGTTCAGCTTTTGGCTGGTTGCAACTAACTTCAAATATAGTTGGTTTTCCTGGTTCATCCGATTCTATAGCTGCTGAAGTCAAAAAAAAAAAAAATCTAGTTAAGGAAGATAAATCATCTCAACAAGTAGAAGCTGGGCCTTGCCGGCATTCCACTGCTAATGAGAGTGATAGAAGTCCTTGCTTTTTAGATGCTGACGATGAGCATTGGCATTGACCTTATGAATCCAACTAGCAGTGCGCACTCCCTCTGGAGCTATTCTGGCAAGGCTGTTGGTGATGAATTCCAACTATCTTGGACATCTAGCGTTTGAACCAGCTCGTACAGTGGCTCTTCAACAAGCTGGTCTTTCCATCAATCAAAATACTCTTCACTGCATGGCCGATTTGTGGATCGACAAGATTGATTATACAACTTTCATCCAGAGAAAGACCTATGCTTTAGCTCTCTCTATTATTTTAACATTGAGGATGCCTGGGGTCATAGATAAACTTGATGAAATTCTAAGTGTGTGCACCACTGTCATTCTTGGAGCAACAGAAGATACGAACCAGGAAGATTCCAGTGGTGATGCTACAAGCTCATCCTGGCCTAGCAATGAGAGTCTGGGCTACTACAAGGGAGTCCCAAACAAAGAGTTGCGTAGAAGACAAATCAAAGATTCTGATCCGATCAAACAATGGTCTTTGGAGAGCATGCTGAGAGACAACCTCAATACCTGTGTAGCTTTTCTTGGGGAGTCCTTCTATGAAGCCATGAGCAGAATGCACCCATCAGCATTTGCCCAATTACAACATGCATTAAAGATGGCATAAGGATGATGATTAGCCAACATTCTCGATTCATCTCCACTTTGCTTTCATCTTAAGTATTTCTTCTCCCTTCTCCAAATCACAAGTTTTTTTTTCTCTTCTCTCCAAGATGCAAGCAAAGCTAAACAACACCTCTTTCCTTCCTTGCAAATGTGGAAACCGGAATTGTTATGAGATTCTTCTCTATGTTTCAGGCGTTTTCACTACCCTATAAACAACCTCTTTCTTTCCTTTAAAATGGCCGAATCGAGAAGCAACACCGTCATGAGGCGGGTTTTTCTTTTGATTTCCGGCATCGTTTCCCATTTCATTTATTTCCTTCCTTTAAGCAAGCGGAAGCCGGCCTTTCAGTCGGGTTCTTCTCTGGTTCCGGCGTTCAGACAAACACCTTTCTTTCTTCTTTTGCAAATGTGACCAGAAGCAACACCATCGTAGGCGGGTTCTTTTCAGGTTTCGTTTCTCTACTGACCAAATAGCCTTTCTTTCTTCCCTTGCAAAACAGCCTTTCTTTCTTCCTTTGCAAATGACAAAAACCGAGAAGCAATACCGTCATGAGGCGGGTTCTTCTCTTGGTTTCCGGCGTTTCCACTACCCTGCTGTGACCTTTCTTTCTTCCGAATGGCGAAACCAGAAGCAACTCAGTCATGAGGCGGGTTCTTCTAAGTTCAGCGTTTTCCTACTCCTGACGACAACTCCTCTTTCTTCCAATGAAATGAGAAGCAACATGAGGCGGGTTCTTTTCTAGGTTTCTGGTGTATCCAACTCCGTCTCTTTGCCGATCTTTGCTATGCGCAGAAAAATGAGTCAGAATATGTGGGATGTGTGAATGTGGATATATACATGCTTGTGTTTCTTTGCAGGTTTGAAGGCATCGTCGTCTTTCATGAGGTGACGAGATGGCAGGCTGTGTCATGAGAACGCTCATTCACGTGAGAGCGTAGAGTAAGCCGGCATCAGGTTAGATATCGCTCCCTAGATGAAATATTAGAAATTTTGTCTAATTTAGAAAAAAATGAATATATGTTGCATGTATGTTTGAAGGTTTCTTCATGAGAGTGAGATGAAAAATTGAGTCGGTCACACCTCATTCTCATGAGGAGGAAAAAAAAAAGCACACACTCACACCTGGAGATGATCAAGATTGTAATTAAAATTCAAATGAAAATTACCTAAACTTAAGTCAAATAAAAGAATATATGATAAATATGAAGATAAATGTTAAATCAAAGGGAAATAGGGAGAAAACAGTTAAAGAAAATTTTGGAAAAAATAGAACACTCATTTAAAATACAAGTGAAATTTGGGGAGACTAATATTAAACCTACTCTAATTGTAATTTTCATGACTTAAATTGAAGCGGTAAAGTGAGTTCTCTTTTCAAATTTCAAAATTAAACAAACTTTAATTAGAATTTGGGAGGTATCTAAACTCATAACAAACTGCAATAAACTTAAAATTCATAAAATTTAATATGGAGTTAAGGATGAATCCAAATTATGTTTAATAACTCTGATATATATGTGATTCTTATCTATAATAAGCGTGAGTGTATTTAAAAGCAATAAATCGACATGCTATCAAAGTGATGTAAATTAAATATAATCAGTTGTAAGAATTACAAAACTCAAGTAGTAAACTAAGTACAGTAATGTTTTAAACTACAATCTAAATTAAAATGCCTTCTGTGCGGATGCATTTCTTTTGCAAGCGGCATAAGGCGATCTTAAATCAAAATCAAAATCATAGGGTTTCTTTCAATCAAAAATTAAGAATTTTATTCTAATTATGATTTTCAAAATAAATGATTTCATTAATTAGATGAAATTAGCAGTATAAACACCGCGATGTACACGTTATGTTGAGTGCTTAAATTCAAATATCGAGGATCTTCTTGTGGGTTGTTTCTGGTTTAGTCTTAGGGTGGTCGGGTTAACAAACCTAAAACCATAATAAGAGTTTATCAAATATGGTCTCAGGCGATTACGTGATAATAGATGTCTTATTAGCGGTAAATAGAGTTGGAGGATCTAAAACTCTTAAACATATTCAAATTCAATTTTTTAAATCAAATTAAGTATCGAAAAAAATGCTTAAATGAAACTATCATTAAAACTTAAATTAAACTCAATCCATCCACCGATTGTTTTTATGGGGTGACAAATTAAAACTCTATCAGCCGATGTTAAATCAGTGTTTTCTTGTGTTCACTCTCAATCAATCTACAAGAAGGATGTGGCGTGTCATTTGCGTGACTTATTTAAGTTTCAGATGAAGTAGTTATGGCGAGTCGCTTTTGATCGGTGGTTTGGCGGTCGGACTCCATTATATTACGATTATGGTTGGCAGTATACTCCCAATGGCTCTGCCCTTTGAGTTGTGAATCATGGGTATCTTGATAGAGGCAACAACCTCTGCCGGTAAGGTAGACTTAAGTCGTCTCCTTAAACAAACACCTAAGAGGATTTCTTGACGGCGTAACCCATGTTTCGATAAGGATCTTTCGGTCGGTTGTGAATCTCCTCGACTAATTGGGCAGGACCACGATTGCTGGGATGATAGAACCAATCTAGGTCAGACGCCATCATTCCCCAACTATCGGTTTGAAATGATGAATTTCATAATCTAAATTTTAAACTCCATATTCTTCTTATCGCTTCGCATGAGCGATCAATAGGCGTCGAAAATTCTCTTATTGAGAGAGGTAATTAACTATAGGGCTTGCTTTATAGGAAACCTTTGAACCAGATCTAAAGTCCTCACCAAATGAGGACGAAATCTCTGGGTAGTGTCTTATCTACTATTTCATCTGCCTGCTTTCTGAAAATTATGCCGACACTTTTAATTACTCTCTTCAATTCAATTTGTTGAGAGGTCGGTGGTGAATTTTCGGAGCCCACAGTGGTCTTTGTGGTGGTTTGGAGACACTTGAGTGTCATGTGGAAGTTATGAGACTGGTGGCACATAGAGGCCATTTGATCGACCCTTGGAGTTAATGTGTGGAACACATGGTAGACACGTTTTAGAGATGTGGGAATAGTGGATGCCCTCTTCTTAGTCATAGCTGTCAATGGTGGTGGTTAGTTTTAGAAACACTAAAAACACACAAAGTTATTTTTAAGTGTTTTGAAATATCACTTATTTTCAAAAATGAAAAATAAAAATAATTAAAAATATTCTAAACAAATATGTTTTAAAAAAGTAAAATTGATACCAATCAAGCCATTAGCTATGTTAATACTATGGATGTTTGTTGTGATAATATCTTTCAAATTTAGATAATTTGAATACTATTATAATATTAGATTGAGGCATTCTAAATAACATCCAAATGCCCTTTCACTGGCTTCACCCTTATTGATGTGGCTCCCTCACTCCTCCCTTTGATGCACTTATATGGCTTTTGTTTTCGCAATGAATTAATCTCACAGAATTTTTTCCATCACCTTTCTTTGCAACTCATTTAATACAGCAAAACTTCGTCTGCCTAATCTCCCACAACAAAGTGATGCACAAGTATCCTGTTTGATTATGACATTACAAAGGTCTGATCTAATAAATTGGAATTTGGGCACCTGCAAATATTATAGACGAGAATCTTGTTTCTATTTTGAAAGAGGATAATCTTACCAGCAAACACAATACACTATAAATACATCAAGTCAAACAAGATCAATCTCATAATAAAGATAACACTAAATCAAACATATTGCATTCTAGAGGTAACATTATTATTTGAATGGCACTGCTCTGGTTGGATGTGGTTTACTAGAAGGGTAAAATTTTTACTGTTCTATGTATCAGTTTTTGCAATTTGAACTAACTGATCCTTGTTTAGCGCAAAATGTTATCCTTGTTTATCCATTTATCCAGCAATTTCATTTTTTTTTCTAGAGATATAGTTCGAATTTTTGCTATTGTTGATGTTGTTCCATTTGTATGTTTAGGGTTTTTCTTAAATATTTGATCATTCATTTAGTGGTCTATTGCTTTAACTCTTATCTATTTTGATTTTTGACATTTTTCACATCTATAGATGTTCATGCTTGATTGCTGTTTTTAAAAGAAGGAAATTTTTAACTCTTTATATTCTGTTGCGGTTTTTTCATCCACGAGTACCTCTACTTTTACATTG
Organism: Cymbidium sinense; assembly: GCA_021442155.1. Taxonomy (NCBI): domain Eukaryota; kingdom Viridiplantae; phylum Streptophyta; class Magnoliopsida; order Asparagales; family Orchidaceae; genus Cymbidium; species Cymbidium sinense. Next base: position 16,816,152 of record CM038229.1, on the reverse strand, counting down.
TTACTACTGCTAAAATGATGGTTAAATTTATTACGGGACTGATGGAGCTTTGATTAGTTGCGATTCAATGACTGTATAGCTCAATATTTCTCAGCAATAGCAATTAACTATGGAGTTGCCAAAGAATGTCAAACGAAGAGTGGCTTTTGTGTTAATTGATGGAATAGGCGATGTATCTGTGCCTGGATTTCATTACCAAAGCACCTTAGAAGTAGCCAGCACCCCAAATTTAGATGCAATTGCTTCAGCTGGAGTAAATGGCGTTATGGATCCTGTTGAGGCCGGTTTGGCTTGTGGGAGTGATACTTCCCATCTTTCTTTGTTAGGGTATGACCCTAGAATTTATTATCGAGGACGAGGTGCTTTTGAGTCAATGGGTGCTGGATTGGCCATGTCGCCGGGTGACATTGCTTTCAAGGTTAGAAGTGAATTTCATCTCATATAACTTCCTACTGTAGTCTCTAGCTGTTATAGCCATTCAAAAAGAAAATTTCAGATTTTTTTTTAAAGTATTTCATTTTATATTCAGCGACCAATAAATGATTTTCTATCTTCTACACCGATAAGTGCTACTTTCTTGTAGAGTCTGCTGCCAACTGAGATGCAAATGGTTAAAACTGATTGTTAACAATTTTGATTTCTAGATTAAAACCTGAATACTCAGTCATTCAGAAGAATTCCTGGACATTGGTCCCCAATCAGGAAAGCAAGCGTTTAATTTAAACAATAAATTGATGTTTCATTTACTGAGTTTCTTTTTTGAGCTTTAGAATTAGCGGATTGCTTGTACTACAGTCCAAGTTGAAAATTTGAAATTTTATTATATGGCCATGGTTTAGGGATTTACTTAGTTTCCCTTATACATATAATACCATAGTGAGGGAAAATAAATGAGGACCGTCTGCAGCAATGTTTAGGTTGCATTCCTAGTTATTTGTAGGTCATGCGTTCAAATCACGGAAAGTTTACAGAGGAATCCATGGTTTATCATGAAATTGCAGCTGACCCTGAATTGAACGAAAATCTACTAACAAGTGTTTCTACTTGATGCTGCCATATGACTGCTCCTGAGTTTTATTATGAAACTAGTTTGATTAGTGGCAGAGCTAGAAATTTTTTTATAAGTGGAGCACTATTCCACATTTTAAAAAGTATCCTCAATTTTTTTCATTCACACTTCAGATTGGCGTTGATAGTTTAAAAAATATATATAGTTAGAATATATTTATAAAAAAAATATAGATATGAATAAAAAGCTTACAATTGATAATGTTTGTTTTTCATATTTTTAAAGTGTTGAATAATTATATCATTGTCAATTTCATTTAGTATATATTTAATATATATTTTTCAATATAAATGACCAAAAGGTTATTAATCTATTGATCTCTAATTTTATTTTATTTTCAATTTTTTAAATATCATAAAAAAAAGCTCTTTCAGACTTGCTATAACAACTGTAGAGTCAATATTAGTTTTAATATTATGAAAATAAAAGGATATCAATTATATTTTTTTTTTCAACCATTTCCTCTATAAATATTTCAATATCTTCTAAGAATGAAAACTGTTCATCAAGTTGAATATCTAAAACATAAGTTTCCAATTGATTATCTATATTTATTAACTTTACTGATGGAAAATCTTTTAGATAAAAGCATTAGGATTATAAGATAAGAATTAAGTTTATGACATCCTCATTCTAATTATTATATATATCTAATATCTTATTTATTATTATTATTTATTATAAAAATAAATTTGATTTAAAATTTTGAGAAAAATAAAATATTTTTAATTATTTATTATGAATAAAAATATGAATACAACAACAACAACAAGCCTTTATCCTACTAAGTGGGGTCGGCTATATGAATCCTTCGTCTCTATTGTGTCCTATTATATGTCAAATTCTCATTTAATTCAAGTATCTTGGGTCATTTTTATACATCTTAACCAAGTCTTTTAGGTTTACCTTTACCTTTCTTAACATAAAAGAATATCTCTACTCTAATTATGGACGGCGGCTTTATGTGGCGGACCATCTAGGCGACTCTCTAATCTTATCTCCATAGTTACTCTAACTTTTTCCGAACATACTCATTTAGCATTTTATCTCTAAGAGTAAAGCCACTCATCCACTGCATCCTCATCTCTCGTAAACTTAACTTAGTCTTATGCTTCTCTTTTATTGGCCTACGCACCATAAGTCATTGCGGTCTTACCACCATCTTATAAAATTTTTTTAAGTTTAAAGTGGAACTTTCTATCATACAACACGGGCCGGATGCATTCCTCCACTTCAACCATCCAACTTGGATTCTACTAATAACATCTCGATCTATTTCACCATCATTTTGAACAATAGAGCCTAAGTATCACAATCGCTCACTTTTATTAATGACTTGTTCTAATGTCACAACCTACTACTTAGAACTTCTACAACTAAAATTACACTCCATATATTCGGTTTAGATCTACTTAAACCTTTAGACTCAATGTTGACCTCCATAATTCAAGTTTCTCTTGGACTCCCTCTAGTCTTATCAACAAGAAGAATGTCATCGAAAAGCATACACTAAGGTACATCTTCTGTAAATGCTAGTAAGAACATCCATAACTAAAGCAAGAAGATAAGGGCTTAAAGGCGATCCTTGATGTAATCCAATTGAAATGGGAAAATATTTTGTCAATCCTCCTTGTGTTTGGACACAAGTACTTTTCAGTATACATATCCTTAATGACTTGAATATAACCAATATTAGCTCCTTTACGTTACAGAACTCTCCAAAGAACTTCTCTTGAAACTTTATCATAAGCTTTCTCTAAATCAATAAATATCATATGTAAATCCTCCTTACTTTCTCATGCTTCTCCATCAAACTTCTTAACAAATGTATAGCATCCATAGTAGATCTACGACATGAAACCAAAGGATTGTGAGAAACTTTTGTATCATCGCATTAATTCTGATTACTCTCCCATAATTTTAATGTATGACACATTAACTTAATTCCTCATAATTTGCTCACTCTTGTGCATCATCTTTATTCTTAAATATAGGAACCAATAAACTCTTTCTCCATCGACATCTTTTAGTCTTTAAAATAACATTAAAAGATTTGTAAGAAATTCCTCGATCTCTAAACATTTTCACACATTGGAATATCATCAAGTCTTCTTGTTTTTCACATTTCATTTTCTTTAAAGCTTTCAGCTTGATTCTTATCGATAATAAAAATAAAATTCTCTATTTTTGTTTAGGGTATTAAGGTTCTTAAAATCAATCGTACATTCGGTCTTAAATTGAAAAGTTTATCAAAATATCTCATTCCTCTTTTCAATATCCTTTCTAAGAAAAACACTTTATTATCTTCATTATACATCATCGACCCGGCGGAGCTTGGAATCTGAGCAGAACGATCGGACGGATAAAAGAAACATTTTCTCTATTCCAATATAAATTTAAAGTCTCAGTATATAATTATAAAGAGCCATTTCTGATCCATGATGATTTAAAATTCGTCCATACATAAATGTTTATCTGATTGAAAAAATACACTTTAACATAACTCAACATAATTTCGCGATAAATACCTATCTCCTGCGGTTCTACGACGGTGACTTTCTTCTCGATTTAATTAGTAGGATTACGAAAAAGATTAAGCTAACAATTGAATATTGTTCAGATTAATTATCTTTATTCTGTAGTAAGCGAAGAAAGAAGCCCGTATGCAGGTTTTCCATCAAGTCACGTAAAGAAAATAATCTCCGATCAATCATATGTGAGGTAAGTATCGTAAACATTTAGATAGCGTATGGGGTCGATATCGTAAACATTTAGCGGTAGCGTATATTTTTACTTTATCACGGTTATGAGTCAGTCGAAATACTCATTCAAAGAACAGTATCTATTCATAAATTCTTAATTTATTTTGGCTCTTTTGAATTATTTTATTGTACTAGGCTTTGATCTATTCTTATTTCATTAATGGCGGTTGTATACATTTTCTTTTATTTTTATTATTATTATTATTATTATTATTTTTTTTTTTGTGTGTGTCTTGGTTATTCAATCTCTCCTCTTATAAAATTTCATCTCGAAATTAAATGCATTAATAAATACACATACCTTTAATTAAACAATTGAGGATAAAGTTCGCATTTGATTCCCCTTCTCCCGTAGCTTCGATCGATCTGTTTCCACACACGGACAAATGAAATTTCCTATTCACGAGATGCTGACATGTCATAATTAACTCACAATTGTGAGATCGGGTTGAATATCTAGGATCATAATAATCTTGTTAACGTGATTATATTTTCGAAGAGAAATGTGAAACACATTGTGACTCTTGCGTGTGAGAAGGTAAAGCCGGTCATAATTTCTTTCCAATTCTTTCCAAGATTTCATATGGGTAATATAGCGTGGGCTCACTTCTCTCTTGCAAATCGTTTTATCTTTCATGGGGTGATTTTAAAATACAAATTCTCCCACTTCAAACTCTCTTGGTGATGTTTAGCGTCATAATATTTCTCTGTCATCTTGAGCGACTTTTAATCTATCACGGATCAATCGATCTTTTATGGCTTCATCTACTACATCATGATTCTTCTTTCTGTCACCCAAAGCTGTTATTCGCATTTTTTCTTAATCTTCTTAGGAGCCTGCGTACTTGAAAACTATTGTTGTAAAAGAAACTCAATCGAGGGCAAATGAATTTCCCAATTTCCTCAAAATCCGATACAAAGTCTAAGCAAATCTTCAGTGTTTGAATTGTTTCTTTGACATTTCGGTTGAGGATGAAATGGTCTTGAAAGTAAGCTTCAAAACTTCTTGAATTTTTTTCCACAATCTAGATGTAAATCATCCGTCGGCTATAGATTTTGGCCGCGCTTCTAACTTCAATTTCATCAACATATTTCCTGTACAAAGCATCAGTTGTTTGATATATATAAAGTGTCTGATTTAGATCTCATCAATAATAACCTATCGCATCCTTTTACGGATCTAGGTAAGCCAACAAAATCATAGATATCATCCCATTTGTATCGGTAAGAACATTAAAAGTCCGGCAGGCTACGATGTTCGAACTTTCATCGGCGTGATTGACGTTTATAAACAAATTATACACTTTTTTTCATTCGGCCGCAAAATATTTCTTAAGATCGCGATACGTTTCTTCTTCTGGATGAATTGTATAATTGAATGATGTGCCATGTAAAATATCTTTCTCAATCTCCCATTTGGAATCTGCATATTAATCAATGTCATAATCGATTTCAAAATCTTGTATGACTACCTTTACCAAATCTAAAATTTTTAGATTAATCACCATCTTGAGGTAAAGCATCCGTATTTTTTTTCAAATTTGATTTTATATGGATTTAACAATAAAACATGATCGTGTAGATTTGATAATTGAAATTTCAATTTTCTAAATCTTTAATCAATTCGATGAGAGATCGACCAATAAGCATTCTGCGATGTTTTTTTCTCAAAGCGTCGGCAATACATTCACGGATGATATTGAATATCTAAATCATAATCTTTAATGAGTTCCAATCTTCTTTGCTTAAATTTAGCTCACGATAAAGATATATTTCAAGCTTTGATGATTAGTGAAAATTTCACACCCTCCATATAAATAATGTCCAAATTTTTAATGCAAATATCCTTCTTAGCTCAGGATCATGGGTGGGATAGTTCTTTTCATGATTTTTCAATTGCGCGAAGCATAAGCAATCACTCTTTCATTCTAAGTACACATCCCTCTTAATGATGCATCACTATAAATTTGAAATCCTTACGTCACGATGGAATAGTTATCTTGGTGCGGTCGTTAAATAATTCTTGATTTTTGAAAAGCCTTTTCGCGATCGAATTCAAACTTCTACGAGTTAATCTCGATAGTGGCGTGGCGATCTGTGAAAACCCTTCAACAAATCTCATAATATCCTGCCCAGAAACCGACTTACGTGGATTGGTAGGTGCAGGTAATTCATTATTCTCGACTTTACTCGATCCGAAATCCCTTCTGTCGTGTCTGCGAGAATATGATCTTATTTAACCAAAATTCACACTTAGAAAATTTTGCATATAATTCATTTCCTTTCAAAGCTTGCAAAATAATGTGAAGGTGGTTTTCATGAATGTTTAAATCTAGAATAAATTAGAATATCATCATGAATCTGATCATGAATGAATAAAAGGGTTTAAAGATTATTCATGAGATCATAAATACAATTTTAGCATTTGTTAAGCCAAAAGGCATCATGATTCGTAGTCTTTTATCAATGCGGTCTTTGGTATATCTTCTTCTTTAATTCTCATGATAACGATCTTAAATCAATCTTTGAAAATCTTTCCTATTTGGTCAAAAGATCATCAATTCTTGGTAAGGATATTTATTCTTGAGGTGAGTTTGTTAAGTTCTACATGTCGATCGCATAGCCTTAAGCTCCCATCTTTCTTCTTCACAAATATCTGAGGAGCTCCCCGAGGAGATGTCTTTGGCACGATAAATCCCTTCTCCCAATTCTTGTTGATTCTTCAACTCTTGTAATTCTTTAAGCCATTCTATATGGTACTTTTCTTCTGATTTTGCTGAATTAAATCGATAAATCATCTCTCTGGAGGTAAACACGGTAAATCATCTAGAAAAACTTACGGATACTCTTTCTTTTCTTGGTATCCCATCTTCTTTCTCTTTAGTAACGTGGTAACTTGAGCGAAAACTTGTAGCCTTTTTTATCTTTTGAACTTTTAAAGCAGACAATCATAGTTAATACTCCTTTATATCCCGAATTTGAATTCTTCTTTTCGGGAATATTGAATTTGGTATCTTTTTTAAACTATAATAGTAAAATATTTAGTAGCCAATCATTCCAAATTACATCAATTCATATATTGGCGATCTTAAATCGTATTGCTTCTTTCGAGATGTTTAGGTTCACTGCAAACATTTTCGATTCATTTGAGACGATTTGGCATTCTTCTTGAAAATCTGTGACATTTTCATAATTTGTAATCAAAATCCTCACACATTCTTGAGATATAAATGAATGTGATGCTCGATTATCAAATAAAACTCAATTGATTTACTTGATAAAGATGATACCATAATTGAATAGGCATATAAAACAAATATATATAACATGATACAAATGATGCTAATTTAATTAAAGATATACCCGTGATGACATCAAAGCAGTCTTTTGCTTCTTGCGCTGCATAAACTCGTGTATTTCGGTTTGCCTGAAGCCTGATGGAACTGAGCGCAACATTCAATCATTCTTTTTACCAACAAACCTTCCTGGAGGAACACTTGTCCCAAAGATCCCTTAAAGGTTCCTCGACCAAGTTAGGCAAGATTTTGCCATATGTCCCGGCCGATGGCACCGATAAAGTGTTTCGCTCGAGAGGCACTCTCAGTGTGCTCTTCCACATTTTGGGCATGTGGCACATCAAGTATCAATGCATGTATCTAACTTAGCTTCTTCCAGCTTGATTTTTCGCCAACATTCTCTGCATTTGGCCTATCATCATTCCTCCTCTTTGAATATCCCTCCTTCTTAGCTTTGCACATCCAATTCTATCCTTCTAGCCCGCTCCACCAAGACATATATCAATACCCAAAGGAATCAAGGTCGCTGATTATATCCTTCACCCACATAGAAACCTATGACATTTTTTTTTCCAGATTTGGTATCAATTGAGGTGCATACCTTGAAAGCATTGTAAACTGCCTTCATATTGACATTATCTCCCTGCACTAATCGATGAATTTGTTCATTTGTCTCCTAGAGAGGGGTACAAACCAATCTCTAAAAGTCTTCACAAAATCCTCCCATGAAATAAGATTGCAAGACCTCCCTTCAAATTTCTCAGAACTGCCTCGCCACCATCTCTCACTCAAAAGCAAAAAAAGAAGCCAAAGCAACTCTTCTTCTCAAGGACATGACATACTTTCTAAAATTTTTCTATTCAGATACTGATTCTATAGTCCTCCCTGCACAGAAAAGAGTGGCCTCATATCTTGAAATAATTTCGTGTATTTATCAATAAATTCCACCACTTCCACTACCGTATGTTGATTCCTTATCATCCGAAGTCATTGCTTCCATCATTTGGTAAATGCATCCATAGTAATGAAGGTGGTTGCACCAAATTCGGTGCTCATAGTGCCTCTCTATTTTCCCTTATAAGATCTTCCCGAATTGATTCCATAGAGAAGCACAAATTAATTATAACTCTTACACATTAATCAATCTAATCATATGCAAATTTATTTATAAAATTTATCCTCTTCCTAATGGCTCGATTTTTTTTTTTTCATTACTTATGCCCCTAAATCTAAAATCTTGCTCTGATACCACTCTTGTCACGACTGACCGGAGCTGGAATACCGGAAACGACGACGGATAAAAGAAAACATTTCTATAACTATTCCAATATAAATTTAAAGTCTCCAACTATACAATTATAAAAGAGCCACTACAATCCACAATGATTTAAAATTCGCCCATACATAAATGTTCTAATACGATTCGTGAAAATACACTTTAACATAACTCAACATAATTTATCGACATAAATACCTATCTCCTAGTTCCTCTACTGGTAAACATGACTTTCCTTCTATCGCCCATTTAATTAGTAGGACCTAAAAAGATAAGAACTAACAATTGAATATAATTCGCCAATTATGCTATTACACTATAACAAAAAGAAAAGAAGATGACGCCGCTTTTCGCTAGACATAAAAGAAAATAATCTGCCAAACAATCAATCATATGTGAGGTATGCATAAACATTTAAGAAGATACGGGGTCGATATACATAAACATTTAGAAAGATTTAACTTTTACTTTATCACCCGCCCATGAGTCATCAAAATACTCATTCAAAGAAAGATCTATCGCTATCATTGCCATTTGCCAATTTTATTTCTTTTGAATTATTTGCCAATTTCTTCTTTAATCATATTTCAGTACATTATCAAGGCCCCAAGCTATGGGGTGAACTCAAGTTTCAACATACACATTCATAAAGATACAATCATATCACTACACATTAATTCATAATTAAGAATAAATCAATGAGCTTTATAAAATGAAAGAATATGATCTAAGATTCGTGGTATATCCAACATGAAGAAGCAAGAACTATTCACAATTTATATAAAAGTAGAAAATCATCACAAATGAAGCAGAAGTCAAAATCATCTAAACATGCATTTCATCACAGGCAAGTAAAGATATTTTTACCATAAATTTAAGAACATAATTACCCACTTTAACTAGCTTCCTCAACCTCCTTTCCTTTAATGCTTCCTTCCTTAAGTGAAATCCCTATAACATAAAATATTAAGTATTAAAGTGACTTTATATATCATTAATTGATTATCATACCCCTTAAAATGATTCTAATCTAATTAACGATAATATAAATACTTTTCTTTTATAATATAACATGCATTTCCTTATAGGTTCTCCTAAATTTAATACTCTTTTCTTATTTATTTATTTATTTTAATTAATTCTTGAAATGATCTTAAGATTAATATTTGTAATTTCATCTAACTCATACTTTATTCCTAACTCATATTACTTATTCCTAAATTAACATATCAGAAAATCAATAAACCCTAAATTAAAATTTATAAATCCTAATTTAAACTTGAAATAGACTAAATCAAAGTTAATAACATTAAAATCGAATTTCTAATTAAACATATAACTAAATTTGCTTACCTCTTTCTTATTTCCTGTTGCTAATACGACGGTTCGCTTTTCCCCTTCTTCCTACTGACGACTCATAGGACTAGTCTGTCGCTTCCTCCTTCTTCCTCACCGACACATCGAAGACCTAGGCACGCCTTTCCTTCTTCCGACGACGACTGTCGACGACGGTTTCCTCTTCTCCTTCCTCTACTGACGACGACGGTAGTTCTTCTCTTCTCACTTTCTCCCTCTCTCTTCACAGTGTTTTGAGCTCGTTATAAACCGACCGAGTTCCTTCGATTCTATTATTTAATCACGAATCTGTATACATTTTCTTTTATTTTATTATTATTATTATTATTATTATTATTTTGTGTGTCTTCCTGGTATTACAACATCTCACTAACTAGCCCAGATTTCTCCTCGGCTTAATTTATACATACATCTATCACCTTCTTTCGATATCTAATCTATCAGATAAATCACTAAATTTTTTCAGATCATATATCGCTTTAATCTCTCTTACCAATTTTATATCTTTCCCAATTCTCCAAGTTTTACATCTAAACCAAATTTTACACGCTTCTTATTTCTTATCTTTTTGCATACATGTGACACAATGGAGACGAATGATTCATATAGAACCACTTAGGGATAAAGGCTTGTTGTTGTTGTTTTGTTTTGCACACTCGACTCCACCACTAACTGCTTTTATTAGCTTTTGATTCTCCAAGACATTTTAAAGAACTGCTTAATTTCATTTCTACTTTTATCACATAATATTAAATTTTCTTTAACATCTCAAATTCTAAGCTCTCAGAATGCTTAAAATATTTTTATTTGTGTTCTTTAAGTGTATAAAAAAAGACTTGGTTAAGATGTATAAAATATGACCTAAGTATACTTGAATTAAATGAGAATTTGACAGATAATAGACACAACAAGAAAGGATTCATGTAAATTAATTCCACTTAGGATAAAGTTGTTGTTGTTGTGTGTTCTTTAAGTCCCTATCTAATCCTGGACAATAATTTGATTTATTTTTCCTCTTACAATCTTTCATCTTAAAATCTAAAACTAATAATTGATGTGTACTTAAACTTTCACTTGGAATGACCTTACAATCTTTATAATCTAAACGATCTATTTTTTCATTAAAATAATCAATCGGTTTTACTAGATCCATTTTATAAGTAATAATATTTTCATCTCTTTCTTAAATAAAATATTAAAGAACTACAAAATTATGAAGAAAATCTAACGTATTTCTACCTTCTTCATTACTACCCAAATCCATAACCACCATGAACACTTTTAAAATCTTCTACCACTCTACCAACATGTCTATTTAAATCTCCTCCAATAAATACTTTTTCTTCAAGAGGTATCTTTTGTATTATTAATCCCTCTGATTCATTCTAACTTTTTTTTTTTGAGTTTACATCCAAACCTACTTGAGGTGCATAAACACTTATAATATTGATAATCTTAGTATCAACAATAATTTTTAAAGCTATAATTCTATCTTCACATCTATTAATATTTATAACATTATCCTTCAAACTTTTATCTATAATCACACCTACACCATTTCTAGTTCGACCTACTAATACCAAAGTTTAAAACCTAAACTATCAATCTCCTCGCCTTCTCCCCAACCCATTTAGTTTCTTGAACACATAAAATATTTATTTTTCTATGAACCATAATATCTATTAATTCCATTAATTTAATTGTAAGAATACCTATATTCCAAGATCCTAACCTAATTCTAGTTTCATGGACTAACTTTGCCCGTGATCCGTCCATAATGTGAACCTTGCTTATTTAACAGCACTCTACCATGCGCAGCTCGCATTTTTTCAATCGATATATAAGATGTCGCCTGTGGGACTGACAATGGTAGTGTTTTACGCTGGTTGTCGACTACCTTCTCTAAAAATAATAAATAAATAAAATTTTATTTTTTAATACTCTAAATAAATAAATTTTAAGATTTTAGAGGAGGCACAATATGAAATTTTTTATAGATAGAAGTAAAATTAGAAAAAAATATTAGAACATATTAAAATGCACTGTTTGACCTCCCCTTAAATCACCTATGACTTCGGTTGTATGTGAAATTCTTGTGAAAAGAAAATAGAAAATGAATCTTTCTCAAAGATTTGATCTAAATAGTTATTGTAATTTTAGCAAGCATCTATGATAGGACCATTGTAATGTACTACAGTATGATGAAGCAGGCAAAGTTGGAGGTAACAAGAAGAACCTAGTTGCAGATTTTGATTTTATTTTAAGGATGTAGTTGTCAAATTTTGAAAATAGAGGGTTAATTTTTCAGTTTTGGAGAATTCATAACAAAATTCATTAGTGTTTATAATTTGTAATTGTTTTGGTACTGTAATATAACAGATTCCTGTAATTTCTGTTTCAGTCAAATTTTGCTACCATGGATCTGAGTACTGGAATTGTGACAAATAGAAGGGCTGACCGGCATTTTGAAGAAGATGGCCCAATTTTCTGTGCAGCATTGGATGGAATGAAGATTCCATCTTATCCAGAATATGAAGTCAGAGTGAGGTAAACTATTTTTAGCCATCTGTAAGGTTGCGAGAGAGCATGCAAGAATGCCTCATATTATGTTCTTTATTTTTATTATTTATTATTATTATTATTTTTTTTGAGGTAGCATGAGTCGTTCCACCCTGCCAATTTTGTTTTTTTTCTTCACAAGCAAACTACTTGTGGTAAATTCTTTATGAGTACTCTAAAAAGAAATAAAAAAATTCTCCTGAAGTATGTTTTGTTATTCTTTTTCACATTTATTGGAATCTTGCACATATGTTAAATGTGCTTGGAAAAAAATGTTAGTCATGTATGGGCACTTGCAGGGAACATACATGTCAAGGAACGTCTTCTTGTTTCAAATTATGGGTAGTTTTTCTTTCAGTAAGGTTGGCTAAGTTGTTTACATACATGATATGTTTGAAATTTCATAAGCTTCTGATGGTATTGTCATGGGTGGTTAGTAGTAAATTCATTGAACATTCAATTTCCTATCTATTGTTCATGGTTGATGCCTTCTGTTAGTCTAAGTGTTGTCCTTGCTTTCAATATTAATTTATTTCTACTCATAGATATGCTACAGAACATAGATGTGGTGTTGTGGTAAAGGGGCCAAAACTGAGTGGAAATATATCTGGAACAGACCCATTAAAAGACAACCGCCTACTTCTTAAAGTTGAGGCTCTTGATGATACAGAAGAAGCAAGAAACACGGCTGCTATTATCAATGAGCTTTCTAAGGAGATATCACGAATTCTAGTATCTCACCCTTTAAATGCAAAGCGGGCAGGAAAAGGGAAGAATATAACAAATGTAGTGCTCTTGAGAGGTTGTGGAATTCGAATTGAGGTAATTTTACTGGATCCTTTTTTTTTTCTCATATCTTTTTTTTTTCAAGATCAAGTTCTATTTGGAGAAATTATGGTAGTTGTGCCCAAACAATCGAAGAATGTTAATCTAGCTTATTTTTTTTACTCTGCTCCAACCTAAATTTGTAAGAGGATTGAACTGATGCTAATTAACCTCTTAATATTATGATACAAGTCCACCCAATGTTGTCCAACTTGAATTAATTTATCACTAAGTTACTGAAGGATATGATGAACTCGCTGATGAGTTCAAGTCGCTAAGAGGTCAATTCATCTTGCTGGTGAACTTGCTAGTTAAGTCATCAAGGCTATTTAACAAGTCTATTCAGTATTCAGCTACATACTTCATTTTAACTCGGCTGGGCCCTCTATTCAGCCTTATATCATTTTAATTTGCAAACCAATATTTTGTTGAACTCATCTAAGGAATAGAAGGATTTCATCAATTCAAAGGGAAGTTACTAGAGTGTCACGGTCTAAACTCCCTCAAGCTAGCTGTGTTGTCATAGTACACTCCTTAAGTGCTAAGTCAGTCTTACACTCATACAATGCTAAGCTAAAATGCAAAGAAAGAAGAGAAGTAAGAAAATTTCACTAATAATAAGAGAGCTTTACAAAGATTTATGCCTTACACACTTGGACACTCACTCTTCTTAGATCCTTGGTTATAAATATGGAATGGTGGCTCCTATTTATATTCCTCCACCTTGTCCCATAGGAACAATCTAGAATACAACAAATTATTTTTGTGTTTATAGTTCTCTAGAATACTCCACACTATTTCATACATCTATTACAATTTATTATATTTTATTATATTTTAGGGAGTTCTAAAAAGTCTCAGTATATTCCCTAAACATCCAAACTATTCTAAATTATTCTAGAATCTTGTTGATTATTCTTGAAGTATCCAAAAAATTTTACATAATTCTAGAGACTTGTAAGATATTCTCGAAAGATCCAAAGTCTTTTTATAGTCTTCTAGATAAATTTAGACTTGCTTTTCAGCATCATTTGACTCCACTTTAATATGGTTTTGGTAGACCATATTTGCTATGTCACACCCAAGTGTTTAGCCAAACTTCTTGTCCCAACTTTAGTGCATGACATCTCCCCCCACTTGTCCTCGTGATGCCCTCATTGTGAGTCCCTTCATTGATCTATTGGATGTCCTCCTTGGACAGTCCTAAGTCCTAGGTCCTTCCTGGACTTCCAACTCACCTTGTCCTCCAACGTCCTCTCTAGGCTGGCTTCTTTATCAGGTGGTTGCTTGCTTTGGACTTCTATTAGCGAATTAAGGACTTGGGATTCCCCCTATTGGCTTAGCATCTCTACTACCTCGCTTGGTAGTGTTTCCTCAAGCCACTTCACTGGCAAGGCATCCTTAGGTTCTTTGAGGACTTCCACCATCTTTCTTGGCAAGTCCTCAACATCAATCTCTAACTCGTCCCCATAAGTTAGATGACTATCCCTATGCTTTGGGATATCTTCCTTGGTTTGCAGCTCTTCTCCCTTGGAATTGCTTCCCACATGTCCTTATCCCAGCCATTGTTTAAAAAGTCATTCAAGGTGTACGCATTGAGGCGCACCTTGAGGCTTACGCCTTTTTCAAGTGAGGTATATGCCTCGAGGCGCTTTGAGGCAGTGTTTCATTTTATTTTTTATAAATAATAATTATAGCTAATTTATTTTATAAATTATTATACATATTTATCAAATTATCTCACTAACTTAAAGAGTTAGACTTCTCAATTTTGAGCGATCTACCTCACTCAAATTATGCAAGTCAGTGTTACTTTTCTTTTTTAAACAGCACAAGCTAGAATCTCTGAGCAATGATACATCTCTAGAAAGCACAACTATCTTCCTCTTTATTTTTAATCTATTATTTTATTTAAAATTATATTAAATTGATTATTAATTATTATAGAGAATAAGAAGAAAGTTGTAGTAGTTTAATAAGATTTTGAATATGATGAAACATATTCTAAGGATGATAGTTACATATAATATTTTTTCTAAAAATAATGAATTGATGGTAATACTATTATAGATCTTGATTCTCATGATGCATTTAAATTTTAAGCAACTATATCAATGAAATCTTATTTCAATTTATATTTTATATTAACATTTGATAATATGATTTGTGATTTGTATCTTTATGATAATGGACTAGGTGAATATATTGAAAGTTTGTCATTTTTCTGATTTATTTTTATTTTATGAAATTTTTATTTTTTGTTTCGAGGTTACGCCTCGCCTCACTACGACAAAATGCCTCAGCTTTTGATTTTGCCTTTTTAAACGTTAATCCCAGTAGCCTCTGTGTAGTCCCCATGCGCACAACCTGGTCGCCATCCTCATCCTCCATCCTTTCTTGACGACTTGTGAGGACCATTAGGGCATGTCTCTAAAGACAATGCCTTTGCAAGTAAAGCAGATGTTGTGAGGCCTATTCAGATCCTTGCCAATCCATAGTTTGCTTCTCTCTTTCCTCATCACCCCCACGATGTCTTGGCAAGCCTCCTCCTTATCTTGACTTAGTCATCTCTTTTGTTGTTCTAGCCTTCATGAGAAGTGCTTGTCTTCCCAAGTGTTGCATGCTTGCCCAAAGCTATTGTGGTTGGTGGTGGATTTCCTCACCAAGGCATGCTTGCACAAGGCCATGTCTTTGTGCAAATCCCTCATGTGAGCTGGCATCCTGTTGAGTTCCCCCTTGAGCTCTTCATACACCTCCACCATCTTGTCCATCATGGATTCTTCTAGTCAAGGCAATCTATCTCTCTTCGCAAACCCCTTTCCACTAGGCTACTTGCCTCTTCTCTTTTGCCATCCATCTGGTCCTCTGTGCCATTCACAACCTCCATCCTCTGAGGTATATATAAACCGAAACTAGAGATCCTCTTTTTGGACTTCCCCTTGGCTTGCATGCTATAGGATCATGTAGCTCTTCCCAACTTTGGGCTTGTGAAGACTCTATGATTGCCACACCAACCCTATCACGGATACCTCTTGGCCTCCGCCTTGCTTTGAGATTGAACTTGGCACTGTTACCACTTGTCAAGGGCTAAACTTCCTCAAGCTAACTGTGTGGCCTTAGCACACTCTCTAAGTGCTAAGTCAATCTTATGCTCACACAACGCTATGCTATAATGTAATGAGAGAAGAAAATAAAATAGAAAATTGTTGACCTCCACATATGGTTCACAAGTCAAATGAACCATGAAATTTAAAATAAATAATTGACGAGAGGAACATCATATGAATCGGGTTTAAAATGCCCTAATCGCGATCGGATTCAATCAAATTCATCTCGATTTGAATATTCGGCTTCGTAATGCGTCTACTATCAAAATTAATTAAATGAAATATATCAGACAAATTAATAATTGATTAATTAATTAAAATTAATTTTTAATGAAATTACACGCATATCGAAGTTCCGGCGTCCGCGACCTCCGTTAAATTGATCGTGCCATTGCGTCAATCAAAGCGGCGTTTTCCGTAGTCAATTCGGTAAAGTCTACGTGAAAGTCGAGCGATTCGAACACGACGTCGCGTAATTTAAGCCCAATTTCACTTCGACCATCGCCGACGTTGTCCAAATGACCTCTGATCGTGAAACGGATATCGTCGTTGCGTTCGGAACAACAAAAATGCCTCAAATTAATATCCATATTGATAAGGTTTAGCGCAAGAAATAATTTTGGTGTCGAAAATATTAATAATTGCATTATTATCATGTTAACGCATAATTATGCAGTTAATAGCCGCTTAAACCTTAATTCTTATCCTAATCGGCCGCCTAAATCCACCCAATTGAAACATACGCTCGTCATTTCTAATTGGTTGCCGTTTAGGCAGCCAATTAAAGGGTGCAGTTTAACCTAAAGGACGAAACGAGCGATCTCTACTCCCCTCTCTCGCACGTCTCAGCCGAAGGAATGATCTAGAGCTGGTCGAAATCCTTCTCCTTCCCTCGCGCTCGATTCCTCCCCGTCTCCCTTTCATCCGTGCAAGCCTAGTAGTTGAAGGAGACTCTTCTCCTGTTCCGTCCATCCTAGCCGAGGAAACGAGCACGCAGCCTTCCGATCTCGTGCCGTCCTTCCCAGTCGAGCGAGATGCCCGATTTCCTCTTCCCGTCCTAACCAAACACTGCACGACCGAACTCCCCTCTCAGTTCGTCTGTCCCTCTCGAGCTCCTTCCCTGCTGGGCACAAGAGCCACGACCGAACTCCCTTCTACTTGCCAAACTCCCCAAGCCGAACAGCAAGCCCTAACTGGTCAAGCTTGGCTCTCTATCTCTTCCTTCCCTCTTCAAATTAAGTTCCAGGTTGTTTCACTCAACCCTAACTTGCATTTTGCATTTGGGCTTCCCTTGAATGGAATGGACTTGATGAATCCCTCTTTCGCATGCTATGTAGTTGGATTAGGGATAAAATTTATAAGGCTTGATATATCATATGACTTATGCCTTGTTTTGTTGTCAAACATTTGTTTGTTTTGTGCTGAAATGTCTTTACTTGAGTCATGGGGTAAAGTTAAGATGGAAAATCAGCGGAATTGCTTGCTCTTGTTTGTTGGATTTCTTCTTAAGATCCACTAAACAGTGAAATCATCACAAGATTAAGTTGGAATGAGGTAAAAATGAGAGATAAGGTCTTGTGAGATCTAAACTTTCTATTTTGGTTGTTTTAAAAACAAAAAAAAGAGAAAAATCAGATTTTAGATTTCTTTCAAGTTGTTCATCATGTCATCTTGCTTGTTTGGGCTCAATCTCATTTAATGGCGATCTAAAATCTATTTGTCTTATTACCAATTCACTATTCCACTTAGTTTTTGAAGAAAATAGAAGAAAGCAAAACTTTGGTTTACATATTTATGCACAATCAGGTTTTCTTTAACACTCTCATTGGATGTTTGGTATGTGATAGATAAGAGGCTGAACTTGCTAGGATATTGAATTGCTGATTTCTGCACTATCTAGTGTTGCTATACTTCTATTAAAGAGTGCTGAAATTGGTTTATGCATTTCTACCAAGCTATCATCCCATTAATCCTTTTATTCGATTTGGGAAAAGAAATTGACAAGAGTACTACTTGCATGAGATTGTTCTAACTCTATTATGTCTCTTGTTATTGTTTGACATCATGATATTATGTAATGGTTGCTTAATCAAATTTGAAGTTTTAGATTTATATATGCTGTTCTCTTGGGTTACTAAAAAAAGGGGGAAGGAATGTGTAAAGGCTATCATCTATGAAGAGTTGCCTAGCTTTGCTTTAGTTTCTTTCTAGCAGTCGATTCTTGCATTTGTCAAAACCTAGTATGATTGCTTGTCCTATGGGGGTTGAAGCTTACTTGAATATCTTGCAAACAATTGTTTTAGCTCAATCTGAAATTTCAGGTTTATATGTGTGAGCTTAGCATGTTGCTCACTTCTTTGCTCCCTTCTTTGTACTAGTTGCTAATGGTGGGTTTTGTTCTCACTTAATTTCATTTCTTGCAAGTATTTTCTTACAAAAATATGAAATTTTTTGGCTTGCATGATATCAAATCTAGTATGGTTGCTTTGCTTTTGTCACCAAGCATTCCTATGACGCATCTATTTGAGTTACCAAACAAAAAAAAAAATGTAAAATTAGTAAGGCTTAATTTGGTCATTGATATGTGATGCATATTTCTTTCTCTTGATTTGGGAAAGAATGAAAAGAGAGCAAGTTTATTTTTATTATCATGAGTTTAATCTTATGTTGATGTTGGCTTGAAATGATAAAGTGAGGTTATGATTCCCATGAGATCTTTCTCATTTCTATTTGACCCTTCTCTACCATTTGACAATGTCTAGGGAATGTATTAGCTAAATCATGTTATCATGCAAGTAAATATTTTTGTTGAATTGAAAATTCAGATTTATATTCATTAAATGAAATTAGTTGTTTCATCCTATGTAAATCAAACACTATTTGCAAACAACTATCATGAGGTAAAGCATGATTTATATTATTCTCTTTTCTACTGTATCTTTTACTTTGCATTGATATAAAAATGTTAAGAATTGGAGACAGAAGATATGCAAAATTTTATGTGATTATCTATTAGCAAAAGATGAAATGCATGCATATCCGTTGACCTTTAATTGCTATATTATGGGATTTGAGAAAGGTATTTCCTTCTTTACATTCAAAGTGAGAAGGATGGAATGGTGCTCATATGTGATATAAAGTTTATGTTACAACTTGCTATTTGAATATTCCAAATGCAAAATTCAGATGAAATAGTGATAAAAATCATGTTATAACAAGGGGGTTTCAGCAGTATTTTAATTTCATGCACATGTGAATATAAATTTGTTAAAATTACCTTGTGATAAGTATCCGTTCACATTAAACTAATGCGGTGGGAAAACTTGTGCTATAAGTACTTGTTCACGTTGTTCCAACGTGGTAAGAAAACTTGTTTTGTGATAAGTACCTGTTCACATTGTTCCAATGTGGCAGGTAAACCTGCTCTGATATAAGTACTCGTTTACATTGTTCCAATACGAAAAATTTATTATAAGCATATATTCACGTTGTTCTAACGTGGCAGAAAAATCTGTTAAAATAAATCTTTAGGTTAGCGTTGTTTGATCTGGCCGGAAAAACTTGTGATAAATAAAATTCGTGTTGTTTAACTGCCACGAGGAAATATTTTGTGATAAAGACATTGCCTTTGTCTAGGCGAAGGTTAGAAATTTCTAAACTAAACCGATAAGGTTAACATTTTAAAACAAACTTTTGAATCTTACGTATCATAAGATAAATATGAATTAAGATTCAAATCATGAAATAAACACTTAGAATTATAAAGTGTAAGACATCAAATGAATTAGAGAAAG
The DNA here is from genome assembly GCA_021442155.1 of Cymbidium sinense. NCBI lineage: Eukaryota > Viridiplantae > Streptophyta > Magnoliopsida > Asparagales > Orchidaceae > Cymbidium > Cymbidium sinense. The sequence continues at coordinate 16,796,108 of CM038229.1, read as the reverse complement.
AGATTTAAACGAATTTGATGACTTGCTCACTAACAAGCATATGATTTGATAGCTTAATAGCAAGCAAGAATGTACTTTCAACCATCACTTGAAATACAAATAAGATTTTATTTATTGAATCAAAATATCTTAAAGGAGGTTTAAACTAAGCTTGAATCTCCTTAAGTTTGTCAATAAATGCAAACTAAAATTTTCAATATATGTGTATTGAAAATATGAAAAAATTGATGTTCAAATTAGTTCTCTTGGGAGGAGAATTGAATATAATTTGAGTTAAAACACAAAGACTTGCAAAGAATAACTCTATGAGTGTAAGTAAAGTTTGATGAATTCGTCAATGAATATGAATGAGATACCTTCATTAAATGTTGATATAAAAATGAATATTTGATCTGGGGCTTAGTTAAACATTCAAATGAATGAGCTTCTGTATATATTTATGATCAATCTTATATTAAAAAAGAATTAAATTCAAGCATGAATCATGAACCATTTTTGCATATTAGTTCATAGTTTTGGACTTCGTGTCAAATATTTAATATAATGATCAATTGTACATATTCAAATGGTTATTGCATTCCATTTAATTTGAATGTCTTTAATATGCAAGTTAAATGAATCTCATGCTTACTTTATGAAGCAATGTTTTTTTTAATCACTTGATTCATGCAAATACTTGAATGAATAAAGTTCATGCTCAATAGAATATATACATGCTTGGTTTATTGTAGAACAGATATATACTTGAATTATTATAAGTATTTGGGGAATGTCAAATTCATACCTCATTGAACAAATGCTTACATTTGATTAATAACAAGTGTTTGAAAAAGATCAAATGTGCACCTTTTATAGAATAAATCTATACTTGATCTATGTTTGAAGGTATTGAAAAACCCATACTTGTAACTTGACATGTTTTTATCATGCCAAACACAAATACTTCAACTTAGACATTTCAATGTTTATACAATATTTTAAAAGAGCAGATACTCGTATTTATGTTGAAGTATTCAGTATATCAAACATCTAAAACGAAAGAACAGATACCACACATCCCAGTTTGGTCTTAGGACGGGTCCGGGTTAACAAAATCTAAAAATCTAATGATGCCATTATAATATTTTCAATTTAGTATAATCTGAGAAGTTAATTCTGCCGTAGAATGACAAAAGGTAAATCTATCGGCATCATTGTTAATGTGACTTTTCAAATTCAAGTTCTCATAAGAAAGTCTCAAACTCGATACTTGTATGTATGTTGAAGTATTCATTTTGTGATATATAAGGTTCAAAAGTTTATCTAAAATGTTAAACCTTATAAGTTTAGTTTACTAGAAATTTATACCATTCCGCGTAGCCGGGAGGCGAGTCTTTCCTCCGCGCAGAAATCGTGCGTGGTATCAGTAAGATCTGCGGTAGAAAGTATATAATTTATTTACGCAAGAAAAAGGCGTGCATAGGTTTATAGTATAGATTTCCTGCGTTGGACGGCGTAGCAACTTATTTCAGCTTTCTCCCACATTAGAATAATGAGTAGTTATCAACAAATTTCTCATCGTTGGAACGGCGTGGGCAGACTTATCACAGTTTTTCATCGCGAACAATGCGAGCATTTATTCAGATTTCCCGTTGGAGCGTTATAATAAATTCCCCATTGGAACGATGTGAGCATCTTATATCGAGTAAAATATTGGAACAATGTGAGCAGTACTTATCACAAAATAAGTTCTTGCGTTAACAACGCGTTCTTATAAGCGTAAGTTTCAGCGTTGGAATAATGTGAGCAGTGCTTATGAAATAATTTTAACAAATTTAAATTCACGTATGTGAATTAAAATCTTGGAACAGCTTTATGAGTTTTTCATTGGCTTGAATTTTGCATTTGGAATATTCAAATATGGCTCATGCGTAAACTTTAGATCACATATGAAACCATTTCCTTCTCACTTTAAATGTAAGGAGGAAATACATTTCTCAAGCTCACAATATGATTAAAGGTCGAGGGAAATGCATGCATTTCATCTTTTCTTTAATAGATAATCCTAGAAAATTTTGCATATCTCGTCTAATTCTCAACATTTTATATCTATGCAAGATAAAGATCTGATAGAGAATTGAACAATATAAATCATGTTTTACCTTATGGTAGTTGTTTGCAAGTAGTGTTTGATTTGCATAGGACGAAACAACTAACTTCATTTAATGAATATAAATCTGAATTTTCAATTTAACAAAAAAATTTGCTTGCATGATAACATGATTTAGCTAATACATTCTCTAGATATTGTCAAATGGTAGAGAAGGGCCAAATAGAAATGAGAAAGATCTCATGGGAATCACAACCTCACTTTATCATTTCAAGCTAACATCAACATAGGATTAAATCAATGATAATAAAAATAAACTTGCTCTCTTTTCATTCTTCCCCAAATCAAGAGAAAGAAACATCACATATCACATCAAATTGAGCTTTACTAATTTTACATTTTTTTTTGTTTGGTAACTCAAATAGATGCGTCATAGGAATACTTGGTGACAAAAGCAAAGCAACCATACTAGATTTGATATCTTGGAAGCCAAGAATTTCAGATTTTTGTAAGAAAATGCTTGCAAGAAATGAAACTAAGTGAGAACAAAGTCCACCATTAGCAACTAGTACAAAGAAGTGAGCAATATGCTAAGCTCACACATATAAACCTGAAATTTCAGATTGAGCTGAAACAATTATTTGCAAGATATTCAAGCAAGCTTCAACCCTCATAGGACAAGCAACCATGCTAGGTTTTGACAAATGCAAGAATCGATTGCTAGAAAGAAACCAAAGCAAAGCTAGGCAACTCTTCATAGATGACACATTTCTTCCCCCTTTCTTTTAGTAACCCAAGAGAACATCTTAAATAAATCTAAAATTTCAGATTTGATTAAGCAACCATTGCAAAATATCATGATGTCAAATAATAGCAAGAGACATAATAGAGTTAGGACAATCTCATGCAAGTAATACTCTTGTCAATTTCTTTTCCCAAATCGAATAAAAGAATTAATGGAATGATAACTTGGTAGAAATGCATAAACCAATTTCAACACTCTTTAATAAAAGTATAACGATACTAGATAGTCAGAAATGATTCAATATATCTGCAAGTTGCTCTTATCTATCACATACCAAACATCCAATGAGAGTGTTAAAGAAAACCTGATTGCATAAATATGTAAACCAAAGTTTTGCTTTCTTCTATTTTCTTCAAAAACCAACAAGTGGAATAGTGAATCGGTAATAAGATAAATAGATTTTAGATCGTCATTAAATGGGATTGAGTAGATGCATTAGATTTGCCTTATGTTAAGAAAGGTAGAGGTAGACCTAAAAAGACTTGGTTAAGATGTATAAAAAATGATCTTAGTATACTTGAATTAATTGAGAATTTGACACATAATAAGACACAATGGAGACGAAAGATTCATATAGCTGACCCCACCTAGTGGGATTAAGACTTGTTGTTGTTGTTGTTGTATTAAATGGGATTGAGCCTAAACAAGCAAGATGACATGATGAACAACTTGAAAGAAATCTAAAATCTGATTTCTCTCTCCTTTTTTTGTTTTTCAAGCAAAAATGGAAAGTTTAGATCTCACAAGGCCTTATCCCTCAATTTTACCTCATTCCAACTTAATCTTGCGATGATTTCACTGTTTAGTGGATCTTAAGAAGAAATCCAACAAACAAGAGCAATCAATTCCACTGATTTTCCATTTTAACTTTATCCATGGCTCATGTAAAGGCATTTTAGCATAAAACAAACAAATGCTTGATAACAAAACAAGGCATAAGCCATATAATATATCAAGCCTTACAAATTTTATCCCTGATCAAACTACATAGCATGTGAAAGAGGGATTCAACAAGTTCATTCCATTCAAGGGAAACCCAAATAGCAAAATGCAAGTTAAGGTTGAGTGGAAACAACTTGGAGCTTGATTTGAAGAGGGAAGATAGAAAGAGCAAGTTAGACTTCTTGTTTAGGAAGTTCGGATAGAAGGAGTTCGATTGTGGCTCGTGTGTTGGTAGGGAAGGAGCTCGAGAGGACGAGCGAGAGAGGAGTTGATCATCTGATGTTTAGTTAGGGAGGGAGGAGAAATCGAGCATCTTGTGCGGGAAGGGAAGAACGAGGGAGATCGTGCTCGTTTCTGCAGGATGGATGGAATAGGAGAAGAGTCTCCTTGATTGCTCTGCAGACGAAAGAGGCAGGGGAGGAATCGAGCAGGGGAGAGAAGGATTTGAGAGCTCTAGATCATCCTTCTACGTCGAGAGAGGAGTAGATCGCGCGTTTTCAGGTTAAACCACACCTTTTAATTTGTACTAGCGATTAGAAATGGCGAGCGGTACATTTTACATGCGATTTTGGTAGATTAGGATAAGGAATAAGGTTTAAGCGGCTGTTAACTGCATAATTATGCATTAACGTGATAATAATGCAATTATTAATATTTTCGACACCAAATTTATTTCTTGCGCTAAACCCTATCAATATGGATATTAATTTGAGGTATTTTTGTTGTCGAATGGCGATATCTTTAGCGATCGGAGGTCGTTTGACGGCGTCGGTATAATTCGAGTGAAATTGGGCTTAAATTGCGTGACGTTCGCGTAGACTTTGTAGAATTGATTGCGGAAAGTGTCATTTGATAGATTTCGACGTTTGGACGGTAATGGTGCGATCAATTTCGCGAATGAAGGTCAGATTGCGTCGTCGAGCCGCTGGACGATATCATAATGTCCCGCGGCAAATCTTTACTAGGAATAGATGGTCGGACGGATAAAAGAAAATATTTCTAACATTTTCTTAAACAAAATCTCCCGTCATAAAACTACAATTCAATTTGCAGCACATATATCTCTCAAAATTCACTGAAATATAATTTTCACCATCCTTGCAAAATACACATCTACCTGACGATAAAGCATATTTTTTTATTACGCGAAAAATAAGCAATAGAGTATTTATAAGAATCAAACATCCAAGAGTGACAAATGAATATTTAAATGTGCTTTACTACATTTATCATCCATTTTAGAATTGTAAACTTTTACAAAGAAAATCTTTCTAATACTCGTCAAAGGACAAGTAAATTGTACCATATTTCATTGCTGCATGCATTTGTGCATTGAAATTGCAAGGGGTGAGACTTTCAACATATTACATTCATAGCGTCTGATTATACAATCGTATTAATTTATAACTACAAAATCGGTTAATTTTATAAAATGACGAAGTGGCAATCTGATCAGTATTGGTATTATTCAACATGAAGAAAGGAAGCTACATGATTTATGAATAAGCGTGAAAATAAATCACAATTTGATCTGAAAAAAAGTCATAATCATTTTGTGCGTTGAAAGTAAAGACATTTTTCTAAATGTAACGCATATATCTTCGTTAATTTCGGTTCTTCAATCTCTTTAATCTTCTTTTCTTTAATTTAATTCTATATAATAAAATATTGATTGGATCGATATTAGAAAGCAATTTATTTTATTTTTATTTAACTCATGCTTATCTTTACGTATACTTTTATTATTTGGCGTTAGATTCATGATATTGATTATTTTCTAAATTAAGTTAAATTAATTTTTAATTTATTTAATATAATGATATATGTAATTTGATTATACTCTAATTCTTATTATTTTTTCTTAATGCAATTTAATTTAAAATTTTCTATTTTCTAATGATTTCTAAGAATCATAATATGTAATCAATTGATTCAATTCGTGATTATAAATTATCTTTTATAAAGTCATTAACATCAAATTTTCACAAATCAAAAATTAAGGCTTAAATTATTTTTCATTTACTAATTCATTTAAAATTTCCTTTTCTTGAAAATCTATTATTTTCCAATATCTATAATAAATCATTTAAGGGTTTAGGTAATATAATAAAATTAGGGCGGTATAAATTCTAAAATTTAAACATATATATATATATATATATATGTTTTTTCGTCAAATTAGAGATAAAACAATGTCAAATCATCATTGTTTCTCCTAAAATTCTTCTTGATTTAATAATAACTAAATTAAATCCAAATTTTAAATAAGAAAATAGAAAACCCTTATATATATATAGGCATTTTCTCATTTTATAAAATCCAAAAGAAAATATTCTCAATTAAATTCGTCGTCGAATTTCTAACACCTTTAATTAAGATTAATATAATAACAACAAAAATCAGATTTCTAATCTAATAAATAATTATATAAATCATCTATTTAACCTGCCTTTATATTTCCTTTCTATTCTCGGTTGCCCTAGGACCTATTCGAGCGGATGGACGCATGCATACACTCGGCTTCCTTTCCTCTCGCGCACATGGCTCTCGTTCGCATGCAAGGGAACGCAAAGGGCTTTCCTCCTTCCTTCTTTTTTCGATTGACGACATCTGAGCTTAGGACCGATGTCGGTAGTCGCCTCACTTTTAGACGCGGGACGATTTCCCTTCCCCTCGACCTTTCTTTCTTTTTCTCTCCCTTTCTCTCTCATTGCTTTGGGAAGTCTGTTTCGGCAAAATGAAACCGAGCTCCCCCCTTCGATGATTCTATTCGAAGTCAATCGTCGCTACGGTTGGATTTTCATTATTTATTTATTTATTTTTTATTTCCGGTTATTACAATCTCTTCCTCTTATAAATATTTCGTCCTCGAAATTTAATGACATAATAAAAATAACACACCTTTAATTAAACAAATGAGGATAAAGTCCTCGCATTTCTGATTCCATCTCCCACGTAGCTTCTCGATCTGATCCATGTTTCCACAGTACATGGACAAATGAAATTTTCCTATTCCTGAGATGCTTAACATCAAAATCTATAATTCTTTCTAGCTTCTCCACAAATGTGAGATCAGGTTGAATATCATTAGGATCAACAATAATTTTGTTAGCTTCATCAGTAACATATTTTCGCAGGAGGGAAATATGAAACACATTATGCACTCTTTGCATGTGAGAAGGTAAAGCCAGTTTATAAGCTACTTTCCCAATTTTTTCAAGATTTCATATGGACCAATATAACACTTTCCAACTTTATTATTTTATACCTTTCATGGGGTTGACTTTAAGAAATACAAATTCTCACTTCAAACTCTGGTCGATGTTTAGCATCATAATATTTTCTTATCTTGAACAACTTTTATTATCGAGAATCAATCGGATCTTTTGTGGCTTAAATTATCTCAATAATTATTTTTTTACTTTCCCAACAAAGCGGTTACGCATTTCCTCCCATAAGACTTCATAAAGAAAGCATATTATTTGAAATTTATTATTATAAACTCAATCGAACAAATTTCTCAATTTCCCAAAATCAGGATACAAAGTCAGCAAATCTTGAGTGTTTGAATTGTTCTTTCTGACTGACCATCAATTTGAGGATGGAATGCAGCATTGAAAGTAAGCTTCATAGCTAAAGCTTCTTGAATTTTTCTCCACAGTCTAGATGTAAATCGGTCATCCCGTTCAAACACTATTAATTTTGGCACACCATGTAACTTTACAATTTCATCAACGTATTTTCTTGCTAGCTTTTCAACAACATTATATTGTTTGATAGGTATAAAGTGTGCAGATTTAGTCAATCTATTAATAATAACCCAAATAGCATCGCATCCTTTTTTGGATTTAGGTAAGCCAACCATAAAATCCATAACAATATCATCCTATTTCCACTGAGGTATTAGCAAAGGTTGTAAAAGTCTACTTGGCTTCTGATGTTCAGCCTTAACCATCTGACATGATTGACACTTCAAGGCAAATTCAACTACACTTCTTTTCATTCTTGGCCACCAAGATATTTCCTTAAGATCTTGATGCATTTTGTTACTACCTGGATAAATTGTATAATTAGAATGATGTGCTTCATGTAAGATGTCTTTCCTCAAATCTTCAACATCTAGAATGTAAACGCGTTACCATGATACTTCAGTAATTGCTCTCCATCAATTTCAAAATCTTCTGTATGGCTTACTTTTATCAAATTTAAAATTTTCTGAAAGTCATCATCTTGAGGTAAAGCATCTCGTATTCTGTCTTTCAAATTTGATTATATAGCTATTTGATTTAACAATAAAGCATAATCATCTGTAGATTTAATAATTGAAATTTTTAATTTTTTTAAATATTTAATCAATTCCTCCTGTTGAGAGATCAACCAATTAGCACTACAAGATATTTTTCTACTTAAAGCATCAACAACTACATTTACCTTTTCCGGATGATATTGAATATCCAAATCATAATCCTTAATGAGTTCTAACCATCTCCTTTGCCTTAAATTTAGCTCCTTCTGAGTAAAGATGTATTTCAAGCTTTGATGATCAGTGAAAACTTCACACTTATATAAATAATGTAATAAAATTTTCAATGCAAATACTCTTCTCTTTAGATCGTGAGTTAGATAATTCTTTTCATGATTTTTCAATTCTTTTAAAGCGTAAGCAATCACTCTTTTCATTCTGCGTAAGTACATCTCAGCCTCTTAATGATACATCACTATAAATTTGAAATCCGTGATAGAATAGTTAATCTGGTGCAATCATTAAATAATTTTTTGATTTTGAAAACCTCTTCTCCGATCATTCAAACTTAAGCGCTTTCGAGTTAGATAGTGGATGACAATCTGTGAAAACCCTTCAACGAATCTCCTGTAATATCTCGTCAACCCTAAGAAACTTTTGATTTCTATGATAGTGGTGGTTGAGTGCATTATTTATTCTCGACTTTACTTCGATCCATGAAACTCCTTCGTATGTGCCCCAAGAATATGATGTTATTTAACCAAAATTCACACTTTAAAATTTTTGCATATAATTCATTTCCTTTCAAAGCTTGCAAAATAATGTGAAGATGATTTTCATGATCTTCTAGAAAAATTAAAATATCATCTATGAATACAATCACAAATGAATCTAAAAGGGTTTAAAGATTATTCATGAGATCCATAAATCTACCATTTGTTAAGCCAAAGGCATCACCACTTCATGGTGTCATACCTATGAATCGGTCTTGGTATACTTCTTCTTTGATTAGGCATGATAACCGATCTTTAAATCAATCTTTGAAAATACGAAGCTCCTTCTTGATCAAAAGATCATCAATTCTTGGCGAGGTATTTATTCTTGATGTGAGTTTATTAAGCTCTATCATGCATACTTAAGCTCTCATCTTTTTTCTTCACAAACAATACAAGAATTCCCCAAGGAGATGTCTTGGGCGATAAATCTCTTCTCACAATTCAGTGATTCTTCAACTCTTGTAATTCTTTGATCGTCATTCTATATGGTATTTTTGCTACAGATTTTGCACATTGAATTAAATCAATAGAGAAATTTTAGCTCTCTGACTGGAGGTAAATCTAGTAAATCATCTAGAAAATCTTCTGGATATTATTTTATTACCGGTATATCTTCTAACTTCTTTATCTCTTTAATAACATCAATAACTTGAGCAAGAAAGCCTTCATAGTCTTTTGCTAGTATCTTTTGAACTTTCAAGCAAGACACCATCATAGCTAAGACTCCTTTTATGAATTTGAATTCTTCTTCAGAATATTGAATTTGACTATCTTTTTACAATAATCTATAGTAGCATAATGTTTAGATATAATACATTCCTAAAATCATCAATTCATATATAGTGTATTAAATCGCATCCGCTTCTTTCACAGATATTCAGATTCACACTACAAACATTTCTAGCATTCATTTGAGACCCATTTGGCATTGCAACTGAAAGTACTACAGATATTTCCATAACTTTTAATCTCAAAATTCTCACACATTTCTCAGATATAAATGAATATGATGCTTCAGTATCAAATAAAACTCTAACTGATTTACTTTCAATAAAGATGATACCTATAAATGAGTAGGCATATAAAACAAATATATCTGATATAAAATTTTTTATGATTTAAATAAAGACATACCAGAATGACATCGACGCAGTCTTTTTTGCTTCTGCGTGAGTGCATAAACTTCAGTATGTATTCCCCTTCGAGTTTGAGATGGGCCCGGTCTGTCGATCAATCACCCTTTATTTGATAGTCCAGGGAGGTTGAATACTTGTCAGTATCTATTGAAGATTTCGACCCAAGATAGACAAGATTTTGTCATATGTCACGTAATAGTAAGTGTTTGTTCAGAGATACTCTCCTTTGTGCTCTTCCACATTTTGGGCATGATAACATTCTTCTGGCGACATTAGTATACTTAGCTTCTTTCGGTTTGATTTTTTAGGTTTGAGCATTCAGGATTTTGGCTTTATTATCATTTATTTTCTTCAATATCTCTCCTGGTAGTTTGCAAATCCAATTCCCATCCTTCTCCAAGACAACATAGTCATTCAGGAGGAATCAAAGCTGACTACGTCATTTAGTCAGATAAACTATGATATTTTTCTTGCATTTGGTATCAATTGAGGTGCATACCTTGAAAGTATTGTAAACTCAGAACTTCATGCATGATAGAACAATCTTCAACCGTCGATGAACTTGTCTGCATTTATCTCTAGGCGAGGGATATAAACGATCTCAAAAGTCTTCATAAAATCCTCCCATGAAAAAAAGGCAGCTTTCCTTCAAACTTCTCTTCTGTCCTGCCACCATCTCGCAGCCTCAAGTAAAGAAGCCAAAACAACTCTTCTTTTGCGGGGCATGACATACTTTCTAAAATTTTCTCATCCGTCAAGGGTTTAGATTCTATAGGTCCTCCTATCCACGAGAAAAGAGGTGGTCACATATCACGAAATAATTTGGTGTTGTCTATAGGAACCCGTCATTCTTAGCTTGTGTATCTTTGATTTCTTATCATTTGAGTCATTGCTTCCATCATTTGTGTAATGCATCATCATAGTGAAGGTTGCACCAAATTCGGTGCTTTCGGCTTTGTCTTCTCTCTTTTCACTCATATCTTCGAATTGATTCCATAATTAATTAATTATAATTACAATCTCAATATAATTATATGCAAATATTTCATAAAATTTATCATCTTCATAATGACTCTGTGATTATGATCATACTTATGTTATTAAATATAAAATCTAGCTCGATCTTACTCTTTGTCACACAGAGCTTGGAATCAAGGCGAAAGACGGTGGAAATAAAAAAATATTTCCTAACATTTTCAATCTTTAATAAAATCTCCAATCGTATAAAATACTAAAATTCACAAATTATTTAATACTTTTGTCCACATATATATCTTAACAAAATTCATATGAAATATAATTTAAATATACATAATTACATAATTATTTATCTCCAGTCTCGGTGATAAGCGTAACATAACCTCCTTCTATCTAGTTAGGATGGTTACCGAAAAAAAATAACATCAATAATTGATTATCTTTATGCTATAAACAAACAAGAGAAATAAAATATTTGTTATAACGTGTATAAAAGAAATTGCTCAAACAATCAAATATATAGAATCATGTACAAATGAATATTTTTTGAATTACTTTTACATTTATCATCCATTTTAAGAGTCCTAAACCTTTACCAAAGATCTTTCATACTATCCAAAGGAATGAAATAAATTTGTACCAATTTCATTGATTTTTTTTTCGCGGTACATTACGTCTCAGAATACCTGTAAGGGATGAACTACTTTCAACATCTACATTCATAGCATCTGATTATACAATCGTATTAATTCATAACTAATAAAAATCAATTAACTTTATAAAATAATGAAGTAATGATATAATCAGATTCAATTATTCAACACGAAACACTACAAATGATTTATGAAGAAATAGGAAAATAAATGTTGAAATTTTCAAATTAAGCATGATTAGTGATTTAATTAGGTAATTAGACATCATAAAAAAAATTTAAAATAGTTCAGTCGCCCGGGGATGATGCCGATCGTATTGATGGCGATTGGCGATTTTTTTTTTAAAAAAATTAAATTGATAGTCCGTTTTTTTTGACCATATCGCTCATTAGGTGTGAATTTGGCGTCTTGGTATCGTTGGAAAGATAATGAAAAATTCTGACTTTCGTGTGACAACTTTCGACGAATAGCTCGATGAGCCAGTTTTTACAAATGTGACTTACGAAGTTGCAAAATAATAATATTGATGCAACCTCATTTTTTTCTCACATCGTGGTGTCGGATTTTGGCGTGCTTGGTATCGTTGGAAAGATAATAACAAATTCTACAACTTTTATGTTGATAACTTTTGACGAATCTCGCCCGATTTTTGCAAATATATTTTTTTTAAAAAAAAAGGTAGACAGCCACCTTATTTTGGTTATATCTATCTCATCAGGTGTCGGATTTCGACGTGGTTAATATCGTTGGAAATATAATGAAAAATTATACAACTTTCATATTGACAACTTTGAATCTCGTCTAGTCGCGATTTTGCAAATGTAAAAAATTTGGCGTTGAAATTAAAAATACAACACTCGTTTGTGTGATCTTAAATCTTTGTTGAATACATATATTTTTTTGATAATATTAAACATTCCAAGTGTATTAATTTTTTTTGGATGAGTCAATAGTTGTGAGTTAACCAAATAAAACTAAATTGATAACAACAATATAATAATTATACAATCATTTGGGCGAATAAGTGAACATAACAAATAAAAAAAGCATTCTGACTACGTAAAAAAAAAAACACAACTATCGTCGTCGATGTCTGCGCGGTGGAATCGCATCGCTACCAGGCGTGTAATGGGATGGTGGTCGACGTGGCCGATCATCACGAGATGATCCTGGCGGCGGTCCTCGTCCACCGCTCACGGGTTGTTCGAATAAAAATCATGGTATCGAGCGCAGAGATGGCAATGGTGGTATTACATATGGCGGTGTCATATGGAATGATGACCATATGTAGTGGATCGATCATGTATGGGTTCATTTGAGACATTGCATCACTGATATGAATCTTGGGGTGGTTGTGTGAATGTATATAGCGTCGCCCACGTATATGATGGACCCACATCCATCGGTTGTTGCATCGAAGTCTGAATATCATATCCTTTGTATCTTCGTCGAGATATGTATTCGCATCGCGTCATTTTCATGTCGATGGATTTCGTGTCATCATCTCAAAATAAGCGAAATATATCCTCGATTCGGATGTGCTTCCAAAGAAAGTAAATTTATATCAGAGTTTCATTATAACAAGAGAATGCAAATTGTAATTCCACATAGACTTACCATCAGACGATCTCCAGGCGCACGAGGGTAGTATGTGTCGGAGAGCGTCGGTGCCTGAATAAAGTGAAAATGATCGGTGCCACGTGCGGTTGATCGGCTCCGGTCATCCGCGAATCCACGTCCAACAACTCACGTCGGCTCCCCATGCGATGTGAGTGGTGTCGACTTCGTCCGCTTTCCTCGTCCATCACAACGATGGATCATCAGATTGACATCATGGGAGGCATGCGGAACCGTGCTGATCCCTCTCACCCTCTTCCAACAAATTAGCGGTGCTACAGTTAGCCATATCTCTCTCCGCAAACATATATCTCTGCGATGCGATGGTCGATGTCCATATGGCTCAGGATGGCCTACACATGTAGCATAATTTATTCTAAAATTTTAATCCCATGACGGTAAAGAAATAAAAATGACTATTTAGCGTGCACGACTCTGAGAAGTCATCCAACTCATCACGTATACTCGATGTTGGATCGGCATTCTCGAACAAATCCTTCATTCCGGCGACATCCAATGCTACTCGATGTCTGCGGGATAGGAAACACGTAAGGTAGGTCGCCATGAATGTTCTACGTGCAGTAAATGAATACATCTTCTATGTTGGTGCTCTTGACTTGGTTCTCATGCGACTCTCTATATAGATCAAGCGGTTGATCCCGAGAAACCTCCAAAAGAATGAATATTCGGTAATGGTAGATCTGCGGGTGGACCTCAGCAAGTGTCGGGAAGAAAAAGACTCAATGGAAAATAGTATGTATGATATGCATAATAAAGCTGGGAGATCGGTAGATAGTATGAATCGTAAAGTCCTCATAAATCACGGTAAGCCGCGTGCGATCGCGCACCATCCAAACTTCGGATGTGATATGTGGATGGATCGGATCGACCACGATTAATGCGGCTCCGGATCTCCGTCCTTCGTGAGCTCACAGCGTAGCTTCGTCGTTTCCCGAATGGAGCATGCATAGACTACGTTAGTATAACAAATACATACATTGGCCGAAATGACTTCAAAAAATAATGTCGAATCGGATCTTTTCATGTAATATAGCATCTTGGGTGCACCTGCCGTGGTGGACCGTAGTCTCAATAGTGTCTCACGTGCTCCTCCTACGTGGGCTTCATCGGCGGACATCTTCACCTGGTACCATTGAAGCAAACAACATAGTCAACATTTTAAAAAATATTACATTGCATTGTAATTTAGAATACTAGTAGCTCAGAGGACTAAAAGAAATACTTGCTGTATAAAGACATACATAAAAATAGTAATGTATAAAATAATTATAAAAATAACTGCTATTAATTGAGAGATTTTAGATTTAAATTTTAGATTTATAATTTTATTTTCCACCATGTGTACTATGAATGCTAAGCAAAGAAATATACACTTTCGAACAAGTACAACATAGAAAAACTAATCAAAACATGCACTGGTTGAAAGTAGATAATATGACATAAAACATAGGACTACTACAAGTAGACAATATGACATAAAACACTAGTCAAAGCAGATGAGACACAAGTACGGTACTACAAAAATAGCAAGTACAACATGACATCAAACAACTAACTTAGAAAACATCACACTCTACGTGCGGCGCAATCGGGGACACGCGTTGACTATTATACTATGGCTTTACAAGCGATTACCGAACTTTTAGGAATGTTCTCGTCATGGTATTTTTAAATCTCTTGTCCTTCCGGACTTTTGCTTAATATTAGGTGGGTTATAAGTTTCATAACGCCTTCGTGATGTGATCGCCCCTCCTCCCCGTCAAGTATTACATGAAACTCTCCACGGTAGGTCTTAATATAATTCGCAAGTCAGTACGAGACATCTGCGTGGTTTAGCTGGCGATGGCTCAAAACTACAATCACGTGTGGATAAGGTAGGTGATAAGACTGTGGTTGTCTACGCACTGCAATCATAGTTCTCGAAACTTACTTTGTAGGTTCGAACATCAAACACTTGATACCGCATGCTAATCTAACAGTTCGTAATCTTCGTGCCTCGCGTTCATTAGCAATCAGTGTAGCTTTAATGCGAGGGGAAAACAAGTTTTCTTGTTGTCTTTCTAGAGCGGTAGCCGTTTCAAGATGTTTCATGAAAAGAGAAATTATATTATAATACGCTTCAGTATCGAGGAATAATACGCGTGCGTTTAAGCACTCTGCATTTGTCGTCATAAGTCTGCACTGCTATCATGAGTTTGAGTCCGTTGAACATCCTGAACTAGCCATATATCCGCTTAATATTCTTAATGTCGACATGTACCTTTTGAAAATTCGGATGTCATCGTGTTTCGCGGCGTCATTTTCGACACATCTATATCTCGAGTTATCGTATTGCTCTTTTGAAGTTCTCCTCAAATGGCATGACGGCGATATGCGGCATGGGAAGATTTCTCGGCGATTCGAAGACACGTATACATCGAGATGAGGCATGATCACCCGTAGACTAATGGGATCAAGTCACGAAGAGTCGCGAAACCAAATCAAGACTCTATTCACTCGATTCAACAATGCGAAGGCTGGGAACAACCCATTGTTTCGCGTCGATCCAACAAAGTAGAGTGCCTGCTTGCAGGAGAAAAGTCCCATCAAGACCGAGCGGCGGCAATACTTCCAACCTCGTATTGGCGGCTCAACACGTCATTGGAATATTCGATTAGTGTGCATTATCTTGAGCAGCATAGATGTGCAATAGCCATAAATTTTCCCGATGATCTATAAGATTCCTCCCAACCGCCAAAAATAGCCTTGCTTTTTTTATTGCATCCAAGCCTTCATATAAGAAAATCTTATATTGAACTTATTCTACGACTATAATCTCTCGGGCCAGATCCGGCTGCGAGTGGATGAAATAACTTATAAATAGTGATGTCGTTGCATTGCATTAAGAATTGGTACTAGAGAGCTCTTGAACCAATTCTCCAAGTTCCACCCAACCTCTTAACGGCGAACGTAACGCCACAAACATGGTCTAATTGTGAATGGGGTGCAGATAAATTTTGATTGGCTTGAGGCATATATATATTGACATTGTTTATAATCAGGCTCTGAAATTACAGGCTGCTTTACTTCTAATGAAAGCACGCCCTTCTTAATTCATGGGATGCATTCTCTCTTGAAGGTTGAATCATCGATGGCCGTGAATCTGAAAATCTTTCCCAATTTCTCTGGTGGTTTGAGCACTACCGTATAATCATTAATAATATCAATGCTTCAATATATTTCGTTCTTACCGTTAGAGTCGACAATCAAATCTCGACCATATGGGATGGTTCTGTCTTACCTCATCGGCTCAGAATTGATATAATGCGTCGTCATCCTCATCATTTCTATCTCCGTAAGTATAGTTTTATATTCAACATTTACATCGGATGGTGGGTTCACATTCATTACCTTTAGGGTCACTGGGTCACATGGCGAGGCTTGTGCGGTAAAATAATCATTTTCTGCTTCTTTTATCCTTATATCTATCACGAGAGGGAGGTGGTTATGTAATGGTGGTGATTCCACCTCTTTGACGGTCGTATGTTCTTAACCTCTATCTCCATGAGAGTTTCGAATTAATTCTGTACTTATAAATTTCTGAGCATCTTTGCATTAATAATAATGCACCGTAAAGCCGTTAATGTGTTCTGATAAATCCCAGTTCAAATGGGAAAAGTGCAGATTAACGAGAATTTTGATGGATCAGTTTACGCCATAACTCTTTTACGTAATTCCTCAAATTTAATCAGTGGTGAAATTTGGGTATGCGATTTCTCCCCTATGTTGGAATGAGCACATCTTTCACGAGTTCACCATAAAAGAACAATACATGATGTCACGAACTTCATTAAGTAGTAATAGCGGATTATTGACTACTGCGCATTAGCAAAAATCTTGCGTTAATATATGACAAAGATGATTGAAATCTTTGCAGCGCATGATCGATCACAATATTTGATAACAAATAAAATCCAATTCTTGATGTGACAAATAAAGTCAATCATGTCTTGAATTTATACAACGTCACACTTATAAAAGCCGATCATTCTCTTTTGCATTTATCAGTTGATATCTCAACCATATTGTAGCGATTATTTTATAACAATATGCACCTCCTTGCCAAAAAAATATCACCCCGAAAATATTATTCATGGATCGGACCACAGTTTAACTTTTTTAGCGAGCATGAATCACCGTATCGCAATACAATTAAAGATCTTCAAAACAAATTAAACTACACATACACATAATCAATCAAAAAAAAAATTTGCATAAAATTTGAAGCTTTCTAAAAAATTAAAAATGAGATCCATCATAAATTTCTTATGAATATCATAATAATAACAAACCAAATAAACTCATACAATTCGACATTATACATTTTTTTTTCGTTTAGGGTTAGAAATACCTAAATCGGCGAAAATAATCCTTCCAAGCTCCTTCTTCATCGACAACGACTTTCCTGGCCGGCCCTAGGCTGGTCCCCGTGGCGGCTTGCTGGCCCAGGCGGCGATGGCGAAGGCGGATGGATCGAAAATCTGAAAAAGAGCTTCGTGGCGGCAGCTCTCGGGTTCGATTTCGTGGGATGAGCTTCGTGATCAGTGACATTGAAGTCAGTCGGTGGTGACGTATTTTAAAATTTTTTTTATCTCTTTAATTACTAATTAAATCACTAATCATGCTTAATTTGAAAATTTGGTAGAAAATAAATCAAAACTGCGATCTGGGAAAAGTTATAATCATTTTAAAATCGTTTCATCACAAAAATAAAGACATTTTCTCATAAATATAAGAATATTATCGTTAATTCTGGTTCTCTTGAATCTCCCCATGTTTAATTTCTTTTAATTGAAATTTCTATAGAATAAAATATTGATTGAATCAATGTTAGAAAATAATTTATTTTATTTTATTCATTTCTTATCTATGCCGACCCCACCTAGTGGGATTAAGGCTTGTTGTTGTTGTGTATTTCTTATCTATAATACTTACATATAATTTTTATTATTTGACGCTCACATTCATCAATATTCAATGTCTATTTTCTAAATCAAGTTAAATTAACCTTTAATTTATGTAATATAATGATATGTCAATTTCTTTGTATATCTCTAATTTATTATTTTTCTTAATTTAATTTAATTTAAAAATTTCTATCTTTCTCTATGATTTGATTTAAGAATCATAATATGTAATCAATTCAATTCTCATGATTATAAATTATCTTTTATAAAGTCATTAACCTCAAATTTTCACGAATCCGTAAACAATTAAGGCTTAAATTCTTTCATTTACTAATTCATTTAAAATTTCCTTTTTCTTGAAAATCTATTATTTTCACTAATATCCTATAATAAAATCATGGAGGGTTTGGTAATATAATAGAATTAGGGTTGTGTAAATTCTAAATTTTAAATATATATATATATATATATATATATATATATATATATATATATATATATATATATATATTTTTCATCAAATTAGAGCTAAAACAATGTCATATCATTGTTTGTGAAGCTCCTAACAAATTTCTTATTGATTTAATAATAACCAAATTAAATCCAAATTTTAAATAAGAAAACAAAAAACCCTTATATATGTAGTCATTTCCTCATTTTATAAAATCTAAAGGAAATATTCTCAATTAAATTATTCTCAAACTTTTAACACCCAAGATTAAAATAATAACAACAAAAATTAGATTTCTAATCTAATAAATAATTATATAATCATCTACTTACCTTTATATTTCCTTTATATTCGGTTGCCCAGGACGTTTGAGCGGATGGACGCGCATACACTTGGCTTCCCTTTCCTCTTGCGGGGCTCTCGTTACGAGCACGAGGGCTTTCCTCCTTCCTTATTCTTTCTCGTGACGGATGAAAGTCTTCAACGATGTCGGTGGCGTGGACCACTCACGCATGATTTCCCTCCCCTCGACCTTTCTTTCTTTTTCTCTCCTTCTCTCGTTGCTTTGGGAAGTGTTTGACAAAAAGCGGCTCCTTCGATGATTCTATTGAAAAATCCTACTGGTTGGATTTTCATTATTTATTTATTTTTTTCTGATTTCCGGTTATTACACGTAATTTCATTAAAAATTAATTTTAATTAATTAATCGATTATTAATTAGTCTGATATGTTTCATTTAATTAATTTTGATAGTTTAGACGCATTACGAAGCTGAATATTAAAATCGACATGAATTTGATCGAATCCGATCGCGATTAGGGTATTTTAAACTCGATTCATGCGATGTTCCTCGCGTCAATTATTTATTTTAAATTTCATGGTTCATTTGACTTGTGAACCATATGTGGAGGTCAACAAATGCCCCCCAATAAACATGTGCGTGGGCGAACGTGTTTGTTTAATAATTGATTTGCGGATCTTCAAGAGATTTGCTTGGATGTCACGCTGTAGTTGTAATTTCAACAACTTTTAATAATACTTGATCATTACTCATTTGATAGGAGTGTGTATAACTCTCAGGTTGAGCAAGCATTTGCATTTCATCGATTCGACTGCAATAGCTCATTGAACCGGTATTTGTTGTCATCAGTCCAATGTCTTGTGCTTGATGGGCTAGATGAAGGAGATGCTTTGACTTGTCATCATCAACTTGTCAAGAAAATTTGGATTGTCTTCGGTCCTTGCTTCGTACTTTGACGGATTGGTTGAAGACTTCCTCCTAAAAGTTTACAATTTATATTTTCCTTCTGTCCTGGCTTCGTGCCTTAGCGGACTTGATGGAGTTGATGATTTATTGCTAAGATGAGAATATCTTCGGTTTTGTGCTTTGTGCTTTGACGGACATGTTGAAGATTCAATCTCGAAATTTGAAATTCATATTTTCCTCATGTCCTGACTTTGTGTCTTAGTGGACTTGATGAAGTTAATGATTCGTTGCTGAGATGAGAACATCTTCGATCTTATGCTTTATGCTTTGACGGACTTGTTAAAGATTTCATCTCTAGGATTCGTATCTTGTGTCTCCTTTTATCCTAGCTTTATGTTTTGATGGATTTGATAGAGGAAAGTTTTGAATTATCTTGAAGATTTGTCAGGCGATTCGAAATTACCTTCTGCCCTAGCTTTTTGCTTTTGTGGGTTTGTAGAAGAATGTCTGCCGATGACCTATCCCCGAGCTTTGAAGATGGCGAAGAGTCATCACTATGCTTTCTATGACATGTTGATGACGTAACTCCCTCAGTTCAGCTTTTAGCTTTGTACGAATATTGGGATGACTTCTTTGGTCCTTTACTTTCTGCTTGATTAGATTTGTTGAAGAAGAATTTCCCAATCTTTGCTTTTTGCTTTAACAGACTTGTTGAAGGAGTTGAGATTTCACATATATATTTTTTTGATACCAAACTCGGCTTAGTGCCTTCTTGAGTAAGGATATTTTTGTTGGATTTTGAAAAATGACCTTACAACTAATAGGAAACACTCTCTAAGTGCTAAGTCAATCTTATGCTCACTCAACGCTATGATATAATGCAATGAGAGAAGAAAATAAAGTAGAAAATTTCACTAATCGCAAGAGATCTTTATAAAGGTCTACACCTCACACACACAGAACACTCACTCTTCTTGGATCCTTACTTGTTTGGTTATTTGGTTACAAATGAGGGGTGTTGGCTTCTATTTATAATTTACCACCCTCTCCCTTGGGAATAATCTAGAATAAACCAAATTATTCTTGTGTGGTATTCTCTAGAATACTCCATGCTATTCCCATAGATCTATTACACTATATCACATTGTAGAGAGTTATAGAAACTTAGGACATTCCTTAGGAATCTAGACTATTCTAGAATATTCTAATTTTTTTTTAATTATTCTTGAATTATCTAGAAGGTTCTAAAGATTTTTAGAAATTTTTAAAACATTCTCGAAACATCCACAATCTTTTAGAATCTTCAAGTTAAATCTAGACTTGTGTAGAATTTTTCAGAACTTTTTAATGTCATATGACTCCACTTTAATATAGTTCTGGCAGATCATATTTGTCATGTCACAACCAAGAAGTTTAACCAAACTTCTTGGCCCAACTTTAGGGTGTGACAAAAGACTTCATCAAAGGAGTATTGTTTTGTAGTGATCGCATTCTTCATTTAAACTTTATCAAAAGTAATCAATGTCATTTGAAAGTTGTCTGTCACATTGTTAGTCATATGTAGGTTCCTACATGCATGGCAATAAAAAAACAATTTTGCTTTTTAAAATATATATTTAAGTAGTTGTTTTAAATTGAAATTTTTTAATATATATATATATATATAGCAATCATTTTTATTATAAATTATGATAATATAGATATTTTATATTTTTATATTGTATTAATTTTATGTATCAACAAATTGAAAATAGATATCAAGGTAGCCATTGTATTTCTTTTTTTTTTGTATCTCGAGATCCTTATTATAGTTATTAATGAGATTCTACGACTTAACAATATCAAAAGAAGACCCTTGAAGATGTCGGATGTAAAGGTACATCTTGTTAAATATAGAATGCATTGATTGAAATGCACTTTTTGTTAGAATTAAATGTTAATTAATACATAGTTTTTATATATTTAAAAACTAAAATTTTTAAAAATTGAAGATTTTAAATATAATTTCAATTTTGATTTACTAAGAATCTTATTTTGTTTGATAAGACTATTCGATACAATTTTTATTCTATATTTGAAATAAAAATAATCGCTAAAGTGTAATTCGTAATATATAATAGTTGAAAAGAGTAAATAAAAATTTATGGATATGATTTGCATGCGTTTTATGTTATTATTGTTTTTAATGCTATAATTTGATTAAACAAAGTTTTGTCACTCTTTGGAAATTCTACTTTTCAAATATTTTAAAAAAATAAATTTTTAGAAAATTTACCTAATTTTTTTGTTCAATTTTTAATTGGTATGCATCCATGCTGCTTATGTAGTAGCCAAAAGCCCATGTTGGTTGTTGGGGAAAGATAAAGATCACAAAATATGCGCAGAAAACTAAGTTCGAATGTTCCAGAGCATACAGAGAACAAATGAAAATCAAAGAAAAAGATTCACCAGAAGACACTGGATTTAACACGGGAAAATCGAGAACAGGAAAAAACTATTGAGCCACACCATCAAAAAATTTATTATGAATGAAAAAGTGAAGAAAATAATACAAATTACACTTATCTAGAACCTCTCCACACTTAAGCCACTCTAGGGCACATACTTCTCACTTCATCTCAAGAGAAAAGTAGCATTAGAAAGAAAAAAACTACATAAAGAATTGCTAAATCTGAGTCTCTCACGTAATCATGTGTCGCGACCTTGGTGTCCGGTCCTCAATCTTTTATGCAGGGTTCGAAGGCCTCGTAATAACCGGAAAAAAAAGAAATTTCATAAACTGCGGCAGTTAAGAAAAGGGATCAAAGGGAGGCGGTTTACAAAAAACCAAATTCCCAAACACGCGAAAGAGGGAGAAAGGAAGGAGAAGGCTCCCGTTTAGTAGTCGTCGGCGTCACGGAGGAAGGATAAGGAGATTTAATTTTTTTGGTCTTGTCAGAGGAAGGAGGAGAAACAGCAGACCAAGCGTCTTGAGAATAAAGGAGAGTCAGCGTTGTGTTCACATGAGGAAGCTTCTGACGGATCAGGAGGAAAGCGGAGCCGTGCGTGTCGTGAAGCCGATGGGTTTAGGACCAGAGAAGCTCTTGCGTCGAGGAGATAACCTTCAGGTAGCGTGGGAGGAAAAGAAGAAGCTCGAACAGATCCTTAGGGCAAACTGAGAGATACAAGGTAATAAGTAAATGAGTTATTTAAGTATATGTTTAATTAAAAATTTGATTTTAATGTTATTAATTTTGATTTTAATGTTATTTCAAGTTTAATTTAGGGTTTATAAATTGACTTAGAATTATAGATTTAAGCGAAAAGTAAATTGGGAATATGTGGGATGAATCACGATTAAAATGAAGTGTTAAACCCTCACATCTGAAAAATAATTTCAAATGTAATAAAATCTTAAACATGCTATATATGTAAGGTTCTGAGTATTGATTAAATTAATATTTTATTATATAGGAATTTCAATTAAGGAAGGAAGCGTTAAAGGAGATTAAAAGAAATATGTTGCAAAAAATTTAGCTTTTAGTGATTTATACAATAGATTAGATCAAAGGTGAAAATGTATGTATAAGTTAGAAAGCAAAGAGATAGGAGAAGTAAAGACATAGTTAGTGCGGGGTATTAAGGATGAAAATAATAAAGTCTTTTTTTAGAAAAGATATTGAAAATAGGTGGATGAGATATTTTGATAAACTTTTCAATGAAAGATGAAAGTCGATTGATTTTAGCCTTAATACCTGTAATAGAGAATTTCATTTCTATCGTATTAGTAAATCAAGTTAGTGAAGCTTTAAAGAAAATGAAATGTGGAAAAAGTAGGGAGGATAATATTATTAGATGTGTGGAAATGTTTAGGAGATCAAGGAATTTCTTGGCTTACAAATCTTTTAATGTTACTAAAAGATGGATGAGTGGAGAAAGAGTCTATTGGTTCTATATTTAAGAATAAAGGTGATGCACAAGAGTGTGCAAATTATAGAGGAATTAAGTTAATGTGCCATACATTAAAATTATGGGAGAAAGTAATTGAGCATAGGTTACGATGTGATCGAAGTTTATCAATTTAGTTTCATGCCGAGTAGATCTACTATGGATCTATACATTTGTTAAGAGGGTTGATAGAAGCATAGAAAGTAAGAAGGATCTACATATGATATTTATTGATTTAGAAAGCTTATGATAAAGTCTCAAGAGATGTTCTTTGGAGAGTTCTAGAAACGAGAAAAGAGTTAATATTGGTTATATTCAAGTTATTAAGGATATATACTAGAAAGTACTTGTGAAAGAGGATTGACAAAATATTTTCTATTTCGGTTGGATTACATCAAGGATCAACATTAAGCCCTTATCTTTTACTTTAGTTATGGATGTTCTTAGGCATTTACAAGAAGATGTACCTTGGTGTATGCTTTTCGATGACATTCTTCTTGTTGATAAGGTAGAGGAGTCCAACGAAACTTGAATTATGGAGGTCAACTTTAGAAAGGTTTTCGTTTAAGTAGATCTAAAGCGAATATATGGAGTGTAATTTTAGTTGTAGAAGTTTTAGTGATAGTGTTGTGACTTTTGGGTGATCAAGTCATTAATAAGAGTGGCGATTGAGATATTTAGGCTCTATTGTCCAAAATGATGGTGAAATAGATGGAGATGTTATTAGTAGAATTCAAGTTGGATGGTTGAAGTGGAGGAATATCCTTTTATGTGATAGAAAAGTTCCACTTAAACTTAAGGGAAAATTTTATAAGATGGTGGTAAGACCGAATGACTTATGGAGAATGTTGGCAATAAAGAAGCGTAAAATAAGTTAAGTGTTACTGAGATGAGGATGCTTAGGTGGATGAGTGGCTTTACTCTTAGAGATAGAATGCAAAATGAGTATGTTGGAAAAAGTTGGAGTAGCTCAGGTGGTAGATAAGATTAGGAGAGTCAGATGGTTTGGCCACACATAAAGCGTCGCATAGATGAATTAGGAGAGTAGATGCATTAGATTTGCTTATGTTAAGAAAGGTAGAGGTGAACTAAAAGACTTGGTTAAGATGTATAAATAATGATCTTAGTATACTTGAATTAGATGAGAATTTGACACATAATAGGACACAATGGAGACGAAGGATTCATGTAGCCGACCCCACCTAGTGGGATTAAGGCTTGTTGTTGTTGTTGTTGTTGAAGGAAGAGTTAAAGGAAAGGAGATTCAAGAGGAAACTGCAAGTTAAAGTGGGTAATTATGTTCTTATATTTATGGTAAAAATGTCTTTAATTTACTATGATGAAGCAGCGTGTTCATATGATTATGACTTTTAATATCACAAGTTGTGATGATGATTTTCTTGTTTCTTTCTTAATTTGTGATGTAGTTCTTGTTTTATGTTGGATAATAACGCGAATCTTAGATCATATGCGTTATTTTATAAAGTTCCTTTGATTCGTTAATCAATTAATGTCCATAGTGGTATAATTGTATCTTATGAATGTGTATGTTGAAGTTCCTTTTATGTATGCTTGGGCTGTGATATGCCGTAATAAAATGATTCAAAGGTAAAGAAATTGGCAAAAGTAATAATGATGGTAATAGATACTTGTTCTTTGAATGAGTATTTCGACGGTGACTCTTGGAAGGATGATAAAAGTAAAAAGTAAAAGTTTATATGATAAATGTTTATGTATCGACCCATATATCTTCGATAAATGTTTATGCTTATCACTCCCATGGTTTGATTGTTTGAGATATTTCTTTATGACGTGATAGCGAGAAAATTTGCATCATCTTTTCTTCTTGTTTCTTATAGTGTAATAGATAATTGACTTATTGAATTATATTCATTTGTTAGTTCTTTCTTTTTTCAGTAACCTCCAATTAAAATGGTAATAGAAAGGAAAGTCATGTTTCTGCAAGTAGATGGACTTCAGGAGATAGGTAATTATGTCATGTTGAGTTATGTTTAAAATGTGTTTTCTCCTGAACTTTGTTAGAATATTTATGTATGGACAAATTGTATAATTATTTGTGATTTGTAGTGGCTCTTTTATGATTGGAGATTGGAGATTTTATTTATGAATGGAAATGTTAAGAAATGTTTTATTTTATCCGTCAAATCCTTTATTCTCCTTGGCCAAGCTCCGGTAGGGTAGTGAAATCGAGTGATTTTAGATTTAGGGGCATAAGTAATGATTGAAAATCAAAGAGCCATTAGGAAGAGGATAAATTTTATGAATAAATTTACATATGATTAGATTGATTAATGTGTAATGGTTATAATTAATTTGTCTTCCATGGAATCAATTCGGAGAAGATGTTATAAGGGAAAATAGAGGCCTACGAGCACGAACTTGTGCAATAGTAGATGCATTTACAATGATGGAAGCAATGACTCGGATGATAAGGAATGTCAGAAAGTGGAAGTGGTGGATTGATAAATACTTGAAATTATTTCAAGATATGACTCTCTGCGGGAGGGACTATATCGAAAGCGGCGTCGAATAGAAAATTTTAGAAAGTATGTCATGCCCTTGAAAGAAGAGTTCTTTGTGGCTTCTTTTTTCTTTGAGGCGAGATGGTGGAGGATTCTGAAGAGAAATTTGAAGGAGGTCAATCTTATTTCATGGGAGGACTTTAAGACTTTTAGAAGATTGATTTGTACCCTCTCGGTGACAAATGCGACAAATTCATCGATTGATCTGAGGAGATCGCTTTATAATGTTTTCAGGTATGCACCTCAATTGATACCAAATCTGAAGAAAAATGTCATGGTTTTATATGGGGAAGGATATAATCAGATTGATTTTGGGTATTGATAGTATCTTTTGTCTTGGTGGCGAGGCTAGAAGGATGAGTGGATGTGCAATTTCGAGAAGGAGGAATATTGAGAAGAGGAGGAATGATGATAGAAATCCGAGAAATGTTGAAATCAAGCTGGAAGAAGCTAAGTCGAGATACTTATGCCAGATATGATATTACACATGCCCAAAATGTGGAAGAGCTGAAAGAGTGCCTCTGAGCCTGAAACACTTTCTTATCGGTTGCCAGGGACATATGGCAAAATCTTGCTCTATCTTGATCAGGGAACCTTTAAGGGATCTTGACAAGTGTTCTCCTCCAGGGCTGGTGGTAGCAAAGAATGATTGAATCAACGTGGTTAAAATCGAGCCGGCAGAATACATACCGAGTTTATGCTCAACAAGAAGCAAGCTACGATGTCATCATATGTCTTTAATTAAATTCTAATTTTGTATTGTCTAGATATATAATTGTTTTATATGCCTATTATTCATATTATCATCTTAATTGGAAGTAAATCGGTTAGAGTTTTATTTGAAAGCATCACATTCATTTATATCGAAGAATGTGAGGATTTTGGGATTACAAATTATGAAAATGTCAGAATGCTTTCGAAGAATGCCAAATGGTCTCGAATGAATCATGTTTGCGGTGTGAACCAACATCAGAAAGAAGATTGAATCTGATTTAATAAATCATATATGAATTGATGTAATTTTAGGAATGGATTAGCTAAACATTTTCTTCTTATAGATTGTTAAAGATAGTCAAATTCAATATTCTTGGAAAGAAGAATTCAAATTAGCGTAAAAAATTAACTATGATGGTGTTGTTTCTTAAAGTTCAAAAGATGTTAGTAAAAGTATGAAGGTTTTCTTTTCAGTTCTTGATGTTCTTAAAGGTAAAGAAGATAGAGGATGCAGGTAGTAAAGAGTATCCAAAAGTTTTTTAGATGATTTATCGGGTTTACCTCCAATCGAGATAGATTCTATTGATTTAATTAATTCAAAACGCAGCAAAATAACATATAGAATGAGTTAAAATTACAAGAGTTGAAGAATCGGTATAAGAATTATTAGAAGGGATTTATCGCTGCACATCAGCAGCTCTGTATTATTTGTGAAGAAGAAAGATGAGAGCTTAAGGCATGCATCGATTATAGAGCTTAATAAACTCATTGAAGAATAAATATCCTGCAAGAATTGATGATCTCTTTGTAGAAGGAAACTTGTATTTTCAAATTGATTTAAGATCAGTTATCGTTAGTTGAGAATCAAAGAAGAAGATATCAAAGGCATTGAGGTATGCATTATGAGTTTGTGGTGATCTTTTGGCAACAAATCTTGTATTTATGGATCTTATGAATAGAATCTTTAAACCCTTTTTAGATTCATTTGTGATTGTATTTATAGATGACATTCTAATTTATTCACGAGATGAAGTAGCTCATGAAAACCATCTTCGCATTATTTTACAAGCACTGTAAGGAAATGAATTGTATGCAAAGTTTTCAAAGTGTGAATTTTAGTTAAATAACATCATATTCTTGGGGCACATGATTAGTAGTGAAGGGGTTTCAGTGGATCAGAGCAAAGTCAAATAATATATTTGAATGGCAGGGCAAATTCTATCCGAAGTCGAAGTTTCTTAGGATTAGCGAGGATATTACAGAGATATTTGTTGAAGGGTTTTCACAGATTACCATGCTTATCAAGTAACTTCGAGCGATCAAATTTGAATGGTTAGATGTGAAGAGCTTTTCAAAATTGAAGTATTGTTTAATAGACGCAGGTATTAACTATTCCAGAGCGAAGGATTTCAAATTTATAGTGATGCATCATTAAGAGGCTTGGGATGTGTACTTCGAATGGAAGAGTGATTGCTTATCTTAAGCGTGAAAATCATGAAAAAAATTATCAAACCATGATCTGAGCTAGCGGCGGTGGTATTTGCATTAAAATTTGGAGCATCATTTATATGGGTAAGGTGTGAAGTTTTCACGATCATCAAAGCTTGAAATATATCTTTACTGAAGGAGCTAAATTTAAGGCAAAGGAGATGGTTGGAACTCATTAAAGATTATAATTTGGATATTCAATATCATCAGGAAAGCAAATGTAGTTCGATCTTTTAAAGAAAAAAAATCGGTAGTCTTTGTGGTTGATCTCAGCGGAAGAATTGATTAATGATTTAGATAAATTAGAGATTTCAATTATTAAATCTACGATGATCATGTTTTATGTTAAATAAAATGTCTGATCAATTTGAAAGGCAGAATACGAGATGCTCTACCTCGATGATGATTTTGAAAATTTTAGATTTGGTAAAAGTAGGTCATGAAGATTTTGAAATCGATGAAGAGGATTATTGAAGTATCATGTAGGGTTTGCATTCCAAATGTTGGAGATTTGAGGAAAGATATCTTACATGAACACATTCAAATTTATTACAATCCAGGCGTACTAAATGTATGTGATCTTAAGGAAATATTTTGGTGGCAGAATGAAAAGAGTGTAGTGAATTTGTTTATAAATGTCGATGTCGGATGGTTAAAGGCACGTGGCCAGTGAACTTTTACGGCCACTCGATACACGAGTGGAAATGGGATGATATTATGAATTTTGTTGTTTGGCTTACCAGATCCGGAAAAGGATCACGATATTTGGGTTATTATTGATAGGTTGATTAAATCTGCATACTTTATATCTATCAACAATCGATCTTTGTGAAAAGCTAGCGAAAATATGTTGATGAAATTGTGAGTGCCAAAATCTAGTATATGATGGATGTCCAGATTTTCTAGATTGTGGAAAAAATTCAAGCTTTAGGTACAAACTACTTTATTGCATTTAGATATGATGGTAGGTCGAAAGAATAATTAACACTTGAAGATTTGCTTAGACTTTGTATATTTTGGAGGAAATTGGGAAATTCATTTGCCTTTGATTGTGTTTGCTGATACAACAGTATTGGTATATATCCTCCGCATGTATGGAAGGAAATCTGAAACCGCTTTGTTGGGTGGACAGGTGAAAGAAGAATCATTGGCGGATGTAGTAGATGAAGCCTGAAAAGATCGATTGATCGTGATAGATTAAAAAAGATAAAGAGGAAATATTATGATGTTAAACATCGTAG
The DNA here is from genome assembly GCA_021442155.1 of Cymbidium sinense. NCBI lineage: Eukaryota > Viridiplantae > Streptophyta > Magnoliopsida > Asparagales > Orchidaceae > Cymbidium > Cymbidium sinense. The sequence continues at coordinate 16,766,330 of CM038229.1, read as the reverse complement.
AGTTTGAAGCGGAGAATTTGTATTTCTTAAACTCGATATGAAAGGTATAAAATGATTTGTAGTTGGAAAGTTAGTTATATATTGGTCCATATGAAATCTTGGAAAGAATTGGGAAAGTGGCATAGATTACCTTTCTCCAAGGAGGATGATGTGTTTCATATTTCTCTTACGAAAATATATTCTTGATGAAGCAAGATTATCTATTGATATTCAACGATCTCACATTTTGTGGAGGGCAGAAAGAATTATAGATTATGATGTCACATGAATAGGGAAATTTCATTTGTCGTCTTGTGGAAACTGGATGGATCGAGAAACTACGTGGGAGAAGGAATCTGAAATGCGAGAACTTTATCCTCAATTGTTTAATTAAAGGTATGTTCATTTTTATTAATGTCATTTAATTTCGAGGACGAAATTTTTATAAGAGGGAGAGATTGTAATACCGGAAAAAAAAAAATTCATAAGCTGTGAGCGAAGAAGAAGAAAGGGATCCAAAGGGAGAGGCGGCTTGACAAACCAAACCAAATTCTCAAAAACTCTGAGGGAGAAAGGAAGGAGAAGGCTCTGCGTTACTCCGTCTCGTCGGCGTCGTCGATGTGAGGAAGGATAAGGAGATTCGATTTTTTTTTCTGTCTTTCAGTAGGAAGGAAGGAGGAGAAACGCAGACAAGCGTCTTGTCGGAATAAAGGAGAGTCGGCCGTCGCGTTATGTCGTGAGAAACCTGAGACGGGATCAGCGTGAGGAGGAAAGCTGCCGGGCCGTCTAGAAGCCGACAGAGGGCAAAAACAAGGAAAGCTCTTTGCGTCGAGAACCGGTGTTGCAGGATCGTGGGAGGAAAAGAAGAAGCTCGAATGGGTCCTTAGGCAGAGATCTGAGTAAGTAAATGAGTTATTTAAGTATATGTTTAATTAAAATTTGATTTTAATGTTATTAACTTTGATTTTAATGCTATTTCAAGTTTAATTTAGGGTTTATAAATTGACTTAGAATTATAGATTTAAGCAAGAAATGTAAATTAGGAATATGTGGGATGAATCGCTTAAGTAATGAAGTGTTAAACCCTCACATACTGAAAAATAATTTCAAATGTAATAAAAATCTTAAACCATGCTAAATTTATATTTAAGGAGGTTGAGTATTGATTAAATTAATATTTGATTATAGAATTTCAATTAAGGAAGGAAGCGTTAAAGGAAAGGAGATTGAGAAGCTAGAGTTAAGGTGGGTAATTATGTTTATATTTATGGTAAAAACTTTAATTTACTATGATGAAAAAGCGTATTTTATGATTATGACTTTTTCATGTAGTGAGTTGTGATGATTTTTCGCTTTTCTTTCTTAAGCGTGATAGTTTGTTTCTCATGTTGGATAATAACTTGCGAATCTTTAGATCATATTGCATTATCATTTTATAAAGTTCATTTGATTCTTGTGTCGTAATTAATGTCCCGTAGTGGTATAATTGTATCTTATGAATGTGTATTATGTTCAGCATATAGTGCTTTGGATGATATCGCATAAATGAAATGATTGAAATTTAATGAAATTGGAATATGATAGATGGTAATAGATACTTGTTCTTTGAATGAGTATTTCAACGATGACTCTTGGAAGGATGATAAAGTAAAAGTAAAAGTTTATATGATAAATGTTTATGTATCTGACCACATATCTTCTTGATAAATGTTTATGTATACTCCCATGTAGGTTTGATTGTTTGAGCATATTTCTTTTATGTTCTGTGGCAAGAAAATTCGTACATCTTAGTTCTTTTCTTCTTGTTTCTTATAGTGTAATAGCATAATTGATCTATTGAATTATATTCATTTGTTATTAATCTTTTTTCGGGTAACCTCCTAATTAAATCTAATAAAGGGAAAGTCATGTTTTTACCTTGGATGGACTTGGAGATAGGTAATTAATTACGTGTTGAGTTATGTTTAAAATGTGTTTTCTAACTTTGTTAGAATATTTATGTATGGACAATTGTATAATTATTTGTGGTTTGGGGTTATTTTATAATTGAAGATTGGAGATTTTATTTATGATTGGAAATGTTAAGAAATATTTTATTTTATCCGTCCAGGCCGTCAGCCGCGGTATTGCTCCAGCAGGTCGTGGCAAATCACGTCGAAACTATGCTCTCGGCCTTTTATCTTTGGGTATCTGTTGCTACCTAAAGTGTCGAGTGCGTCAATTGACCCATAGTGCTAAGGCCTTGCCTTCTCTGATTCTCAAGTTGAATTCTCATGTTCTAGCATTTAAGCGTTGCTTCTCCGGCGCCGAGGTGCTGCCTCCCAATGACAAAAATTAGGCTCCATCATATAACAATCTACGGTGGTTTTATTTTTTTCTTTGGTGTTTTAATGTTAAAAGATTTTTTAGCTAACTTTTTTTAAAATTTTTGAAAAAGAACGTATTAAATTTAGGTCAAACTTTTAAGAAAGATTTGGCATGAAAATATGATATATTTGTATACCTTATATGTGACTTGTAATAAATAGCACTTATCTGTTATTTATATCAGTGATAATGATTTTTGCATCAGAATATTTCTTTTCTTATTTTATTTTTTACTTTGTTTAAAATAGTGTGCACTATATGATATTATGCCAAAAGACCTTTGCATATGTTATTTGTCATTTATAAGTACGAAGTGCGTCTTCTAAGTGTTTTGGTGTGGCTAGATATTTAGCAGTGACAACTTTTCAGAAGCATTGATTTTGAATGGGGAAAGACCATTCCCAGATCTTTTTCTTTATGATTTTAGAAAATGAACACCTCTCTTGGAGTTGTACTTGGGTCTTAACCTTTATGACTTAGGATTAGGTCCTAATACACTCTTTGCCTACAAACTCTCTCTTCTTTATGAGTTCTTTCTCGCATCTCTCGCAGCTTCTGGATCTTCCCAAGCTTACACCCAAGTAGGGTTATTGCTCCCTAGGTTTGTTGTGTTGCCTTCTCTAGGTTTTGCACCTTTTATGCATTTTTACAATTTCTTTCCACCTTCGACACCCTGCTTTCTTTGTCTTTAGATGATGGTACTGCTGCCATTCCAACCTCCAATTTGAATTCATCGCCTCCTTTGCTACTGGTTTCTCAACAAGTTCTTTCTCTCGCTCCCCATAATGGCTGCTCCTTAAGTTTTTGGATGAACCCCCTAGCAGTTCGCTTCCACAATTCTGGTTGAATCTTGCTTCACAAAGACTGCTCATGATTTCTTTCCTTCAAAACCTGCACCTCCAATTACCCATCTTTCTCGCTCCTTTGCAATATTGTTGGTGGCCGAATGACCAAGTTCATTTTTCATCAGACAACCACTTCCCCTTTTTCATAAGGTCTAATATCACCTCCTCATAAGTATTTATCCACATATATGGGCAAATTTTCTTTCATGTTCATTGAAGAGGAGATATCCAAAATATCTAGACATTTTATTTTTTATTATTAATAAATTTTCATTGGGCTGTCCTAATATCAGGATTATCCATAATTTTGTCTGATTTACAATTAGTTGGCATTCATTATGTTGGCCTTATTAATTAAACCATCTTCAATGAGATTGCAACAACAAGAGGATGCCTTGGATGATTTCTTGGTAATGGGATGATGAGGATCGTAAAAATGTTTACCAAAGTGAAGAATAATTGGTGTGATGCGGGATTGATTGATTACTCAGCTCAAAAAATAATCATTAAATAAATATTTTTTGTTTGTTTTATGTTTTAATAAAGTGGAGCTAGGAAGATGTTAATGATTCCCTTCTTTACCCTTTTAGAAGGTTAATGCAAAGCCCTATGGCTTAAGTTTCTCTTATTTTGACTTCTTGCAACCTATTTCATTAGATATTGTTAATGGTGATTGAATATTAGGCTTTGTGATGGTTGTAAAGACGATATCACATGACTTGTTCTACAATTCCTTAAGTGTTTTTTTTTTTCACATAGAAAGGGGGAAAAAAGGTAGACATTTACAGACTAGCTATTCATTTGCCCTTTATTTTTGGTGCCAAGTGAAAGTTGTATTCTTGAACCGCATGTTTCAATTCAACAATGTTCTGCCTGAGCATAACAAACTTTTCCAAAATAATGCAATGGAGAAAGATGCTTGAGAGAGCTGCCAGGGATAGATGATTTACCACGTTCATTTTGGGTAGAGAAAGTGGATTAATCAGTAGGTTAGATTTTCTTATTGGGTGGTTTGGGTATCTCAGCATGGTTGGGTAATTCAGAAAAGGGGTAAAGTATGAAGTAAGCTGTGAGAGCTGGAATACTTTTTTTGTGCAATATTTAATTCAAAGTATCCCTTTACTATTCATCGCCTTCCTGTCTCATTTGACTCTAGAGTTTCGATAAACTTGAATCATTGTATTTTTTTTCACATATTTTATTATTGGTGCTCTCATTGATCCTCGCAGGAGTTTTGTCACACCGCCCATTTTTCATCCTATTGCAACCTCAGCTTAATTTTCAGCAATATCATCACAATTAAAATGGTTGAAAGCACCCAAACAGCATGAAGGTGATTGAACGCCTTGACAATATAGAACACCTGAACACCTTGGTAAACTCCTTACCTCATTCTATGCCGACTGACTGATGGAGGAATGTTACCACGGCTGCCTGAAACATGTTTCTTGAATTGGGGTAGTTTCACCAATGCTTTGTGAAATAATTTTAGATCTTCGAGGTGAATTCATAAAGTGAAGACAAATCACAACATATCTCAGATTGTAATTACAATTTGAAACACCTTTTAATTAGGTATTTGGTGCTGATTAACTATTCATGTAGGGCTGCTTCGAATCTAGATTAAAATCAGATAGTCATAAAGAGGCTCATATATAAAATGGAGACACTACAGTACAGATATAAATGCCTGAACATCACACTTTTGCCTTCAAGGAGTTGATATTATATTGAGCATTTAGTGGTTACACTACTTGGAGATGTAGTCACCAATTGTCTATAAAATTCGATTAGCTATGTAAAATCATACAACAAAATGAAAAAACTCACAACACAAGGATCAATCGCATCCTTCTTTAACTCGTTACCTTGACAAAAATTTATCATTTACAAATTGAAATGCAAATGACACTGATGCTGGAATCTAAGAGCTTTTGTAGGAGTATCAAGAAGTATTTGATCCTTGCAGATATGAATGTGCATCACCATTGCTACCCTTACTTTTAACCATAGAAAACATGGTGGCCGAAGTGCTTGAGATAAGAGTAATCCAACCCAACACAAGGCCCTTCTCGCCCGTCTTGATGGTACAAAAGAAGGATAACATTTGACAATTTTATATGGATTATCAAGCTTTAAATCAAGTCAACAACCCAAACAATTAACCAATCCCCACAATGGATGAAAAGTTGGATGAACTGAATAGAGTAACTATATTCTAGAAAATGAATTTATGGACGAGCTATCACCATGTATGGCTGCCACAAACATTCCAAAAGTGACTTTTTGAATGCATGATGGGCACTACTTGTTTATTGTAATGTCATTCGTATTAATAATGGCACCAATCACATTCCAAAACATCCTAAATTTGATGTTAAAATCATATTTGAGAAATTTTGTCATTATATTATTTGATGATATTTTGATATATAATCACTTAAGGAATATGTATAACACCTGCACACTATACTTCAATGTCTCCTTCGTAATCAGTTCCATGAACTTCCAAATACATGTTCAACCAAGCAAGATTAGAATTCCTCTAGCAGATGGTGGAAGCAAAAGTTGTGGGTTCCTCAAGCTTGCAGGATACTATTGTAGGTTTGTTTAAAATTATGTACGCATAGCTCCTCATTTAACTTCGCTTCTACAGGAGGATGCAAACAATTGGGATAATTGAATCGGTGTTGCCTTTCAAAAATTGAAGGACTGGCTAACCAATCCACTCTTACTAGCTCTAATAAATTTTGTCAAGCCATTCATGGTGGACACTTTGGGAGTTAGAATTGGAGTTGTCATGGCCAAGATGGAAAGTTAGTGGCCGTTTCTAGCAAGAAGTTGAACACCAAAATGCAACAAGCACTGACTTATTCGACATAGATGTTCATTATAATCAATGTCCTATCAAAGTGGAGATAATATTAATTGGGTGACCAGAAAAGCATTCACTAACTCATGGCTCAAGTGATTCAAACTCTTGAGCCATGACAATTCTTGGTGAAATTGCTCTGGAATGACTTATCCATTGAATACAACCCATGCAATAGAAATCAAGCAATTGATGCACTATCTCACTGACCTGAGGACAATGATAATGAACCCTACATGGCGAGACTTGGCTTTTTCATCAGTCCACCTTTGCAGCCATGGAGGATGTAAATGAAACAATGTTCAAGAAAGTATTATGCTGTATTATTTAGAGAAAAGTAAGGAAAAAAGTCAGAAATAACAAAGCAAGAGATAAGTTGAACTCTAATTCTAGATATCAATATTACCATAATCATTCTTGTTTTACACATTTAGGATGAAATGCTAATTGGCTAATGAACATGATAAAAAAAATGTTTCTTATGCAAGCAAATTTATTCCATGGAAAGGGATGCACTTCCATCTATTTGAAGCTTCAAGAACACTGTTTTTAATACATTCTTTAATAGCCTTAATATGCCACCAGGAGGGGGTTTTTGTTTGTCAACTAAATGTGTTTATGATTCTCTGATAAGTTAATACTTTCTCATAAATAGGTATTTGGTATCCTTAATACACATCTAGCATTTTCTGAGTATAAATTTTAAAATTTTTACGCTTGTCCTACTGAAAATTCAATTTACACTCAGGTTGTCCCATTTGAGAAAAACCATGGTCTGAGGCCCTGCATGGTAGCTCCCACCAAGATTATAGCTGGGCTGGGTCTATCATTAGGTATTGACATTCTTGAAGCTCCAGGAGCAACTGGAGATTACCGAACACTGCTAACTTCTAAAGCCACTGCAATAGCCAAAGCCCTTTCTGCACCATTGCTGCCATGTCCATCAATCTTTGTTCCTGGAGAGGATGAGCATAGACCAGGACCAATAGATGGCTATGATTTTGGCTTCCTTCATATCAAAGTAATGAGCATTTTATGCAACTTCTCTCATTTGTTGTCTGGACACTAACTCTTCTTCTTCATTCATATAGGCAATCGACGATGCCGGGCATGATAAAGCCTGCGTCTTAAAAGTCCGAGCTTTAGAATCTGTAGACAAAGCAATTGCTCAGTTAGCAAAGCTTCTCTGGCAAGTTGAGAAATCTACAAGCTTTGAATACTACTTGTGTGTTACTGGAGATCACTCAACTCCGGTGGAGTATGGCGATCACAGCTTCGAGCCCGTACCTTTTTCACTCTGCAGGTTGAGAGATTTTATCAGCGCGAGAGGGGAATCTGTTGTGATGTCCACCCTTCTGGACTGCTTCCATCTTCCATTTGTGAAGGCTGGTGAAGATCTCAGAAATTACATTCCAGTGCCTGAGAAGAGAGGTGAAAGCTGTATAGCGTTTGCTGGTGATTCTGTGCGTGAGTTCAGTGAGAATGCAGCAGCAAGAGGATGCCTTGGTCGGTTTCCAGGTAGTGAGATGATGGGAATCATAAAGAAGTTTATCAAGCTGAAGAATGATTAGTGTAATGCAGAACTAATTGAAGACTTGCTTTTGAAAACATTCATTAAATAAATAATTAAATTATTAAAATGAAATTTATTATGCATGGTTTGTTTTATGTGCTCTGATTGTTTAATAAAACTGGGGCTAGGATGGTGCTGATTATTCCATTCTTCTCTGCTCTTTGAATGTTAATGAGAAGCCAGATGGCTAAAGTTTGTTTTATTGACTTGTGAAACCTTGTCTTATAAGCTATTGCTAATAGCGATTAAATATTTGGCCTTCGCTGTTGTATAGATCATATTACACGGGGCATATTCCACAGCTTTTTTTTTCAACAACAACAACAACAAGCTTTTATCCCACTATGGGATTGGCTACATGAATCTTTTGCCTCCATTGTGTCTTATTATGTGTTAAATTCTCATTTAATTTAAGTATATTAAGGTCATTTTTTATACATCTTAACCAAGTCTTTTTAGGTCTATCTCTACCTTTCTTAACATAAGGTAAATCTAATATATCTACTCTCTAATCATTGAGCGATATGTTGTCAAATCATCTAAAGGCGACTCTCTCTAATCTTATCTCTCCTTTTACTCAACTTTTCTCGAGCATACTCATTTCGCATTTTATCTCTAAGAGTAAAGTCACTCATCAATCTAAGCATCCTCATCTCTGCAACACTTAACTTAATCTTATGCTTCTCTTTTATTAGTCAATATTCTACACCATAAATCATTGTAGGTTTTATCACGATCTTATAAAATTTTTCCTCAAGTTTATTTTTCTATCACATAATAGGCTCGATGTATTCCTCCACTTCAACCATCCAACTTGAATTATACTAATAACATCTCCATCTATTTTACCATCATTTTGAACAATAGAGTCTAGATATTTGAATTGCTCACTCCTTTTTAATGATTTGTTGATCAAATATCATAACATTACTACTAGAATTTTTATAATTAAAATTATACTCTATATATTTAATTTTAGATCTACTTAAATAAAAACCTTTAGACTCTATGATTAACCTCCATAATTCAAGTTTTTTTGGACTCCGCTCGTCTTATCAATATGAAGAATGTCATCAGCAAAAAGCATACACTTAGGTACATCTTCTCGTAAATACCTAGTAAGAACATCATAATTAAAGCAAAAAGATAAGGGCACAAAAAAGACCTTTTTTATTGCACAAAAAAAAAAAAAACTTTATTTACTGACCGGGTATTTAATCAGTCCTGTGTTTTTTGTGGCAAGTGGAAAATCTATTCTGCCTATTAACTTTTCCAGATTGGAGGAGTATCGGTTTTAATTTTACTATCACCAGAATTGAAATGGTCAATTTTTTCTTCCTTTCATTACAAATCTATTTTCCCAAAATCTTACTTTGAATCTTAAGGGGCTGCTTGGAATTAATTTTTGTTTTATGTTTAACATTTTGTTGTTGTTGAAAACAGAAAAAAAAAACATGTTTGTTTTATTCATGATTTTGAAAACTAGATCAAATCGATTGATTTGATCAGTTCAATTGTGAACTTGTCTTCTAATTAGGTTGGTTCAAGGTCAAAATTATCTTTGCATAGAATCAGAGTTGAATTGATAAACCAACAAATTAGATTGTTTTTTAATGAAATGACTAGTTTTAAAATTAATCAAATTTTAGCTTTTTATTATTGGATGGATAAAAATAAAAGGTTTATACTATAAATAAATAAAATAATTAAAATAATATGTACATTCAAAATATTTAATAATGAACAGTCTTAAATTAGAATATTTTATTTTGAATTGATCAAAATATCATTATTATATCAATATTGGCTGCTGAAAAAAAGAAGAGAGAGAGCCATAAATACTCCCACCAACAGAGTGGGATTGATTAGGAGAGTAGTTTCTTATTCAAAAGGGGAGAGAGTTGATTTCACATCTTTACTCACTTCACTCCTTCTCTACCCACTTCATTCTCTCCTCTACTTCACACTCTCTCCATCCAGCATCGTTTCCTTGGTTGTTCCCTCTTGCACGGAGAATCTCCTTCTCGTGTGAGATAATCGAAACTAAGCCCTCGCCGATTTCAAGTGAAATATAAAACAAATTTTTTTTTATACAATTGATTCCTTGCCGCACAAGAGATTTCTAAAGACCTCCGCCTTTGATCTTAGATCCGATGCGAGATAATAATCCTCCTTCCATCAATCTTGGATCCGGAGTAAGGGAGAAGAGCATGATCATGCTAATTATAAAATATTAGGCATTGCCAAGGTAAAACTTTGTCAAAATTAACTTGAAATTTAGATCACTAAATCATAAGTTTTAAAAATATGAAGGCCTCCGCCATCGAACTTGATTTCAGTGTGAGATGAAAGTCCTCCCATTAATCTTGGTTTTGGAACAAGAGAGAAGAGTGTGTGTTGTACTAAAAATTTTGAAACTTAGTATTGCTAAGCTATTATGCTGCTAAAAGTTTATGGGAATTATCAAAGCCTGGGAGTTGATTCCCAAGCTAAGCTCTCAGGATTTGGACCTCTGGCACTCCGCTTCACAGCATTGGAGCGTGACTAGTGTCGTGGCACTGTCTCTTAGCACCGAAATACTGCTTTCTTGAGTTGTAAGGTTAAAATGCTCACTTGGAGTGTCGAGGCATTATGTCAGTGCCTAAGCATTGCCTTTTTTGATTTTAAGCCCAAGTTCCACCATCTAGCGTTGAGTCACTGACTTTTCAAATTTGTTCATCTTAAGTTAAATTTTTTATTTAGTTAAATTTTAACTTATAATCAAATTTAAATTGCAATTAAATCTTGAGGATATCCAATCAAAAATTGAAATGACAAACAATTAATATAAAATAAAAAATTTTATTACAAAATAAAATTTTATGACAAAATAAAATTTTATTACAAAATAAAATTTTATTAAAAAAATGTGCTAAATAAAATTACAAAAAAAAAAAAAAAGAGAATGAGATACAAATTCAAAAACAAAAACAAAAAGGAAAAACTATCCTAATAGTCATAGACATCCTCCTTCTTTTCTTCTTCTAGCTCTAGCGGGTGTTAGCATAAAGTGATAATGAGATGCTATCGAAAAAAGAAACTCTACTTGGGCTGACATTAATGTTGTAATTTTCAAGCATTTGAACAAGTGTTGAGTTGAACTCACTCATATAAGAAAATTATTGTGGCTACTGACCCATATGATGATAGAATTTTTATTCCAATTCATGTTGCCACTGGCTGCTTTCGCCAACCATTTTTCTTAATTATGAGGCTTCTCCTCCAATTTCTTGGAGTTGCTCATTTAAAGTCTTGAAAGATTTGGACTTGGACTGAGGAGCCCGTGAGTTTTCTCCTACTTTCATTTTTAATCTAAACACTTCAATTATTCTTTTAGTCAGGGGAGCCCTTTGTAAAGGAACTTCTTCATCTAGCACCCTCGATGCACCAGCCACAACACACAAAGAATAAATAAGAGAAGGATGAACCATAACTTAGGACAGTACTGCCTGTGGCCTCCAAAAATTCGCCACCGACCTCTCAATTAAGAGAGTTTGATTTAAGTGTCGGTGTAATTTTTAGAAGGCAGGTGGAATAGTAGATAAGACATTACCCAGAGATTTCGCCCTCATTTTGTGAGGACTTTAGATATAGTTCCAAGTTTCCTATAGGCACAAGCACCTATAGTTAATTACCCCTCCCAATGCTGAGAGAGAACTTTCGATTAAGGCTAATCGTTAGATTGCTGGATGCGTAGCATATAGTAGTAACATGTGGAGTTTAAAATTTGAGATTTAGAATTTATGAAATTCACCATTTTAGCTTAAAGTGGATGGTTGGGGGAATGATGACGTGCCCGATCTAGATCCCATGGTTCTATCATCCCAAGCCGTCATAGTCCCTAGTCTACTTAGTCAGAGGAGGTAGTCGACCCAACCTGACCGAAGGATCCTTATCAGCAACACATGTGTTACGTCGTCCAATAAATTTTTGTAGACCTAGGGTGGTGTTTGTCTAAGGAGATAATCTTAAGTTTATCTTAGCTGACAAAAGGGCTTTGTGCCTATCCAATATACTCTATGATTCATAACTCAAAGGGTTGAGCTATTGGGGAATATATGGGCTATAGTCGTGACCGTAATATAATGGTGTCATTTTACAACCACCCAAAGTACTCACATCACATCATATGTAGAGAACTCGGAAAACCACATCCTTACGGGCATGAGATTATTTGAGTTTGAATATAGTGATTTATTTGACTCGACATTAACTCCTTTATGAGCTAGAGTTTTCTTAATCTGTCATCCCTAATAAGCGATAGTTCATGAGTGGATGAATTGTTTGCTTTAAGCATTTAAATAATGAATTTCATTTAGTTCAGGCATTTACTTAGTTAAAATTTAGTTTTAAGATGAATTATTTTATAGCTCAAGCATCTTTTGATGATAATATCCCCTCTAGTTAAGATTCCCAATAAACGCGACCATCATCGAGGTAGACCTTATCAACTCTACATATTTGCTAGTAGAGGATCGGGCCTATAACTTATGTGTAATTTAAATTCTTTAAAAAATTGATATCATAACAGACCTTGTCAACTCCATTATAGAGGATTAGGTCTTATGATATAATGTAATTTAAATTTATTTAGAAGTTGATTATTTAGTAGACCGTGTCAACTCTATTTCAAATAGAGGATTAGGCCTACTATGATCATATTCTATGGAACTGAATACTTATATCTTTCATTAACTTGATTTAGCATATGAAGACATTCATTAGTTTACATGCATATAGTCATAAAAGATTGAATCGATTTTATCATTCTCCTCTTTTTTTAAAACCCACACAACATCCTCAAACATAAAGTTTAGATGCTTGGTGTGAGATCCGAAAATTTGCCACCGACCTTTTTGATGAAAAGAGTGTTTTAAGTGTCGGTGAAAATTTCAAAAGGCAGATGAATAGTAGATAAGACACTACCCAGAGATTTTGTCCTCATTTTGCGGGATGTTAGATCTGGTTCCATGTTTCCTATAAGCACAAGCCCCTATAGTTAGTTACCTCTCCCAATACTAAAAGAGCCCTTTTGATTAAGGCTAGTCGATGAATCGTTAAATAACGAGTATATAATAGGAGTGAGTGGAGTTTAGGATTTATGAAATTTATCATTTTAATTTAAAACTTTTGGTTGGGGAAATGATGATACGCCCGATCTAGATCCCATGGTTCCGTCATCCTGGGCTGTCGTGGTCCTTGGTCTGCTTAGTTAGAGGAGGTAGTCGACTCAACTTGACCGAAGGATCCTTGTCAGCAATACATAGGTTACGTCGTCCAAGGTGTCCTTATAGACCTGGGGTGGAGTTTATCTAAGGGGACAAATATAAGTCAACCTTAACTAACAGAGGACTTTTTTCTCAACCAAATACATTCTAAAATTCACAACTCAAAGAGCAAGGCCGTTGGGGAACATACGGGCTACGATCGTGATCGTAATTTAGGAGTGTCATATCACAGCGAATCACCACGTTAAAGGGTTCTGGTCGTAACCGCCATTTATGTGGTGTCATTTTGTGGCAAAATCATGCGGATAGAGGACACAGGCCATGTCCTTACGGGCTTAAGATTATTTGAGTGTGAAAATAGTTATGTATTTAATTTGACATTAGTTCTTAGTCTTCTTAATTTATCACCCCCAGACAAACAGTTGCGGAGGGGTGAATGATTTTAAGTTCAAAGTTAAATAATTAATTTTATTTAATTTATATTGAGTTTTGATCATTTTATAATTGATTTAGATTTGAACATGTATGATCATTGATTATTTAAACCATAATAATGATAATCTTTTAAATGTAGTAGACCTTATCAACTCTATCTGATTCCTTATAGAGGATCAAGTCTAAATTCATTGCTCCCATATTTATAATCCTCTAAACCTTGTCAACTCTAGCTTGAGCGTAGAGGATCAGGTTTGAGACTTTTCTCTTGGGAGTTTGAACTTGAGAAGTGTCAATAGATTTATCATTTATCATTTTATGACATAAATAGCTTCTCAGATTTTATTAAATTGAAATTCTTATAATAACATCATTAGATTTTTAGGTTTGTTAACCCGGACTCGGTCCTAAGACCAAACTGGGATGTAGATATCTGTTCTTTCGTTTTGCACATGACTTGCATATCTTTTTAGATGCTTGATGTAATGAATACTTCAACATACATATGAGTATCTATTCTTTTAAAATATTGTATGGACATTAAGATATCTAAGTTGACGTAATTATGTTCGGCATGACATAGGTGTCAAATTGCAAGCATAAATTTTGATATATGTTTTTTTTGGGTTTTGTTAACCTAGACTCGGTCCTAAGACCAAACCGGGATGTAGATTATCTATTCATTTTTTTTATATATGACTTGCATATTTTCTTAAGTGTCTGACTTAGTGAACACTTCAACATACATACAAATATCTATTCTTTAAAATATTGTGTGAACATTAAGATGTCTAAGTTGAAGTAATTATGTTCGGCATGACATATGTGTCAGATAGCAAGCATAAGTTTTGATATGGGTTTTTAACCCAGATACAATCCTAAGACCAAACCGGGATGTAGATTATCTGTTTCTTTTTTATATATATATATATATATATATGACTTGCATATTTTCTTAAGTGTCTGACTTAGTGAACACTTCAACATACATGCGAGTATATGTTCTTTTAAAATATTGTATGGACGATGTCTAAGTTGAAGTGTAAATGTCAAATTGCAAGTATGGATTTTATTATTGCATTTTTGCATTTTGTTAACCTAGACTCGGTCCTAAAACCAAATCAAGATTTAAACTTTGTCAACTCTGACTATCTTCTTGTAGAGGATCATATTTAGATTAATTATTTCAAGATCTATTGTTCTCCAAACCTTGTCAACTCTAGATTGAACATATAGGATCGGGTTTGGGACTTTCTTCTTGAGATCTTGAACTTGAAAAGATATATTAACAATGATGTCGATAGATTTATCTTTTGTCATTCTATGATAGAATTAGCTTCTCAGATTTTATTAAGTTGAAAATAATATAATGGCATCATTAGATTTTTAGATTTTGTTAACCCGGGCCCGGTCCTAAGACCAAATCGGGATTCAACTTGTGCAACATTCTTAGACACTAAGTTCATATTTGTAACACATATGTCGGGGCACATGCAAGTAAATAATTAGTTTTGAAAGATTGTAGGTATGTGTTCATTCATTTCGTTTGATTGCTTGCACATATCTATTTGAGCATTTAAGCTATTGAATACTTCAACATCCATACAAGTATCTATTCTTTTAAAATTTTGTATGGACATTAAGATGTCTAAGTTGAAGTGCATATGTCAAATTGCAAATATGGATTTTGGTGTGAATTTTTTTGAGTTTTGTTAACCCGGGTCGGGTTCTAAGACCAAACTGGGATGATTCATTTCTTCAAAATTTATAGTCTTTCAAACCTTATCAACTCTAGCTTAAGCATAGAGGATCGGGTTTGAAATTTTCCTTTTGAGAACTTGAACTTGAAAAGTCACATTAACAATGATGCTAATAGATTTATCTTTTGCAATGCTATGATAGAATTAGCTTCTCACATTGTATTAAATTGAAATATTATAATAGCATCATTAGATTTTTAGGTTTTGTTAACCCGATCCTAAGACCAAATCGGGATGTAGATATCTGTTCATTCATTTCATTTGATTGCTTGCACATATCTATTTGAGCATTTAAGCTATTGAACTTCAACATGCATACAAGTATATGTTCTTCAAAGTGTTGTATGGCCATTGAAATTTCTAAGTTGAAGTAGTGATGTTTGACATAACATAAATGTCAAATTGCAAGCATAAATTTTGATACCTAAAACCATAAATCAAATATAGATATGTTCTTTCAAATATGAATTTTACCCTTTCAAGTGTTTGCCATACATCAAGTAGAGGTTTGTTCTATAAGACATGAGTTGATTTTTTCAAATACTTGTATGAATAAAGTGAGAATCTATTCTAACATGAGCTTGGCTATTTCAAATGCATATATGGATCAATCAATTAAGCGAAATATCATTCTATGAAGTAAGCATGAGATTCATTTAATTTGAATGTTCATGTGTTTGTTCAATTTGAATGAAATGTAGTAGTATTTTGAATATACGTTATGAGTCATTCCATTAAACATTTGGCACCAAACTCAAAGTTATAGATTCACATGAAACTATGATAGGTACAAGAGCTTAGCTTCTTTGGACATTTACATAAACCACAAATGATAAGTTTAGATGTAGAATTGCGTAGTATAATGGTTCAAACTTAAGTTCATTCAAGCTTATGGTTTAAACTTCCCTTAAGCCCTTTGTTAATTCATTCAATGAATCACATATTATACTTGAAATGATAATTGAAAATGTCCAATCATGATCATTATTAAGATATCAAGTTATATTTTTTTGCTTGTGAATGAATTATCAAATCTCTTATGATTTAGATTTCATTTAACTTGACCCTTTATGATTGAATCAATTGATCAATATTTTCTATGAATACTTTGAATTTTGATTGAGTTCCTTTTCATGGCATGTCAAGTTTAAAAGTACAATTGAAATCATATCAAATTTAAGTTCTTTATAGATTTGATTTATTAAAAATTTTGACAGTCTCTCGGCATTATCCTTGCATTGGGGGCTACTTCGGGAGGCTAGGCCTTCCCACTATGCTAAGAAAGACGTGCATGGTAGGTGTTATGAGACACCGCGGCCAAAAATTTTATTTGTCCACCATGCCAAAAAAGGCATGCATGGGTTTGCATAGCATAACATTTCCATGCCATGTTAGAACGACGTGAACAAGTACTTATTTCATAGAATAATTTTCCTACCATGTTGGAACAGCGTGAGCAGGTACTTATCACAACAAATTTCCCTGCCACGTTGGAACAATGAGCAATTATAATAATCCCATTAGAACAATGTGAATGGGTACATATCTTAACAGATTTCTCTGCCACGTTGGAACAACGTGAACATGTACTTATAAAAAATTTTCTCGCCGTATTGGAATAATTTGAATGGGTACTTATCTCAACAGATTTCTCTGCCACATTGGAACAACGTGAATAGGTACTTATACAAATTTTTCTGCCGCATTGGAATAATGTGAACGGGTACTTATCTCAATAGACTTCTCTGCCATGTTGGAACAACGTGAACATGTATTTATAACAAATTTTCCCGCCGCATTGGAACAATGTGAACTTGTACTTATCTCAACAGACTTCTCTTCCACATTGGAATAACGTGAACAGGTACTTATAATAAATTTTCCCGCCGCATCAGAACAACGTGAACGGGTACTTATCACAAAATAGATTTCTCTGCCACATTGGAATAATGTGAACATGTACTTATGTTGACCTCACTTTTAGAATGAGCTCTCAACCCCTCCATCTTAGACATAGGACTTCTCTTAGATTTTAAGAGTTCCATAGTCTAAAGACACATCTAGTGATTAGGTGGACACTCAACCTAGCCCTAGAAGACTTAGAAGAGTTAGCCATAAGAATAGGTCATGCCTTAGTGTTAGGAAAATTTATCTACCCTTAGCTTGAATCATTCATCACTTTCCTTCATTCAAGTAAAACTCTAAATCAATCTTAATTGATTTTTTCCAAACTCAAATCAATTCCATATGATTGAAACCCATGATCAAAATCCTAAAATTCCTAAGTCCAAATTTTCCTAAGTCCTTTAAGTGTTCCATCATGGACTTAGCCAAAATCATGACCTAAACCAAATCCAACTCAAGGGATTTTCTCAAAACTCATTTATATTCTCATTTATATTCACATATATAAATGAAATATAAATTCAAACCAATTAAACTAAACTCAAAATTCAAAATCAATTCATGAAATTTTCCCGAGTCCTTTAAGTTTTCCCTTAAGAGCCTAATCATGATCAAACCAATTCCAACTCATGGGATTTTCTCAAAACTCATTTATATTCTCATTTATATTCACATATATAAATGAGATATAAATACAAATCAATCAAATCAAATTCCAAATTTAAATTTCTTCTTAAGTCCTTAATTTTTCATTAATGGACTTAGCCTAAATCATGATCAAATCAATTCAAATTCATGAGATTTTCTCATAAATCATTTATATTCTCATATATAAATGAAATATAAATATAAATCAATCAAACCAAATTCAAAAATTCAAACTTCAAACTCCAAAATTTTCCTTAAGTCCTTTAAATCCTTCTTAATGGACTTAGCCTAAATCATGATCAAAACACTTCAAATCCTTGAAATTTTCTCATGATCCATTTATATTCCCATTTATATTCACATATATAAATGAAATATATATTCAAACAATCAAAACCAACTCTAAAAATCAAACTCAAATCCACTCAAAATTCAACCTAAGCCTTTCAAGTCAAAATCTTGAACTTAGCCAAATCAACTTCAAATCTAGCCAAACTCTTGATTTTCCTTCATGATTCAATTAACCCTACAATCATGAACTCACATATAAATGCAGATTTCAATCACCAAATCAAAAATCAATTCAAAAATCAAATCCTAAATCCTTTCATATTCTTCCTTTGAATATGAAATTATCAAATGAATCAAAACCTATTTAACTTCAAACCACTTGCAAATGGATTTATATTTCAATCATAAGTCCATATACAAGTTCAATCAAGTTCAAATCAAGCTTTGACCAAGCCATTTGATCCACTTAGGCTCACTTGACCCAAAGTGACCTAAAGTACCCTTATGAGCCAAATTCTAATCTTAATCAAATTGGATTGAACCAAACTCATCTTTGCCTCTCATCATGGTCAATAATCATCATGAGATGATCAATCAATCAAATTGGGTCAAACCAAGTCAAACCTAAGGGTTGACCAAGTTAACACTTAGCCCAAAATGAAACTTAACATAGCCAAATTCCATCATAGGCCAAATTGATTGAAACCATTAATCTAAGTTCATTCATAACCTATGTTTGAACTTGACCAAGCCAACATTTGAGTCTAACCTAACCCAATTACTTGACAACTTGACCAAAAAAGTCAAAATGTGTCAAAACTTGATCTAAGCCAAATTGATTGAAACCAATGGATCAAATTCATTCCAAATCACTTGTTGAACTTGACCAAAGCCTCAATTGGCCAACTAGACCTAACTTAGCCTAATTGACCTTAGACCCAACTTGACCTAAAGGGGTCATGTTGAGCCAAATTTGAATATAAGCAAAATTGATTGGAAATAAAGATACCAATCCACTCCATATGACTAACCAAACCTAAACCTACCCATGACCTAGCCCAAATAGGTCAAATGGATTAAATAGGTCAACTTGACCCATTTGACCTAAATGAAGTCATATGATCCAAACTATACCAAATTGAATCAAACCAAAGCCACCTAAACATTTCAAATGGTCCCATGAACTTGACCCAATCCTTGGTTTAACCCAATTTGACCAATTGGTCAACTTGACCCAAGTTGATCCATTTTGACCTAAATAGGTCAACATGAGCCAAACCTTATGAAATGAATTCCACATCTCATGAAACTTGGCCAAACCTAGTTTCTCCACATACCCAACATATCCAAATTGAAAAATCAACAAAATGACCATCCTACCTCTAGGCCATAGAACAAATTTTGGCCTAATCCATGGGTAATTTGGTCATGCCTCTCTTCATATCTACTTGATACCTTCCAAATACCTCAAGGGGACCTAATGAAGAGTGGTGCACCCAACACAATAAGTTTAGGTTAGCCCAAATGAACCTAAGGCCAAACCCGACCCCATGGGTCATATTGGTTCATTCCAAATCCCTCCTCCACCCAATTTGATGCTCATGAGAGGTTGACAATCCACTCAAGGCCTCAAATCGATCATGTACAAAGAGCTAACAGCCTAAACAACCTCTCCATGTGATCAATTGGATCAAAATGTCAAAGGAGGTGTCGGCCGTCCGATTACCATAGGGGCGGATATACTCCCCCTAATTCAATTCAAAATGATCATTCCCTCATTCAATTGAAGCTTAGAGAGTGTTAGGAAAGATCAGAGAGCCTCCACAAGCTTTCTAAGGAGGATTTAAAATTGCTTCTTCTCGGTTTTCTCCATTGAAAAATAGGGGAGCTCCTTTGAATCTTCAACTTTCTCCACACTCAAAATTACTTCAATTCCTCTTGCACACTTCCTCTAAGGATCAATTTAAGTGCACCCAAGCATCCATTTGAGTTCCCATAGCAAGAAGAGCCTCAATTGGATCAAAGCCGCAAGGGAGATCAAGTGGTGTTGGTCCATAGAGCAATCCACTCAACCCCAAGGCCTGAAAATTTCAATAGGGATTCATCTCCACTAGACGAAGATACCTCATCGGTCTCGAGCACTGGTGATCACCTCTGGCGAGGTATGAAATTTTCTGACCACCTAGCATAGGTGGTGTTGGTATTTTGTGAAAGGAATTTTCAAGTCATGCAAAATCCATAGTTGGATATGTTCCCTATTAGCTTTAGATGGTATGGGTAAAGTTTTGTTCCAATCCAAGCTCAATCGAGCTTAGATCTTCCCCTAGATCATGGACGACCTCTATTGATCCTAGGGGAAGAACTAGGGATATCCTCGCCATCCATCTGCACATTTTGGATGGACGGTCGAGGTTATTTCCACGTTTTAGAATTAATGATCTCTTTTAAAAACTGTGGGATGATCCCTGGTCGTCCAATCTTTGATCGAACGACAGGGATCAAAGCGCATCCCACTGCAATGCTGCCACCTGATGTGACATTTAAGTAGTGGGCTCCGCAGCTGTAAAGCACGCCATGCCATGCATCACGTTGTGAGGAATTAGTTTAGGGAATTTAATAATTTCTAATTAATCTCCTGATCTTCTAAAATTCATATCTTCTTCAATAAAATTCAAAAAAATATGAGGCAAAATCTTATGTAAAGATATCAACCTAGAATATTTTAAAAATAATTTCAATAGATTTTGAATTAACCTTTTCTCTGATATTTAGGTTTTATTAGAATTAATATTTTGCTAATTACTTCTTAATTAATCCTTTGATTAATCCCAAACTTCTTGGGTATGTTTTAAGGGATGACTTCTGTCTGCTCTAATTTTCTTAGGATTTATTGAAATCTTAATTAGGAGAATTGCAAATATGTTTCCTAATTATCCTCCTTATGTAATTAAGGATAATTAGGGTGTGATTAGTGGTTTTAATATATTATTAGAGTTGATTAAGGTCATATCCAATAGATAGGAGGTTTAGAGAATAATTTTTGGGGAATTTCCCTTAAGATATTCCTTAAACCCCCTTTTCTTTCCTTAATCTTCTCTTAATTAAGGGTTAGTTCATTAATTATCCCCTTAATTAATTTCTAAAAATTCTAAAAATTTTTAGAACTTAATTAATATACTTTGGGTAGATGCTTAGGTATTTAAGAACTTAAGTTCAATTAAGGAAATCAAAACCCAATTCATATGTGTGAAAGGGTATTTTGAAATTACTTATGTTAAACTGCTTAACTTAATTAACCATTAATCATGAGCCAAATTGCATTAGACCCTTTTCTTCCTAGGTGTATTGCAAATTTAAATTCCTTGTGAGTTTTTATGTCATCTCATTAGCTCATGATTACTTGGTTAACTATGTTAAGGTGGTGTAGGTAAGTGTTAATTTACTTGCTTAATTCATACCTTAACCTAATTAATACATAAAAATGAATCTAATCATCTAAAAATTAGACAAAAATATCAAACACATGTGGGAATGGGTTAGGAACAACAAACTTAACTCACCTTTGCAAAATTAAATCAAACTGAAAACCAAACAAAAGTTATCTTAAATGAACTTTGATTTTCTTTAAACTTTCTTATTCCATAAGAATGTTTTTAGGATTTAATTAAAGTGAATATGTTTACATGCTTTCATTGCTTTGATTCTTTCTTCAACATGTTAAATTTGTATGTCATGTGGTTTCATGCATTCATATTTTTCAAACTCAAATTTAAAAATGAAATTGTTAACTTTGTGTCAAATTTGTATGTGTTGGCTGAAGTAGAAATATGAGTGGCTATTATCACTACTAAATTCAAATTATTTTTAAAATATAAATCAATTATCAAATCTGAAAGTATGCTGCTTATATTTTAATTATAAGCTTTCATGTGAAAGAATATAAAGGTGTGCTTAACATAGGTTTCTCTTCTCTTTTATGTTAGCATAGTTTTTAATAAGAGTTGGTAAAATGAATGGTTCATTTGAAAAGAACCTAACACTTACCTAATTCCATATCCTATTCATCCCTATGTTATCACCTAAGAAGGGTTACTGCTGATCTCGTATTTAGAATGAGCTCTCAACCCCTCCATCTTAGGCTTAGGATTTCTCTTAGACTTAAAGAATTTCTTAGTCTTAAGATAGATCTAGTGATTAGGTGGACACTCAACCTAGCCCTAGAGACTTAGAAGAGTTAGCCATAGGAATAGTTTATGCCTTAGGAGTGTTAGGAAGATTTCCTACCCTTAGCTTAAACCATTCCTCACTTTCCTTCTTTCAATTCAAACTCCAAATCAAATCGCATTTGATTTTATTCAAATTCAAATCAACTCCATATGATTGAAATCCATGATTGAAACCCATGATCAAAATCCATCAAAAACTCCTAAGTCCAAATTTTGCCTGTCGTTAAGCCTCCCTTAAGGACTTAACCAAAACTATGATCTAAACCTATTCAAATCTTTGAGATTTTCTCATGATGAATTTATATTCTCATTTATATTCTCATATATAAATTAAATATGAATTCAAACCCATCAAATCAAATTCAAAATCAAAATCAATTCATGAAATTTTGCCTAAGTCCTTAAGTCTCCCTTAAGGACTTAACCAACACTATGACTTAAACCTATTCAAACCTTTGAGATTTTCTCATAATCCAATTATATTCTCATTTATATTCACATATATAAATGAAATATAAATTCAAATCAATCTAACTAAACTCAAAATTCCAAATCAATTCATGAAAATTTTCTTAAGTCCCTTTAATTTTCCATTAATGGACATTGCCAAAATCAATCCTAAACCTTGATCAAACCTTTTCAAACTGATGGGATTTTTTCAAAAATTATTTATATTATCATTTATATTCTCATATATAAATGAAATATAAATATAAATCAATCCAATCAAAGGAAAAAATTAAATTCCAAATTTAAAATCCTTGAAATTCCCTTTAATGGATTTAACCTAAACTTTGATCAAACCTATTCAAACCCTTGGGATTTTCTCACAACTTATTTGTATTCTCATTTATATTCTCATATATAAATGAAGTATAAATATAAATCAATCCAATCCAATTCAAAAATTAAATTTCAAATTAAAAATTTCTTTAAATCCTTTAAATTCCCTTTAATGGATTTAACCTAAATCATGATTAAACCACTTCAAATCCTTGAAATTTTCTCATGTTCCATTTATATTCTCATTTATATTCACATATATAAACGAAATAAAAATTTAAACAATCAAAATCAATTCCAAAAACCAAACTCAAATCAACTCAAAATCTGATCTAAGCCTTTCAAGTCAAAATCTTGAACTTAGTCAAATCACTTTCAAATCAAGCCAAATCCTTGATTTTCTCATATGATTCAATCAACCTTACAATCATGAGCTCATATATAAATTCAAACTTCAATCACTCAATCAAAACCTAATTCAAAAATCAAACCCAAGACCCCTTCATATTCTTCCTTTGAATATGAAATTTTCAAATGGATCAAAATCCATTTGACTTCAAACCACTTGTAAATGGATTTATATTTCAATCATAAGTCCATATACAAGATCAATCAACATCAAATCAAGGATTGACCAAGCCATTTAATCCACTTAGGTTCACTTGACCCAAAGTGACCTAAAGTACCCTTATGAGCTAAATTCTAATCCTAACTGAATTGGATTGAACCAAACTTATATATCCCTCTCATCATGATCAACAGTCATCATGAGATGATCAATCAATCAAATTGGGTCAAACCAAGTCAAACCTAAAGGTTGACCAAGTCAACACTTAACCTAAAATGAAACCTTACATAGCCAAATTCCACCATAGGCCAAATTGATTGAAACCATTGATCCAAGTTCACTCATGACTTATGTTTGAACTTGACCAAGCCACATTTGAGCTTAACCAAACCCAATTGGCCCACTTGACCCAAGTTGACCCATTTTGTCCTAAAGGGTCAAAATGTGTCAAAACTTGATCTAAGCCAAATTGATTGAAACCAATGGGTCAAGTCCATTCCAAATCACTTGTGGAACTTGACCAAAGCCTCAATTGGCCAACTAGACCCAACTAGCCAATTGAGGACCCAACATGACCTAAAGGGGTCATGTTGAGCCAAAATTGAACTTAACCCAAATTGATTGGAAACAAAGATACCAATCCACTCCATATGACTAACCAAACCTAAACCTACCCTTGACCTACCTCAAATAGGTCAAATGGGTCAAATGGGTCAACTTGACCCATTTGACCTAAATGAAGTCATATGAGCCAAAACCAAATATATACCAAATTGAATCAAACCAAAGCCACCAAAACATTTCAAATGATCATATGAACTTGACCCAACCCTTGGTTTGACCCAAGTTGACCCATTTTGACCTAAATGAGTCAACATGAGCCAAACCCTATCAAATGGATTCCAAATCCAATGAAACTTGGCCAAACCTAGTTTATCCACATACCCAACATGTCCAAAGTGGCTTAACCCATTGATAATTTGGTCATACCCTCTTCACAATCACTTGAGGCTTTCCTAAAAGCTCAAGGGGACTTAGTGATGAGTGGTGCACCCAACCCAATGGGTTTAGCCCATTTGGTAAACCAAACCACCCCAAAGCTAAAATTGAAATTCAACTCCCTCTCAAGCTCAATTCAAGCACATGGAAGTTGGCAATCCATTCCTTGGATCAAACCACCATGTGCACACTCAAATAGTAAAACAACCCCCAATTCATCAATTGGATCAAAATGACATGGTTGCCAACCATCCGATCCTTCATGGGGAGATATACTCCCCTAATTCAATTCACTCACTCAATCGATTGAAGTAGTGAGGAGCCATCAGATTGATCCTAAGCCTCTTAGAGCTCTTCCCATTTTCTCTTCTCGCTTTGAACAAAGGAAAATGGGAGAGAATCCAACTCTTCTACACTTGATTTCCTCCCAATTCCTCCCACACACTTCTCTTCTAAGGACCAATTTGACCTCACTCAAGCTTCCATTGGAGTTCCATGGCAAGAGGAGAAATTAGATCAAAGTCAAAGGATATTCAAGTGGTGTCCATGTGAGCAAGCCACTCAATCCCAAGGCCTAGGAATTTCAACAGGACTTCATCTCCACCAGATGAAGCTACCTCATTGATCTCGAGCACTGGTGATCACCTCTGACAAAGTACAGAATTTTCTGATCAATAAACTCAATGTGGTGCGGAGCTTTATGAAAGAAATTTTCACCTCATCGAATTTTGACCATTGAATTTCCTGCTCTCTATTTTTAGATGATGTGGGTTGATTTTGATTTGATTCCATGCTAGATCGAGCTTGGATCTTCCCCTTGATCATATCTCGTGATCAAGAAGAAGAACTTGCTCATCTCACCATCCATCCACAGATGGATGGACTAGATTATTTAACATGTTTAGAAATATAATTACCCTTTTAAAATGCAGATCCTACATTCTGATCGATCTGACCATAGAATTTGTGCGCCACCACCACCATTTGTGAGGTGATAACTTAAGTTGTCCCCTCACTATGTGACACGTGTAAAGCGTGCTGACCGCCGCCGCCATGCGTCACGCCGTGAGCTAGGGATTACTTAGGGTTAATTAAAAATGCTTAGTTAATTTCTAATTAATCCATGGATCTTCAAAAATGCATAACTCTTCATAAAAAGTTCAAAAAAAAATATGAAATAAAAACTTATTGAGAGATAATTAAATCTAAAACATTTTAAAATTAATTTTGATGAGTTTTGAATTATGCTTTTCTCTGAATTTAGATTTTATTGGAAAGTGTATTTTGCTAATTACTCTTTGAATAGGCCTCTGATTAATCCCAAATTTCTTGGGTAAGTTTTAGGGGATGACCTCTACCTCCCCTAACTTTCTTGGGATTTATTGAAGGCTTGATTAGAGTAATTGCATATAGTTTCCTTACTTACACTTCTCATATAATTAAGCATAATTAAGGCATGATTAGTTGTTTTACCTTATGATTAGGGTTGATTAAGGTCAAATACAGTAAGTAGGAGGTTTATGGAATAATTTCAGGGCATTTTCCCTAAGCTATTCCCTGAACCCCCTCTCTCTCATTAATCTCCTCTTAATTAAGAGTTAATTCATTAATTATCCCCTTAATCAATTTCTAAAAATTCTAAAAGGTTCCAGAACTTAATTAATCTACCTTGGGAAGATGCTTAAGCGTTTAATAGCCTAAGTTTAATTAAGGAAATCAAAGCCTCATTCATAAGTATGAAAGGGTATTTTGAAATTACTTAAGCTAACCCCTTAGCTTAATTAACTTTTAATTATGACCTAAATTGCATTAGGCCTTTTCATTATTAAGTGCATTGCAAATTTAAATTCTTTATGGGTTTTGTGTCATCTCATTGGCTCATAATTATTTAGTTAATTCTTCTAAGGTGGTGTTGGTAAGGGTTAATTAAGCTACTTAATTCATACCTTAACCTAATTAACACATAAAAATGGATTTAATTATCTAAAAATTAAGCAAAAACATCAAACACATGTGGGAATAGGTTAGGAATAGTAAACTCCTCTCACTTTTCAAAATTAAATCAAACTTCAAACTAAACAAAAATTACTTTGAAGCTCACTTTGATTTATTCTAAATTTTCTTATTCTATATGAATGCCCTTGGGATTGAAGTGAAGTGAATTTGTTTACATACTTTCATTGCTTTGGATCTTTCCCCAATATAAGTTTCATGCCATATAATTTTTTACATTCATAATTTTGAAATTCAAATTTTAAAATGAAATTATTTACTTTATGTCAATTTGCATGTGTTGGCTAAAGTAGAAATATGAATGGCTATTATCGCTACTAAATCCAAATTATTTTTTAAAATACATAAATCAAACACCAAAATATGAAAGTGTGCTACTTATGATTTAATTATAAGCTATGTGATATTATAAAGTCATGCTTAGTATAGGTTTCCTTTCTTTGCATATTTTTTGAATATAGTAAGATGTAGGTTCATTTGAAAAGAACCCAACACTTACTTAATTTCATCCTATTCATCCCTATGCTATCACTTAAGAAGGTTGCATAAACTACAATAAATTGCATAAACAAAATGAATCCATTAAACAACTTTTGCATATTTCTTTTCTATTTCATTTCTTTTATATACATGTTTGTATTTAAGAAAGTGGTATATTAGTCTGACAACAGGTTGGCTTTAAGTCCCCTAAGTAGTCTTGTACCTTACACCTCCGTTAACGCTTATACTCACTTATGCCTTTCTTACTTTCATGTATGTATGTGAAAATTTGATAAGGAAACCTTTTCTACTTAAGAAAATCATGCATATTCAACTTCTAAATTTTCTTAAATGGATTACTTAGCATGCATCATAAAGTGTGTTAAATACTCTCATTTTCATGTATAGATATGCTTAGGGTCCATCCATATGCATGTTATATATGTTGGGAAAGAAATGAAGTAATGTGTTATGTGAATTTTGATTTATTTTATTTAATCTTAAAATGCCTTTCTTTTTGAATAGGTTTATTTAGAGTTTATCTAAACTTAGGATTGATTAAAAGATGTAATCAAAACATTCACCTAAATGAAACTAAAATATGAACCTACTTTAGAAAATTACTTAAAGTGGGAAGGAAAGAGAAGTTCTCTCTCTTCCCTCTTCATAACTTAGTAATTAATTGTAGGTTTCACTTAAACCAAATCATGAAATAAAACTAACCCAAAAAGATTAAACCACTTAAATGAAACCCTCCTCTAAGTTGAACATGTTCTTCACACTTTAAAAATTTAAACCTAAAGCCATAGCTAAGCACACCACACAAACCTTCAAAGCACACACAATAATCTAAGTCACCACTTCTAGCCTTAGATTAGTGGATGGTTTGATGTTATTTTATTGATATATGTTTTATCAATGTTAGGGTGTATCATAGAATGAATGGTAGGACGTTCTTTTCTAACTATTCTTTTCTATGGGATTGTGCTTAAGGGGTGCTATATCAATAAAAAATATAAATGCTTTTGCTTGAGTGCTTTATACCCCTAAGAATAATCCATAGTGTGACTTAGTCACCCATGTGTGGGGTGATAAGTCCAATATACATGCTTGGGATTTGTGTGGTGTGATTTAGCTAACCTTTATTTTGCAGGTGTTAGTTAGATTTTTACTTTTCCTTTTCATGTAAGAATTTGTATGATTAGGATTTTGGGGTGATTGTTATGGGGATTAAGATGAGCATTGGTCATAAGATCCCATCTTATGGACCATGTGAAGCCTTGGAGCATCTATCATCCAACCTTTCAAAGGAGGATCCAAAAGAAGAAAGAAGAAAAGAAGAAAGCAGAATAAAGCTTGAAGACCCCCATAACATTGAATTCCTTTGCTTAAATTATAATTTAATTCATTTATAATCTGGGTTGTATAAGGGTAGAGCTTGACTACTCGCATTTGATATTTTCGGGTTTGTGCGGTGGTGCCCGACCATAACAACCATTTATTCTTTTTATGATTAGCTTTATAAATTGGTTGATGATTTGTTTAGCTTTTGTATTAAGTGGCATGATTTTCCTAGTTTCTTCCTTGCTTTATGTATGGCCTGGATGTGGATTAGGCTCTTTAGGTAAAAATAAATCTTTACCCAACTTAATAATTCAAATTAAAATTAAACAACTCATAACCTCACCTAAAGCTTAAGTTTAAAATCAAGATAAAAGAATTAGCAACCCCTTAGACGGATGACCATTTCTTTATAATATCATGCACAAATGCATCTTATTTCACTCTTGATTGAGGCTTCACCTTTGCCGTGAGAACTTTGACCTTGAGGGTGGAAACTCACCTCCTCCTTCTTTGATTTTAACCTTTCTCATGCATTAGTCATAAAAAAATCCTATTGAAATAAAATGATTGTCCAAAATAAAAATAAAATGAAATTTGAATTGCATTAGATTTAGGTCATTTGAAGCATGTCCCTTTACATGATCTAGTCTCTTAGGGAGTAAGTTTAATAACTTAGTCTCTTTCTAAATAATAATAGCCTAGCTATCTTGCATAAGCATAAAGACTTGCCTACATGTATTTAAAATCATAGAGGAGTTAGTACCACCCCGTGTGATAAGTCGTTGGTTTGTCCTCTCTTATGGAGGAAAACCAATTACCCATTTTCACCTTAGATTTAGGTTTCTCTTTCAAAAGCTCCCTAGATTTAGGTTCTGAGGTTACTTTTCCCCTATAAGCATAATTCCTCACCTCTTAGACATTTCCTTAATCTTGTGTTAAGGAATCATAAGTCCTAAATTCTAATGAAAATGCAACTCAAACAAACTAAATCAATTTCTAAAATGTAAAGCCCAACCATAGATAGTTTGAGATGCTCGCTGTTTCAAGATCGGGTATCTCCTACTTTTCCCATTTTTTTGGCTCGATAATAACTCCCTCTTTTGATCAATCCCATTTGATCTTCAAATATAAACCAATTGATTGATAGTCCTTCCTATTGAAATCTTCAAAGATAATGATCATTTACCTTAATCGAGAGTTTTCCTAAGGGATCCCATCCCTTAGGATGTAATTAACTATGGGGCTTGCCCCTGTAGGGAACTTAATGAACCCATTTAAAATAAACGCTTTACTTTTTCCATGTAAAGTAGGGAAGAATCTACATATACAAACCCATCATTCTGGGAGTCCTTATTGAGGTGATTTGTTCCATTAAAGGGTAGTGATTTTCTATCTCGAGATAGTACACTATTTCCTGATGTACCCAATCACTGAATAAGTACATCTATGGATCTATGTGGCATCCTAAAAGATGAATTTATAAGGTCTCCTCTTTCTTTCTCCAGATTTGAAAGGCTGACTCAATAAGAATTTTAAACCAGTTTTTCTATGACATCCTGGGATGGTTCCTCTCTCCATATTTGGTAAATGATCATTGTTTTGAGTATCGGGGATTTGTACTTTGGTATGAATCCAAGACTATCTTTTCCATTGGCACTTAGCTCATTTTATTCTTGAGTTGAGTTTGCCAACATCTTTAGGTTTTAGGACCGCATTCTTTGTTGGCCTTAAAACCCCCGTTGGGTTCTCCAATGGGTAAAATCAAAAGATTTAAATAAAAAGAAAACATCTTTAAGACTTCCTCCTTACCATCTTCATGATAAGGAAGGGTTCATCCTAAAGTAATTGATCTTCCATGAAAAACTTTGCTTTTTCAAAAAATACACTTAATAAAATATTTTACACAAAATTTTGTCACCCTCATTTAACAATTCCCACAATTGTTACATGTAGGGGTTTTCAAAAAAAAAAACTAATAAACTTTTCCAAAAGTACAAATGAACATCTTCTTTCAATTCACTTTGATGAAGATTTCATTTTTTAAGTAAAATGAACAATCATGTTTTCCAAAAATCACAATCATAATCATAAAGTTTTCAAAAACACATATGAATTTTTCTATTCAATACATTCACACTTATTGAATAGAAAGTTTATTTGTAAACAAAAATTAAAGATTTCAAAAGCACACATGAATCTTTCTGTTTCAATACATTCACACTTATTGAATGAAAAGTTCATTTGTAAACAAAATTAAAATTTTCGAAAAAAAAACATACATGAATACCTTCATTTAATATACTCAAATTTATTAAATGAAGATTTCATTCCCAACTAAAAATAAAATATCATTTAGGAAATCCCACTTAAACATATCCGACATATGTTTTAAGTTGGAATTCCTCTCTTTTCAAAAAAGCACCAATCACACTCAAATATTTTATACTTCAAAAATAAAATTGATCTCTATTCTACATACTTAAATTTGTTGAATAGAGGCCCTCTTTTCAAAACATTAAAATCAACAATCATATTTCAAAAAAAAAAATTTAAACAACATTTGGAACTTCAGTTAACATATCCAAATTTGTTAAGTGAAGTCTCCAAATTCAAAATCCAAAATTTTTTAAAACACATTTTGGAACCTCACTTAGCATAATCAAATTATCTAAGTAAAGTTTCCAATCCAAAATCAAAATCAATAATCATATTTCAAAAAAAATTTCAAAACATACATTTGGATTTTCATTTAGCATAATCAAATTTGTTAAGTGAAGTTTCCAAATCCAAAACCAAAATCAACAATCATATTTTAAAATTTTTTAAACACATTTTGGAACTTCATTTAACATACCCAAATTTGTTAAGTGAAGTCTCCAAATTCAAAATAAAAATAATAATAATAAATTTCAAACACCCATTTGGAATTTCATTTAGCATAATCAAATTTTCTAAGTGAAGTTTCCAAATCCAAAATCAAAATCAACAATCATAACTCAAAATTTTCAAACAATATTTGGAACTTTACTTAACATACCCAAATTTGTTAAGTAAAGCTTCCAAATCCAAAAATCAAAATTTTCAAACACCTTTTGGAACCTCTTCCCTCAGCATACCAAATTTTCTAAGGAGAAATTTTCATTTTTTGAAAACAAAAAATAAAATAAAAAATTTAAACATCATTTGGAATTTCATATTAGCATACTCAAATTTGCTAAGTGAAATTTCCATTTAACAAAACCAAGTGGGACTTCATCTTTAGCATACCAAATTTGCTAAAGTTGAATCTCCACTTTCAATCACATCAAAAACAAAACAAAAACACTTAGGATTCCCTTAGCATACCAAATTTTCTAGGGATCCTTCCCTTCTCAAAAATCAAAACATTCCAAACAAATGAAACACCTAGGATTTTCTTAGCATACCTAAATTTGCTAAGAATCCTATTTTCAAAAATTAAACAAAATACACTTGGGTTCTTCACTTTGCATACCTAAATTTGCCAAGTGAGAATTCCAAATTTTCTAAAATCAAAACAAATTCACTTTTACTTCACTTAACATACCTAAATTTGCTAAGTAAAAAAAATTCTAAAATAATCAAACAAAACAAAATCTATTTGACCCTTACTTTAACATATTTAAATTTGTTAAAGGAAGGGTCTTCAAAATCACAAAATTCAAATTCAAAATATAAATGAACCTATGGAAGTATCCTATCAAAAATTTTGAATCCATATTTCAACATACCTAAATTTGTTAAAGTTTGAATTCATATTCAAATTCCTCTTTCAATTAGTATTTCCAAATCCATTTGAACCCCACTTAACACTTCCAAGTTGTTGGATGTGGGTTCAAATTTTCAAAATTCAAATTTCAAAATCTATGGAGACAAAAAACTGATATAAGTTCATTTCTCATTGTGATTCTTTTAGTCAATGCAAAGGCGCTCAATGTTAGTTTACTACGGAAATGGCTCCTCAAATTTATCTTTACTTTCCTCACTGGTATGGATCTAGCTTTAGTCGACTTCCATTTAGACCATACCCACTGATCCACTTCACTAGGATTTGGGGGCCAGATTACTTGAGGGCATTCCCCCATCACAAAGGAACAGAAGAAGGTGACAAGTCGGCCATCGTGATACTTACCTACTAATTCGTGATGTCTCCTCACCGAAGAGGAAAGATGGGCAAGTACCATTTCAGCATAGTCTACAAGATCGATAGTAATTCCATGCAGTCATCCTAGAGTTGCATATGCCCAAGTGCCAAGACCCCACCATCTACCCTCCAAGGGTAAGTTCCCCGGTTTCGTGGCTTGCCTCCCACATTTGAGTATGAGTCTAGCTCCACTCTCATCCCACTACCCATCATAGGAATAAGAACCATATGATCAAACACTTTCACACTCGGATAGCCAAAGAGCTAGAGGCAGCAACTCGATTAGCCATGGATGAGTCTCCCATGATCACTTCACCACCGAGAAAATTCCATCCTCTCTCGAAAAGAGGATGCCGTGAGGATCCATTCATCACTCCTCCAGTGGTGCATTCACCAACAATTTTAGGAGTAGAGGTCGTACGCTCTCCGCTCTTTCTATGCCAGTAGGTGAGCATACTGACGCCAGTATGACACCCGCTTTGATCATATGTTATCCCTCATAGTGGGAGGCAGATTCATCGAGAGGGCGTGAGGCCCATACACACACATTACTAGAGAGGGAGGTTCAGCCACCCGCTTTGCTTGATCAATTTTTCAGCTCAATGCGCTACCCACACCGACCATACTAATAATATTCTACTCATAGGGACCATTCACCATAGGAGGGTAGTTCCTATGCATAGAGAGTCATGGTGTCTACCCCACGCCACCCCACGCTCATCGCCACGCAGTTTTAGCATCTCCCATTCCATCTAAGGCCATGAAGGCCATCCGTGGAAAATGTACCCCGCTGGTGATCGCTATGGCCAAGGATCCTACCCTCCTACACCACCATTGTGGTAGGGTCGAAGCTCCGCTTGACCTTCACCCTAGTGGTGGTGCGAAGGAGTGACCCTAAAGCATCGTGGTCTCCTTCACCAACCCCACCCATACATGGATGGAGATGGTGATACATCACAAATATTCTGATGATAGTTCAGAAAGCAAGAGAACATCCTAAGATTGTTACCTCTACACATAGCCAGAGTATCATTCTTCTAGTGACAAATATCACGGATTGACTCTCATAAAGGTGCCGGGCCTCATGATGATCACACCTAAAAGTATTTATACCTGCTGAGTTAGATTGATCCTTAGATGAGATATTTGCACACTATTTTATGGAGAAGAAGGAGATCTTAGGGTATGCCTGGTCTGAAGAAGAGAGAGTCATCTTTGATCCCAATGAAGATGACTTGATGGGGGGGTTCAGTTGATGAATGCATGGTTGATACTAGAGGATCTCTTCTTAGGGATCAACAAGCCATGGAAGGTGATGAGGTTGATCAAGGAGACACAGACCATCACCTCCTCATAGAAGTAAGTAAAAGATGAGAAGAGATTGATAGATGGCAGCATGTGGACTTGTTTAGAAGTGTTCTGCTTCAAAAAGCCCCTCATCCCTAGACAATGGTCAACCCGAAGCTAGTCTTAGACCCACTCCCTCATCTCCATGAGCAAGGTAGCACTAGCATGTATGGAAGGTAGTGGATACCTCCATACATGAAAAGATTTAAAATCCATGGTTGAGCAAGTGAAGGAAGCTTTGGCTCAAGCCCGGGAGGATCATCTTCCAAAGGGTAGACCCTACCTAGGGAATTGATGCTATCCAAGATCCCAAGGGTTTCATGCTCCTTCCTTCAAAAGCTTGATGATGGGAATACAAGCATATAGCTCACTATCCTTTTAATAACATGTGGCAACGATGCTTTACTTGACTTTGTCTTTTAGCGGTATTGCTTTTGATTGGTATGCTATACCGCAACGGTTCAAGAAAGATATTTGTGAAGTTGTGGTAAATTTTCACAACATTTATATTCTCCATGGTGTAACATGAGTATGAAGTGTGAACCACCTATCAAAAACATGCCATTGAGATTCTCTTGAAGAATATCCATGGCTCCCCTTCATGCTTAAGGGCTTCACCATAAAGACATTTGAGAAGCTAATCAACAAGGCTAGTCTACAAGGAGAGGCCAAATACATTTTTCTAGATTAGCCAAGCAAAAATCCCAAAAGGTCTATGAGAAGAAACCTAGAGTAGAAGAATGGCTGACAAGGGAAGCAGCCAAGAGATCGAGAGACCACGACCTCGCCTCCACCTCCTTCCACCATCGGGGCCACCGCCTCCACCAGCCTCCATGGCAAAGACAAATCAAGCCATACCATACCACCAAGCATGCATATCCGCCAGTGTAGCTATGGTCCACCTACTCTTTTAGATAAGTTAAACAAACCTTATTCTTTTAAGAGGGAGGTAATCAAGAAAATCTTTAAGAATCTCTTAAAGAAACCTGATTTTTAGCTACCCGAGCCTAAGAGACCTGAGGAAGTAGGCAAAAGTCATGATCCAAACTTTTGCCCTTACCGTATGCTAGGCCACATTTTGGAGGATTGCTTCACATTCAAGGATTGGCTTGAACACGCTTTCAAGATCTGTAGTTATCCCAAAGGAATACCTTGGAACAACCTTCCAGTTCCATTAGGTAATCCTTGGGGATACAAGTGATCCTACCAAAACCAAAGAAGGTTGGGACATTTCTTTGTCTAAAACCTAAGAAAATAATTTAAGATCAAGAAGCTTTTCTGTGTTGAGTCACCAAACCTCCAACACCAAAGAAGGTTTGCAAGTTGCCAGTGCCAACTCTAAGAAAGTGGGAGATCAGCAATAGCATGTGTCGGCCCAGGATAGCCCTTTAGCATAGCCACCGACTGTGTCCAACCTCCAACCTTCAGTTGCAGCTTCCACACCGGTGACTTCTTCCATTTCAGCTAGCTCTTCTATTTCTTCTACTAGTATAACTCTTTTATCAGCAGATAATGGCATAAAATCCCATACTCCACTAACTCTACTTGATTTCTACATTGTACCCCCAAATCCTTCAAAGAAATTGAAGAATAAAGCTGATTTGAATTACATCTATGTCTCTTCTGATGAGTCATCTTCTTCTATTTCTAATGATAACTCTTCAAGTCTAGTTAACTATAACAATTATGATCTTCCTCTTTCTGATTCAAAGTTAGACTTTCCAACTCTGAATACTATGGGTTCACCTCTTGAGATAGACTTGGAATCATCGATTCAGAGTCCCATAGGAGAAGTGTAGTGAGCTCAAGTGTACCACCACCACCTCAAGAGATTACCAAAGTCAACCTCCAGAGTGGCAAGGTTCTACCTCCTAGGCAGCACCTCAAGATAGAGAAATAAGTCATTGGTACTCAAGATCAAGAAGCCCTTCCCCAAGATGCTCCACCCTTGGATATGCTTGTGGAAGACTAGCTGAAGGTGGACTACAACGTCCTTTCTCATCTAAGAAAGTTTCCATCTAAGCTAAGCATATATGATGCCCTTATCTTATCCAAAGAGATGAGGAATCACTAATCAAGGCTTTGATCCTAAATATACTTAGCTCAACCGACCGCTATAGTGAGGAAGCACATTATGCAAAAGAAGCCCAAGGGATCACCTTTATGAAGACCTTCTACTGGGGACTTGGAGCACAACCGCCCCCCTATATCACATGACATGGAGTTAAGACTGCTGGTTCTCATTTAGAGATATTATGAGTCTAAAGACCCTTACCTTTTGAAGATCAACATCTCTACACTTTGAGAGATGATGATGTGAGAGGATTCAATGATCAAGGCTTAGGTTCCATAGTGTTACCATTTGAGATGACTGAAGATCCAAGTTCTACATCATTGATTCAAATACTTCATTCACGCTTTGCTAGGCCTTGGATACATCAACAAGATCGCTTCCATCCTCCCTTCAGTGCATCAAGTTCGTAAAAGATGGAATTGAAAATGTCAACGGGATGAAAAGCCAGTTTCAGTTAGAGAGGTTACGATCTATGAGGATGCAACCTACTATCTTCCTTAAAACACCCTTTCTCATGAACTTGGACCAAATTCAAATGCAAATGCAAAAGTAAAAGAAGAGATAAAAGAAAATGAAAAGAAAAATGAAAGTCCAAGAGAACAAGAAAGGGGAATTGAAGAAGAAATAGATCTGCATATCACATTCTACCCACAGTTCATTCCATCATATGGACATGTGGGTAGAATGGCTCAACCTCCACCAAGTGTAAAACAGAGGCGTTGAGGTGGGCCCCTCTGGCCTCACCAATGAGGTCATGTTCTAGTTCATAGAGTACCCTACTATTCACGTTGACTTGGAATCTAACTCGAAGGATGAGTCTAATGTAATTAGTATACCAGCTATCCCCTCTCAATGGGTTCCATTGGAGGTGATTTTTGTAGATGAGATGAAGACTAGCCTCCAAGCAAAGCAAAGTATTCAAATTTGGTTTATGTGAAACTATTAGTAGCTGGGGAACCTTAGCTCTTACCTCACTTACATCTCAAAAGTTGAAGGTTTAGTAGTTAAGGAAGTCCCTAAGTCTTCCTGACATGAAGTAAGAGTTCTTTTATCATCCTCAAGTCAAGTTCAATGTAGACTTAAGGAAGATACTTTTAAAGAATTAATGGAATTACCTTTTGACTTTTACTCTTGTGTTCAAAATCTTATACGTAAAAGGTTTAGTTCCTCACACATGGTCCAAGGTCAATATTTCAAAAGCTATGGAACAATACAGTGTGGAAGCACAATCAAGAGCGGACTAGATTCTGCATGGGTCCGATGATGAAGATTATTGCCTAGTTGTTACCAACCATTTGGAGTCTGATAGGTTCTTCTCATACATCCCCAAATCTTATGGGAATGTGTATTTAGAAATTTCAGATGATCTAGATGATCTCCAAGTCAAAGAGGCACCACCAGAGTTTGAAGAGGAGATTCATTCAATAATTGATAAGCTTAAAGAAATCAACATCAGGATAGAAGAAAATCCTCGCCTAACATACATTAGCACATTGCTGAATGAAGAAGACCAATGACTTAGTTAGTTATTGACCGAAGTTTAAATACTTTTGCATGGAGTTATGAAGAAATGCTCGATTATCTCGGTAGTCCACAAGCTAGCAATAGATCTATTACCCCTATTAAGCAAGCTCCTAGATGCATGTGATTAGAAATTAAACAATAGTCATTTCAAGTCAAGAAATGATCGATGGTTTCATCGAAGAAAAATATCCTACCCGGTTAGCTAGTGTCATCCCGCTAAGAAGAATGGCCAAATTTGCATTTTGATTTAGGGACTTAAATAAGGCATGTCCTAAGGATGAGTTTTCTTCCTATACTAGAGTTAATGGTGGACATTGCCTCATCTCATGCGCCTTTCTTTTCATGGATGATCATCTTGCTATAACCAAATCAAGATGTCTCCAAAGATGAAAGAAATACTACTTTTGAACACGATAATCTTTTATAGGGTCATGCCTTTCTACTTAAAATGCTTGCTATATACAACGCCATGACTCGATCTTCAATGAACTCATCCATCATCGCTGAGTGATGATCTAGTAGTAAAGAGTTTAGAAAAAGAAGACCATCTCTTTGACTTGAGAGTAGTTTTCAAATGGTTAAGATAATATAACCTCAAGATGAATCCCCTGAAGTGTGCATTTGGAGTCGCTTCATGGAAATTCTTTGTTTGTTCATACTGAATAGAAATAGATCCTAAAAGATCAAAGCTATCTTAGAAATGCCACCTCCTAAGAGTTTAACTCAACTCGATCCTTTCAAGGATGACTGATATCTAAGACGCTTTATCTCAAACCTATCTGAGATGCATTCTCAAGACTTGTCAAAAAAAGGATGCCAAGTTTAAGTGGGATGATAAATGTCAGCATGCTTTCGAAGACATCAAAGAGTACTTGGTGAAGCCGCCGCCTCTAGAACTCTATCTCAGCCACCGATCCTTACACCGCCGCATTGGATGACTCTCTCGGCGCTCTATTGGCCCAACCCAATGATGAGGGGAAGGAAAGTGCTCTCTATTACCTCAGCCATCGTCTGATCTCTACTGAAGCAAACTATCCACCCATTGAGAAACATTTCTTAGCTTTGATCTTTGCATCTCAAAAGCTACGACACTATATATTTTCTCATAAGGTGAACTTGATCTCAAGAACCAATCCACTGTAGTACCTCATGACACGGCTAATGCTATCCAGGCATTTGGCTCATTGGTCCATGATACTCTCACTTTGATATCACATTTGTACCCTCCATGCAAGGAATAAGCATTATCAAATTTCTTAGAACATACCCACTTGTTGATTCTCTTAGTGATGATCTCCATGAACAAATCATGAACTTGGGGAGGTCCACCGATGGGAGATGTATTTTGATGGCGCCGCTTCTTTTCTTAAAGGTGAAGCACCATCTATTCTCCCGTGAAAGGCAGGGTAAGAATAGTTCTTCTAACTCAAACTACGATGTGATGAGATTCTCATACTATCTTTCCAACCATGCACCAACAACAAAAGTATGAGGCTTTGATCGGCTGAGTTAGCCATCACTATGAGTGTCAAGAGCATCAACATCTTTGGGGATTCTTAGTTGGTCATCAACTAGATTGTCGGGTCCTACCAAGTCCTGAAGCCTAAGTTTCATCATTACTATGAGTATACCATGAAGTTGTTAGCCTAGATTCCCGAAGTCACCATCTACAAGGTTCCCCGAGCAGAGAACACAGTAGCAGATGTTTTGGCCAAACTTGCCAAAGAGTTGGCATGTTTAAGATGAGTCCATTTCAATAAGGGTCCAAAATAGATAGTCCTATCCCTTATTGATGAACTCATTGAGAGACTTTCTCTTGAAGGGGAGGGTCCATTGCCAAAATGGACAAGGAGCTAGGATTGGCAACCGCTTCATAGATTACTTGAACACTAAACTACCTCAAGAGAAATCAAGTTTGTGTGAAACAGAGAGCTCTCCTACACTCTTGTTGATGGCACCACCATCGATCCTTTGACCAAATGTGGTTACATTTTAGACAAACACAAAGCTCATGGAATTATAAGGTACACTCGTGTCTAGGAGGTCATCAATCCAGTCTGAAGATGAAGACAAAGATTAAAAGACTTGGATACTACTGACCTTCTATGATTATAGATTGTATTAACATAGCTAAGATAGGCCATCAGTTTCAAGTGCACGGTGTGGTCCTCCACCAACCACCCAAAATTCTACACCCTACTTTAGCTTCATGGCCATTTGAGTGTTGGGGTACTGATAATGTAGGTTTGATTGATCCTCCTTCTTCTAAGGGGCATCGATTCATCTTAGCTACTACCGACTACTTTTCCAAGTAGGCGGAAGCCATCCCACTCAGTGAGGTCACAACTCACCATGTGCTTCAATATTTTTGGAATCATATCGTATATAGTTTGGGTGCCTCAACGAATTATATTTGATAATGGTACTATATTCAAAAGTATGAAGATCAATAACTTTGCCAGAAGACACGACATAGATTGGAGATACTCCACCATCTACTACCCTAGAGTTAATGGTTTAGCAGAAGCATTCAACAAAACTCTCATCCATATACTGAAGAAGATGCTTGATGACAATAAATGATAGTGGAATGAGCAATTGGTTGAAGCTGTGTGGGCCTACCGCACCACATACCGAACTCCAACTCAGTCTATCCCATTTTCCTTAATGTATGGGTCCGAAGCCATTCTTCCCTTAAAAGTTCAACTCCCGTCACTAAGGATAGCATTGGGTAACAATATCACAGAGAGAATACAAAGTGGTTAGAAGAGCTCAAAGGTTTGGAGGAGAGTCGCCACCGCATGCTAAAACCAAGTTGTACAAGGCCAAAATGATTCAAGCTCAACAAGTTGGTCTTCCCTAGGTCTTTCTCGTGAGAACTTGTGTTAGTCCTAAGGAGACCAATTATTGCCCATCAAAAGATGGGAGGAAGTTTGAACCCACTTGGGAAGGCCCATGTCATAGAAGGCCTACCAAGGAGGATCTTATCACCATTAATTGTAAAGGGGAACACTGATGCTTCCAATTAATGGGCTCTATCTAAAGAAATATTACCCATGAAACAAAATCATGTTTGAAAACAATCATTAATAAAAGAACAAAAATCTGATTCCATTCATCAAATCTCCTCTTCTTTCGAAGTGTTGTTTTTTGTCTGAATTCACCGTGACTTGTTTAGGGTAGGTGTAAGAGTCCCCCAATGGAATCTTATCCCTCTTTCACAACACAAACATAATTTCCCAATGCAATTAGAATAGGTGTAAGAGAACCCGAGAGGCATCCTATTTCAAGATAACTAAGTTAGAGAACCCAAGTCATCTTTCTTGTGGGAATCCTGCCATGTGGCATCATTTTACCCCCAACATTATTTAAGTAGGTGTAAGAGTCCCTGAGGCATCCTATTCCTTTTAACACATGCACAACAACACAAATCTTTTATCTCGAAGCTACTTGATGGGAGCAAGCCCCCGGCATCACTCATTACTCTAGGTCGGTCTACATGCTACATCGCAGTATGTCTGGTCATTTATTGGAGGATGTGAGTCCCCATGCTTTCTTCCTAACTTGATCATTGCAAACCAACGAGTGCCTTGTTAGTATGGTAGTCTTCACTACCCAGCCAGTAAGCTACCTCATGTTGACTTTATTTAAGAAGATGTGAGTCCCTGTTCTTTTCTTCTGAACTAGCCATCATGTCTAACTAGGTCGAGTATATTTGATTTAGGATAAGTCCAGAGGCTCCTTCCTCTTGACTTTTAAGTTGATATAAGTCCCCTAGTGGCATTCACTCAGCCTCGCCTGATAGACCTATCGAAATAAGATAAACTATCCCAACAATCACTATAGAGGATGTGAGTCCCCAGCTTTCTTCTCGAGGTTGCAAACCGATGGGCACCTTAGGTTGGTTGATGCTATGACAAATGACTCACCCGGTGAGTACACCACTCTGATATGAGTCCTGCTTTCTCTCTTGAGTTGGACACAATACCTATTGGATATATGACTAGCCATGTCATTTTGATCAGGGGTTAGATTGCCCCATCCCCCATGGGCACTCTATTTGGATCATGTCCTTGACTATTTAGACACTACCCCAAGTTACTTTTGGATTGACAGCTCTTTCCTAGTAGCCACCCTATGGTTGGAAAATCTATTTCATGCCAGATTTTCCCCTTAGTAACTGAGATCTAGAACATATAAGCTCCTTCTTAGTTTGATCCCTCACAAACTAACAGAGTCCATGATAAAATAAATAAATAAACAAAAATTATTTTGCTTGTGGATTAGGAATTCAAGCCCCCAAAGGGTCCCTTCTCCCAAGTGCATCCTATCTTGGGCGTTGAAACTCCCAATAGGAATTTCCTCGACTACCCGAGTCAGATAAATCCTAGTCTGCATCACTCGATCACCCTTAGGTTGGTTCAACCATTTTTTCTATAAGCAAGTTACCCCGGTAGTCATTCTACTTTGAAAGATGTAAGACAATGATGCATTCTTTCTAACATGATTGTTGCAAATCGATGGGCAGCCCTGTCTGGTTCGATTTGTTGCCCAAAGCAACGGATCACTGTAGTGGTCTTTTCTAGTGGAAGATGTGAGTCCCCAAGCTTTCTTTCCATAAATTGATTATTGTAAATCGAAAGGTACTCCTTTGGTCGGATAGTTCTCCCATCGCCCTAGAAGCTACTCCATTTGGTTCAGTAAATCTGAGTTAAATCTAAGCTTCTATAAGCTCCTTTTCAGTTTGATCCATCGCAAACCAACGTAATCCATCAAAATAAATTTAAAAATGAAATCAATCTTGACTATCTTTGAGTTGATCTAAGTTTCCCAGTGATATTCACTCAATACCTAGGTTCAATCTGCTGACTGTAGATTACCCCAAAGAACCGGTCCTTACTTGGAGGATGTAAGTCGACTATGCTTTCTTCCTAGTATAACTGCTGCACACCGAAAGGCATCCCTTTGGTTGGCTAGTCCTAGTACATGTTTAGTAGACTACCCCTTTGGATTGGTAAATCTGAGCTAGGTCTTAGCCTCCATGGCTCCTATTCAGTACAACCCATTGCAAACCAATAGGGTTCTTCCTAAAAATTCAAACCTAACCAAAAATTGAAATAAATTCAACCCTCTTCCCTAGTGGAATAAATCAAATTTTTTTCTCCTCAGTGAGATTCTGATCAAATCAAACTTCTCATCCCCTTGTGGATGACTTGAAACTGCTTCCCTAGTGGAAGGTTCATACTCTATCCCTTTGTGGATTCTTCCCTCTCTCTTATGTCTTGGACATAGAGCCACATTGCACTAAGCTCTAGATTTATTTTATTCCTTGGCTTAAGGGTAGATTGTTTTTGTTAGTGCTTGTGATCTCTCGGTGTTGTTGATCATTTCGGTCAACATTAATATGCATGGTGTTCCTTATTAGTCACACCACACCTATTGGGCGCCCTTTGTTGACCATATTTTTAGAATGAGCTCTCAACCCCTCCATCTTAGGCTTAAGATTTCTCTTAGACTTTAAGAATTCCTTAGTCTTAAGACACATCTAGTGATTAGGTGGGCACTTAACCTAGCCCTAAAGACTTAGAAGAGTTATCCATAAAAATATGTTATGCCTTAGGGGTGTTAAGAAAATTTCCTACCCTTAGCTTAAACCATTCCTCACTTTCCTTCTTTTAAATCAAACTTTCAATCAAATCTTATTTCATTTTCTTCAAATTCAAATCAACTCCATATGATTGAAATCCATGATTGAAACCCATGATCAAAATCCATCAAACTGTCCATTTGTAAGCCTCAAGGACTTAACCAAAACTATGATCTAAACCTATTCAAATCTTT
This sequence comes from Cymbidium sinense, assembly GCA_021442155.1. Classification (NCBI taxonomy): domain Eukaryota; kingdom Viridiplantae; phylum Streptophyta; class Magnoliopsida; order Asparagales; family Orchidaceae; genus Cymbidium; species Cymbidium sinense. Next base: position 16,723,027 of record CM038229.1, on the reverse strand, counting down.
GAGATTTTCTCATGATCAATTTATATTCTCATTTATATTCTCATATATTAATAAAATATAAATTCAAACCCATCAAATCAAATTCAAAATTCAAAATCAATTCATGAAATTTTTCCTAAGTCCTTAAGCCTCCCTTAAGGACTTAACCAAAACTATGATCTAAACCTATTCAAACCTTATGAGATATATTCTAATTTATATTCACATATATAAATGAAATATAAATTCAAATCAATCCAACTAAACTCAAAATTCCAAATCAACTCATGAAAATTTTCTTAAGTCCCTTTAATTTTCCATTAAAGGACTTAAGCCAAAATCAATCCTAAACCTTGATCAAACCTTTTCAAAATCATGGGATTTTCTCAAAAATTATTTATATTATCATATATAAATGAAATATAAATATAAATAAATCCAATCAAAGATAAAAATTAAATTCCAAATTTAAAATCATTGAAATTCCATTAAATCCTTTAAATTCCCTTTAATGGATTTAACCTAAACTTTGGTCAAACCTATTCAAACCCTTGGGATTTTCTCAAAACTTATTTGTATTCTCATTTATATTCTCATATATAAACGAAGTATAAACATAAAATCCAATCTAATTCAAAAATTAAATTTCAAATTAAAAGTTTCTTTAAATCCTTTAAATTCCCTTTAATGGATTTAGCCTAAATCATGATTAAACCATTTCAAATCCTTGAAATTTTCTCATGATCCATTTATATTCTCATATATAAATGAAATATAAATTCAAACAATCAAAATCAATTCCAAAAACCAAACACAAATCAACTCAAAATCCAATCTAAGCCTTTCAAGTCAAAATCTTGAACTTAGTCAAATCAAGCCAAATCCCTAATTTTCTCTCATGATTCAATCAACCCTACAATCATGAGCTCATATATAAATCCAAACTTCAATCACTCAATCAAAACCTACTTCAAAAATAAAACCCAAGACCCCTTCATATTCTTCCTTTGAAAATGAAATTTTCAAATGGATCAAAATCCATTTGACTTCAAACAACTTGTAAATGGATTTATATTTCAATCATCGTTTCATATACAAGATCAATCAACTTCAAATAAAGCTTTGACCAAGCCATTTGAGCCACTTAGGTTCACTTGACCCAAAGTGACCTAAAGTACCCTTATGAGCCAAATTCTAATCCTAATCGAATTGGATTGAACCAAACTCATATATCCCTCTCATCATGATCAGCAATCATCATGGGATGATTAATCAATCAAATTGGGTCAAACCAAGTCAACACTTAACCTAAAATAAAACCTTACATAGCCAAATTCCACCATAGACCAAATTCATTGAAACCATTGATCTAAGTTCACTCACGACTTATGTTTGAACTTGACCAAGCCAACATTTGAGCTTAACCTAACCCAATTGGCCCAATTGACCCAAGTTGACCCATTTTCACTTAAAGGGTCAAAATGTGTCAAAACTTGATCTAAGCCAAATTGATTAAAACCAATGGGTCAAGTCTAATCCAAATCACTTGTGGAACTTAACCAAAGCCTCAATTGGCCAACTAGACCCAACCTAGCCCAATTGACCTTAGACCCAACATGACCTAAAGGGGTCATGTTGAGCCAAAATTGAACTTAACCTAAATTAATTGGAAACAAAGACACAAATCCACTCAATATGACTAACCAAATCTAAACCTACCCTTGACCTATCTCAAATAGGTCAAATGAATCAAATAGGTCAACTTGACCCATTTGACCTAAATGAAGTCATAATAGCCAAAACCAAATATATACCAAATTGAATCAAACCAAAGCCACCAAAATATTTCAAATGGTCAGATGAACTTGACCCAACCCTTGGTTTGACCCAATTTGACCTATTGGTCAACTTGACCCAAGTTGAACCATTTTGACCTAAATGGGTCAACATGAGCCAAACCCTATCAAATGGATTCCAAATCAAATGAAACTTGGCCAAACATAGTTTCTCCACATGCCCAACATGTCCAAAGTGAAAAAAAAATGGTAAAATGAGCATCCAACTCCCCTAGGCCATAGAACAAATTTTGGCCTTACCCATGGGTTATTTAGTCATACCCTCTTCACAATCACTTGAGGCTTTCCTAAAAGCTCAAGGGGACTTAGTGATGAGTTTTGTACCGAACCCAATGGGTTTGGGTCAGCCCATTTGTCCCGTAGACCAAACCCGACCCCCTAGCCTAAAATTGAAATTTCAAACTCCCTCTCAAGCTTAATTCAAGCACAAGAAAAGTTGGCAATCCATTCCTTGGATCAAATCAACCATGTGCACACTAAAAATAGTTAAAATAACCCTCCTAATCTCATAAATTGGATCAAAATGGCATGGACACATTCACCATCCAATTCGAAGATATACTCCCCATATTCACTTCTATTTTCACCGCCATGTTAATCAATAGAGGAGAGCCATTGGGGATTGATCCTTAGCCTCCTATAGCTCTTCCCATTTTCTTCTTCTCGGCTTTTGAATAGTGAAAAATAGGGGAGGTAGAGTGAATTGCCAACTTTTTCTACACTTGATTTTCTCCCAATTCCTCCTACACAGTTCTTCTAAGGACCAATCTGACCTCACTCAAGCATCCATTGGAGTTCCCATAGCAAGGAGAGGAGCAATTGGATCAAAGTCGCAAGGATCTTCAAGTGGTGTTGGTCCATAAGCACCTCAATCAAGGACTAGAATTTCAGACTTCCTCCACTGACAAGCTACCATCGCTCTCGATGAGGTATGGAATTTTTCGATCACTAAACTTAATGTGGTGTGGAGCTTTGTGAAAGAAATTTTCACCTCATCAAATTTTAATTGTTGAATTTGTCGCTCTTTATCTTTAGATGGTGTGGGTTGATTTTGGTTTGATTCCATGCTATCGAAGCTTGATCTTCCCTTCATCATGGATTCTGGATCAAGGGAAACAACTTGGCTCATCTCAGCCATCCATCCACGCATTTTAGATGGATGGCTGAGATTATTTAACACATTTAGAAATCTAATTACACTTTTAAAAAAGAGGGGGGATCCTTAGTCGTCCGATCTTTATATAAGCCCATCCGTCGCCACCGTCGTTTGTGAGGTGACAACTTAAGTTGTCCCCTCATGGCACGACACGTGTAAAGCGCGCTGACCACCACCGCCACTCATCACGCCGTGAGCTAGGGATTACTTAGGGTAAATTAAAAATGCTTAGTTAATTCCTATTTAATCCATGGATCTTCAAAAATGTATAAATCTTCATAGAAAATTCAGAAAAATATGAAATAAAAACCTATGGTTAGTAATTAAACTTAGAACATTTTAAATTTAATTTTGATGAGTTTTGAATTATGCTTTTCTCTCACTTTGGGTTTTATTGGAAAGTGTATTTTGCTAATTACTCCTTGATTAGGCCTCTGATTAATCCTAAATTTTTTGGGTAAGTTTTAGGGGATGACCTATACCTCCTTAATTTTTATAGGATTTATTGAAGGCTTGATTAGAGTAATTGCATATGGTTTTCTTAATTATCCTATTCATGTAATTAAGCATGATTAGGGCATGATTAGTGGTTTTACCCAATGATTAGGGTTGATTAAGGTTAGATCTAGTAAGTAGGAGGTTTATGGAATAATTTTGGGGTATTTCCCATAAGCTATTCCCTAAACCCCCTCTTCTCACCTTAATCTCCTCTCAATTAAGGGTTAATTCATTAATTATCTCTTTAATCAATTTCTAAAAATTCTAAAAAGTTCCAAAACTTAATTAATCTACCTTGGGTAGATGCTTAGATGTTTAATAGCCTAAGTTCAATTAAGGAAATCAAAACCCCATTCATAAGTATGAAAGGGTGTTTTGAAATTACTTATATTAACCTCTTAGCTTAATTAACTTTTAATTGTGAGCCAAATTGCATTAGACCTTTTCATTATTAGGTGCATTGCTAATTTAAATTTCTTGTGGGTTTTATGTCATCTCATTGGCTCTTAATTATTTAGTTAATTTTTCTAAGGTGGTGTAGGTAAGGGTTAATTAAGCTACTTAATTCATACATTAACCTACTCAACACATAAAAATGGATCTAATTATCTAAAAATTAAACAAAAATATCAAACACATGTGAGAATGGGTTAGGAACAGCAAACTCATCTCACCTTTTCAAAATTAAATCAAACTTCAAACTAAACAAAAATCACTTTGAAGCTCACTTTGATTTATTCTAAATTTTCTTATTCTATAAGAATGTATTTAGGATTTAAGTGAAGTGAATTTGTTTACATACTTTCATAGCTTTTGATCTTTCCCCAATATGTTAAGTTGCATGCCATGTGATCTCATACATTCATAATTTTGAAATTCAATTAAATTGAAATTGTTTACTTTATGTCAATTTGCATGTGTTGGCTAAAGTAGAAATATGAATGACTATTATCACTAATAAATCCAAATTATTTTTCAAAATATATAAATCAAACACCAAATCTTAATGTGTGCTACTTATGCTTTAATTATAAGCTTGCATGTGATAGATTATAAAGTCATGCTTAGTATAGGTTTCCATTCTTTCTTATGTTAGCATAGTTTTGAATAGGAGTTAGTAAGATGTAGGGTTCATTTGAAAAGAACCCAACACTTACTTAATTCCATGCCCTATTCATCCCTATGCTATCACTTAAGAATGGTTTCCTATACTTGCATGAATAAATTGCATAAACAAAAATGAATCTATTAAGTAACTTTTTTATATTCCTTTTCATTTCATTTCTTTTATATACATGTTTGTACTTAAGGAAAGTGGTATATTAGTCACGGACAAACGAGGTTGAGGCTTTAAGTAGCCTAAGTAGGTCTTGTACACTTACACCTCAGTTAACAATGGCATTGTACTCACTTATGCCTTTCTTACTTTCATGTATGTATGTGAAAATTTTGGATAAGGAAAACCTTTTACTTAAGAAAAATCATGCATATTCAACTTCTAAATTTTCTTAAATGGATTACTTAGCATGCATCATAAAGTGCGTTAAATACTCTCATTTGCATGTAAGATATGCTTAGGGTCCATCCATATGCATGTTATATATGTTGGGTAAAGAAATCAAGTAATATGTGTTATATGAATTTTGATTCATTTTATTTAATCTTAAAATGCCTTTCTTTTTGAATAGGTTTGTTTAGGATTTATCCAAACTTAGGATTTATTAAAAGATGTAATCAAAACATTCACCTAAATGAAACTAAAATATGAACCTACTTTAGAAAATTACTTAAGGTTAGGGAAGGAAAGAGAAGTTCTCTTCTCTTTCCCTCTCTTCATAACTTAGTAATTAATTGTAGGTTTCACTTAAACCAAATTAGAACATAAAATAAAACCAACCCAAAATACTTAAACAACTTAAATGAAACCCTCCTCTAAGTTGAACATGTTCCTCACACTTTTTTTTAAAAAAAATTTTAACCCAAAGCCATAGCTAAGCGTACCACACAAACCTTCAAAGCACACACATTAGCCTAAGTCACCACTTCTAGCCTTAGGTTAGGCCGGTGCATAGTTTGATGTTATGTTCTATTTTGTGATATATGTTTTAGACTGGATGTTAGGATGTATGCTTGTAGAATGAATAGTAAGACATTCTTAGTGTAACTATTCTTTTCTGTAAGGGATTGTGCTTAAGGGGCACTATCATAAATAAAAATATAAAAGCTTTTGCTTGCAGGTGCTTTATACCCCTAAGCATAATCCATAGGCCAGTTGGACTTAGTCACCCATGTGTGGGGTGATAAGTCTAATATACATGCTTGCAATTTATGTTGTGTGATTTAGCCAACCTTTATTTTATAGGTGTTAGTTAAATTTCTACTTTTCCTTTTCACGTCAAGATTTATATGATTGTAATGGGGATTAAGATGAGCATTGGTCATAAGATCTCATCTTATGCACCATGTGAAGCCTTGGAGCATCTATCATCCAACCTTTCAAAGGAGGAACCAAAAGAAGAAAGAAGAATAAAGCTTGAAGATCCCCATAACAATGAATTCCTTTGCTTAAATTGAATTTAATTCATTTGTAATTGGGTTGTATAATGGCAGAGCTCGGCTACCTGCATTTGATATTTTCACATTTGTGCGATGGTGCCTGACCACAACGCCCATTTATTCTTTTTGTGATTAGCTTTATAAATTAGTTGATGATTTATTTAGCTTTTGCATTAAGTGGCATAATTTTCATAATTTCTTCCTTGCTTTATGTATGGCCTAGATGTGGATTAGGCTCTTTAGTGAAAAATAAATTTTTTACCCAACCTAATAATTCAAATTAAAATTAAACAACTCATAACCTCTCCTAAAGCTTAGGTTTAAAATCAAAATAAAAGAATTAGCAACCCTTTAGCTGGATGAGAATTTCTTTATAATATCATGCACAAATGCATCTTATTTCACTCTTGGTTGGAGGGTTTTCACCTTTGCCAGAGAACCCAACTTGACCTTTAAGGGTCGTGGTGGAAACTCACCTCCTCCCTTCTCACTGATTTTGGCCAATAACCTTCTTTCTCATGCATTAGTCATAAAAAGCCTATTAGCCTAAGTCAAAATGATTTTCCAAAATGAAAATAAGATAAAATTTGAATTACACTAGATTTAGGTCATTTAAAGCATGTCCCTCTACATGATTTAGTCTCTTTAGGGAGTGAGTTTAAGGACTTAGTCTCTCTTTCTAAATAATAATAGCCTAGCTATCTTGCATAAGCATAAAGACTTGCCTACATGTATTTAAAATCGTAGGAGGAGTTAGTTGGCGACCACCCCCAGGCGGTTGAACGTCCAAGCTGTTGGGTGGTTTGTCCTCTTATGGAGGCAAACCAATTACCCATTTTTACCTTAGATTTAGGTTGTTCTTTCGGCCCTCACTGAAGTTCCCTATATTTAGGTTATGAGGTTGCTTTTCCCCTTTGTGGGTGATAAACATAATTCCTCACCTCTTAGGCATTTTCTTAATCTTGTATTAAGGAATCATAAGTCCTAAAATTTTAATAAAAAATGCAACTCAAACAAACTAAATCAATTTCTAAAATGTAAAGCCCAACTATAGGATAGTTTGAGATGCTCGCTAGGTTTCCTAGCAACGTGGCATCTTCTACTCCTTTCCCATTATTAGCTTCGATAATAACTCCCTCTTTTAATCAATCTCATTTTATCTTCAAAAATATAAACTAATCGATTGATAGTCCTTTTCTATTAAAATATTCAAAGGCAATGATCATTTACCTTAATCTAGAGTTTTCCTAAGGGATCCTATTTTTTAGGATGTAATTAACTATGGGGGCTTGCCCCTGTAGGGAACTTAATGAACCCTATTTAAAATAAACCTTGCTTTACTTTTTCATGTAAAGTAGGGGAAGAATCTTTGGTACATATGTAGACCCATCGTCCTTAGGAGTCCTTATTTAGGTGATTGGTACCATTAAATGGTGGTGATTTCTATCTCTCGAGATAGTATACTATTTCTTTGATAATGTACCTGATCACCTGAATAAGTACATCTGAGGATCTGCGTGGCATCCCAAAAAGATGAATTTCTATAAGGTCTCCTCTTTCTTTTCTTACCATTGATTTGAAAGGCGACACCTCAAAAGGAATTTTAAACCAACTGTTACCTATATTAGCATACATAAATTGCATAAACAAAATGAATCAATTAATATAACTTTTTCATTCTTTCTTTTCCATTCATTTCTTTTATACACATGTTTGTATTTAAGGAAAGTGGTATATTAGTCTGGACAACCTCAAGATTGCGAGGCTTTAAGTAGCCCTAAGTAGGTCTTGTACCTTACACTTTTGGTTAACAATGGCGCTGTACTCACTTATGCCTTTCTCACTTTCATGTGTGTATGTGAAAAATTGGATAATGAAACCCTTTTCTACTTAATAACAAAATCATGCATATTAAACTCTAAAATTTTCTTAAATGAATTACTTAGCATGCATCATAAAATATGTTAACTATTCTCATTTGTATGTATAGATATGCTTAGGACTCATTCATATGCATGTTATACATGTTGGGAAAGAAATGAAGTAATGTGTGTTTTACGAATTTAGTTCATTTTATTTAATCTTAAAATGTCTTTCTTTTTGGATAAGTTTGTTTAGAGTTCATGTAAACTTAGAATTAATTAAAAGATTTAATTAAAACATTCACTAAACAAAACTAAAATGTGAATCTACTTTAGAAATTACTTAGGTTAGGGAAAGAAAGAGAAGTTCTCTTCTCCTTCCCTCTCTTTACAACTTAGTAATTAATTGTAGGATTCACTTGAACCAAATCAAAACATGAAATAAAATCAATCCTAAAATAATTAAACAACTTAAATGAAACACTCCTCTAAGTTGAACATATTTTCACACTTAGAAAATTCTAACTTAAAGCCATAGCTAAGCATATCACACAAACCTTCAAAGCACACACATTAGCCTAAGTCACCACTTCTAGCTTTAGGTTAGGGCAATGCATGGCTTAATGTTTTGCTTTATTTGTGATATATGTTTCAGATTGGATGTTAGGGTGTATGCTCATAGAATGAATTGTAGGATGCTCTTAGTCTAATCATTTTTTTCTGCAAGGGATTGTGCTTAAGGGGCGCTATCATAAATGAAAATATAAATATTTTTGCTTGCAGGTGCTTTATACCCCTAAGCATAATCCAAGAGGCCAGGTGCACTTAGTCACCCATGTGTGGGGTGATAAGTCCAATATACATGCTTGACATTTGTGTGATTTATTTTAGCTAATATCTATTTTGCAGGTATTAGTTAGATTTTCATTCTTTTTCTTTTCAAGTAAATTTATGCAATTAGGATTTTGGAATGACTGTTATGGGGACTAAGATAAGCATTGGTCATAAGATCCTATCTTATGCATGAAGCCTTAGAGCATCTACCTTCCAACTGTCCAAAAGAAAGAACCAAAGAAGAAAGTAAAAAAGAAGAAGAAATAAGAAAAGAAGAAGGAAGAAGCTTGAAGCCCCCCATAACAATGAATTCCTTACTTAATTATAGTTTAATTCATTTATAATCTGGGTTGTATAATGGTAGAGCTCGGCTACCCGATTTATTATTTTTGAGTTTGTACGATGATGCCTGACCACAACAGCCTTTTATTCTTTTTGCAATTAACTTTATAAATTGATTGATGATTTATTTAGCTTTTGCATTAAGTGGCATCTTTTACTAGTTTCTTCCTTGCTTTATGTATGGACTGGATGTGGATTAGGCTCTTTCGGGAAAAATAAATCTTTTACCAAACTTAACAACTCAAAATTAAAAATAAAAAACTCATAATCTCACCAAAAGCTTAGGTTTAAAATCAAGATAAAAGAATTAGTAACCCCTTAGCTGGATGAGTATTTCTTTTATAATATCATACACAAATGCATCTTATTTCACTCTTGATTGGAGGGCTTCCACCTTTGCCAGAGAAACTTGGCTTGACCTTTGAGAGCCATGGTGGAAACTCACCTCCTCCCTTCGATTTTGGCTAATAACTTTATTTAAATATGAATCCTATTAGCTTGAGTCAAAAAAATTGTCCAAAAATAAAAATAAAATAAAATTTGAATTGCATTATATTTAGGTCATTTGAAGCATGCCCTTACATGATCTAGTCTCTTTAGGAAGTGAATTTAAGGATTTAGTCTCTTTCTAAATTAATAATAGCCTAGCTATTTTGTATAAAGCATAAAGACTTGCCTACATGTATTTAAAATCATAGGAGGAGTTAGTTGGCGACCACCCCTAGACGATTGTAAGTCCAAGCTGTCGGGTGGTTTGTCCTCTCTTGTGGAGGTAAACCAAAGACTCATTTTTGCCTTAGATTTAGGTTGTGCTTTCAGCCCTCGCCAAAGCTCCCTAGATTTAGGTTCTAAGATTGCTTCTCCCCTCTGTGGGCCATAAGCATAATTCCTCACCTCTTAGGCATTTTCTTAATCTTGTGTTAAGAAATCATTTCTAATGAAAAGTGCAACTCAAACAAACTAAATCAATTTCAAAAATATAAATCCCAACTATAGGATAGTTTAAGATGCTCGATAGGTTTCCTAGCATCGTGGGCATCTCCTACTCATCTTTTATTTTGGCTTCAATAATAACTCCCTCCCTTTGATCAATCTCATTTGATCTTCAAAAATGAACCAATCAATTTATAGTCCTTTCCTATTGAAATCTTTGAAGACAACGATCATTTACCTTAATCGAGAGTTTTTCTAAGCATTCCCCATTTCTTAGGATGTAATTAACTATGGGGGCTTCCCCCTGAGGGGAACTTATCGAACCCAGTTTAAAATAAACTCTGCTTTACTTTTTCATGTAAAGTAGGGGAAGAATCTCTGGTACATATGCATACCCATCATCCTTATGAGTCCTTATTGAGGTGATTAGGTCCATTAAAGGGTAGTGACTCCTGTCTTTCAAGATAGTATACTATTCCTTGATGACGTACTCGATCACCTGAATAAGCACATCTGTAGATCTGCATGGCATCTTAAAAAGATGAATTTTTAAATTATTGCCTCTTCTTTTGTCCCCACATATTTGAAGGTGACTCCTTATAGAGATTTTTTACCATAGATTTTTCTAGCGAATCTGCTGGGGATGGTTCCTCTATCCATCTTTGGTAAATGATCATTGTCTTTGAGTATCGTGGGTTCATACTTTGGTATGAATTTGAGACTATCTTTCTTTCTGTTGGCACTTAGCTTATTTCATTCTTAAGTTGAGTTAGCCAACATACTTAAGTTTTAGGACCTCACTCCTTGTTGGTCTTAAAACTCCCGTTGGGCTCTCCAATAGGTAAAGATAAAAAAGATCTAAATAAAAAAAAGCTTTTAAAGACTTCCCCCTTATCATTTTCATGATAAGGAAAGGTTAATTCTAAAATAATAGACAAAATAAATTTTTCATAAAAGAATTCTTGCTTTTCAAAAAGTACTCTTTCAAAAATGCACCTAATAAAATATTTTTTACAAAAATTTTATCACCCTCATTTAATAATTCTCATAATTGTTACATGTGGGACTTTTCAAAAATAAAACTAACAACATTTTCCAAAAGCACAAATGAACATCTTCTTTCAATTCACTTTGATGAAGATTTCATTTTCAAAATAAAATCAACTTTTCAAAAATCAAAATCAAAATTAAAAATAAAGTTTTCAAAAAGCATACATGAATCTTTTCATTAAATATATTCATACCTATTGAATGGAAGTTTCATTTTCAAATAAAGTTAAATTTTTCAAAAGCACAAATGAACATCTTCCTTCAATATATTTTGATGAAGATTTCATTTTCAAAATAAAATGAACAATCATTTTTTCCAAGAGACAAAATCAAAAATTAAGTTTTCAAAAAGCACACATGACCCTTTCCATTCAATGCACTCACACTTATTGAATGGAAGTTTCATTTCCAAACAAAATTAAAATTTTCAAAAGCACATATGAACATCTTCATTTAATATACTCAAATTTATTAAATAAAGATTTCATTCCCAACTAAAAATAAACATCATTTGGAAATCTCATTTAAACATATCACACATGTATTTAAGTTGGAATTCCTCTCTTTCAAAAAAGCGATGATCACACATAAAATAAAATTTTCACATTTCAAAAATAAGATTGATTCCCATTCTTACATACCAAAATTTGTTGAATGGGAGTCCTCTTTTCAAAAATTAAAACTTAAACAATCATACTTTCCAAATTATAAACACATTTGGAACTTCATTTAACATACCCAAATTTGTTAAGTGAAGTCTCCAAATCCAAACTCAAAATTTTCAAACATATTTGAAACTTCATTTAACATACCCAAATTTGTTAAGTGAAGTCTCCAAATATAAAATCCAAAATTTTTAAACACATTTGGAACTTCATTTAACATACCCAAATTTGTTAAGTGAAGTCTCCAAATTCAAAATCCAAAAAGTTTCTAAACACATTTGGAACTTCGTTTATCATACCCAAATTTGTTAAATGAAGTCTCCAAATCCAAATCCAAAATTCAAAATTTTCAAAACACATTTGGAACTTCATTTAACATACCCAAATTTGTTAAGTGAAGTCTCCAAATTCAAAATCCAAAAATTTTTAAAACACATTTGGAACTTCATTTAGCATACTCAAATTTTCTAAGTAAAGTTTCCAAATTCCAAAATCAAAATTTTTCAATACACTTTTTGGAGCTTCATTTAGCATACTCAAATTTGATAAGTGAAGTCTCCAAATAAAAAAAAAATCAAACATTCTCAAAACCCTTTTTGGAACTTCATTTAGCATACTAAAATTTGCTAAGTGAAGTTTCCAAATCAAAAATCAAGCATTTTCAAAACACATCTTTGGAACTTCATTTTAGTACTTAAATTTGCTAAGTGAAGTCTCCAAAGTTAAAACCAAAATTCTCAAACACCTTTCGAACTTCTTTCCTTAGCATACCAAATTTGCTAAGGAGAAGTTTCCATTTTCAAAACCAAAACAAATCAAAAAAATTTTAACATATCATTTGGAATTTCATTTAGCATTCTCAAATTTGTTAAGTGAAATTTCCATTTCACAAAATTAAGTGGGACTTTATCTTTAGCATACCAAATTTGCTTAAGTTATGTCTCCACTTTCAAAACAAATCAAAACACAAATGAAACACTTAGGATTTCCTTAGCATACCAAAATTTGCTAAGGATCCAACCTTTAAAAAAATCAGAACATCAAAACAAAAATGAAACACTTAGGATTTTTCTTAGCATACCTAAATTTGCTAAGGATCCTATTTTCAAAAATCAAACAAAACACACTTGGTTTCTTCACTTAGCATACCTAAATTTTCTAAGTGGGAATTCCAAGTTTCCAAAATCAAAAATTCACAAAAAAAGAAACAATCACTTTCAAAATATTTCACTTCACATACCTAAATTTGCTATGTAAGTGAAATTCCAAAATCAATCAAACAAAAACAAAATCAATTTGACCCTTACTTTAACATACCCAAATTTGTTAAAGGAAAGGGTCCTCAAAATCAAAAATTCAAATTCAAACAAACATAAACCTACGGAAGCATCCTTATCAAAATATTTGAATCCATATTTCAACATACCTAAATTTGTTGAAGTTGGATTCATATTCAAAATTCCTCTTTCAATCAATCTTCTCAAATCCATTTGAACCCCACTTAACACTTCCAAGTTGTTGGATGCGGGTTCAAATTTTCAATTCAAATTCAAAAATCTATGAAGATAGAAATCTGATACAAACTCATTTCCCATTGCAGATTCTTACAGTCAATACAGTGGCAATTCAATTATCAGTCTTTTATAGTTATTCTGAGATGGCCAGTTCACAGAAGTTCATTTTCACCTTCCCCCATTGTATGGATCTGGATTTGGATCAAGCCAACTTCCCTCGACTGGACCATACGCATCTGATTCACTTTGGTAGGGGATTTGAGGGAGCCATGATTACTTGTGAAAGCACTCCCCTCACTACAGTTAGTAGGACCACGGTGACTGGGCGGAAGCCGGTCATCAGGATTGATTTACCCTCTGCCTTTGATGTCACCTTGCTGAAGAGGAAAGCGGTGGCAATCCCAGGCTAGGTGGACTTAGTCACACATGTGTGGGGTGATAAGTCCAATATACATGCTTGAGATTTCTGTGATTTATTTTAGCTAATCTCTATTTTGCAGGTGTTAGATAGATTTTTGTTCTTTTCCTTGTCATATAAATTTGTGCAATTAGGATTTTGGAATAATTTTTATGGGGATTAGGATGAGCATTGGTCATAAGATCCTATCTTATGCACCATGTGAAGCCTTGGAGCATCTACCTTCCAACCATGCAAAAGAAAGAACCAAAGAAGAAGAGAGAAGAAAAGAAGAAGGAAGAAGCTTGAAGACCCCATAATAATGAATTCCTTGCTTAATTGTAATTTAATTCATTTATAATCTGGGTTGTATAAGGGTAAAGCTCGGCTTCCCAATTTATTATTTTTTTTGTGCGGCGTGCCCAACCACAACAGCCTTTTATTCTTTTTGCGAGTAGCTTTATAAATTGATTGATGATTTATTTAGCTTTTGCATTAAGTAGCATGTTTTCCTAGTTTCTTCCTTCCTTTATGTATGGTCTGGATGTGGATTAGGCTCTTTAGGAAAAAATAAATCTTTTACCAAACTTAACAACTCAAAATTAAAAATAAAGAACTCATAACCTCACTTAAAGCTTAGGTTTAAAATCAAGATAAAAGAATTAGCAACCCCTTAGCTGGATGCATCTTATTTCACTCTTGATTGGAGGGCTTCCACCTTTGCCAGAGAAACTAGGCTTGACCTTTGAGAGCTATGGTGGAAACTCACCTCCTCCCTTCTCATTTATTTTGGCCAATAACTTTATTTCTCATACATTAGGCATATGAATTTTATCTGAGTCAAAATAATTTTCCAAAAATAAAAATAAATTGAAATTTGAATTAAATTAGATTTAGGTCATTTGAGGCATGCCCTTACATGATCTAGTCTCTTTAGGGAGTAAGTTTAAGGACTTAGTCTCTTTCTAAATTAATTACAGACTAGCTATCATGTATAAAGTATAAAGACTTGCATACAGGAATTTAAAATCATAGGAGGAGTTAGTTGGTGGCCATCCCCCAGGCGGTTATAAGTCCAAGCTGTCGGGTGGTTTATTCTCTCTTGTGGAGATAAACTAAATACCCATTTTCACTTTAGATTTAGGTTGTTCTGTCGGCCCTCACCAAAGCTCCCTAGATTTAGGTTCTTAGGTTGCTTCACCCTTGTGTGGGCCATAAGCATAATTCCTCACCTCATAGACATTTCTTTAATCTTGTGTTAAGGAATCATATGTCCTAAATTTCTAATGAAAAGTGAAATTCAAACAAACTAAATTAATTTCATAAATGTAAAGCCAAACTATAGGATAGTTTGAGATGCTCACTAGGTTTCCTAGCATCATGGGTATCTCCTACTCATCTTCCATTTTGGATTCAATTATAACTCCCTCCCTTTGATCAATCCCATTTGATCTTCAAAACTGAACCAATCGATTAATAGTCCTTTCCTATTGAAATCTTTGAAGACAATGATCATTTACCATAATTGAGAGTTTTCCTAAGGAATCTTTATTTCTTAGGATGTAATTAACTATGGGGGCTTGCCCCTGAAGGAAACTTAATGAACTCGATTTAAAATAAACCCTGCTTTACTTTTTCATATAAAGAAGAGGAAGAATCTCTAGTACATATGCAGACCCATCATCCTTAGGAGTCTTTATTGAGGTGATTAGATCCATTAAAGGGTAGTGACTCCTGTCTTTTGAGATAGTACACTATTCCTTGATGATGTACTCGATCATCTAAATAAGCACATCTGCAGATCTACGTGGCATCTTAAAAAGATGAATTTCTATATGCTTTCCTCTTCATTTCTCCCCACAGATTTGAAGGCGACTCCTTATAGAAATTTTTCACCATAACTTATCACAAAGAAAATTTTCCTACCACATTGGAACAATATGAATAGATACTTATAGCTCAAGTTTTCCCATCACATTGGAACAATGTGAACGGGTACTTATCACAAAACAATTTCAACAAATTTTCATTCACATGTGCATGAAATTAAAATGCTACTGAAACCCCTTGCTATAACATGATTTTCATCACTATTTCACTTGAATTTTGCAGTTGAAATATTCAAATAATAAGCTATAACATAAACTGTAGTTCACATGTAAACACAATTCCATCCTTATCATTTTGAATATAAAGGAGGAAATATCTCTCTCAAAGTCCATCAATAAGATGTGATAGAAAGAAGAATAGTTTAAATCATGCTTTGCCTCATTCATCTTTTCTTTTAACATGATAATTGTTTGCAAGTAAGGCATGATTTACATAAAATAAAATAATCAACTTCATTTGACAAGCATAAATCTGAACTTCCTTCTTTTCATTTCAATAAGACATGTCATGTTACTCATCTTAGGCTACTAAAGAAATTTCACTTTAGATTGCATGCAGGTAAAATTCAACCCCTTAGTAATATGAAGAAAACAATATCATATCCCACTCATATAGAATCTCAATTCATACAACATGTTATCTATTCATAAATGCAATATTGCACAACATTCAAATGAAACCCAAAGTCAATGCTATCCAGCAATGGAAAATGCAAGCTTTAGCTTACACATATATCAAAATCCTTCATGTTCCCCATTTTAACAATAGTTTAAGAATTGGAAAATGCATAATAGCAAAAATCAGATATAATGTGTAGGATATTTTAATTCAATCTCAACTTGAAATGATAAGAAAGTACTTACATGCATTAAAGGCTTGCAAATCAAACATGATAATCTTAGGTTTCACATATGTGCATCCCCATTTCTCATTTTACTTTAAAAGCCATTGATTTGAAAGTAACTATGGTGAAGACAGAAAATATGAAGCCAAAGCCCCAATCCAACTTCTCCAAATCGGGTGAATGAGATAACACATCAAAAAATCAAAAATTTCAGCGGCAAAATTCTCCAAATCGAGTAAATGAGACAACCAACCAATAGTGATAAGGAAGTAAGTACACATACTAAGCTCATATATATATATATATATATATATATATATATATATAACGTGCATGATTATAAATAATCCAATAGTGGAAAGGGATAAAGAGAAGACAAGGCAAACACGTAAGCTAAACTCATCACCACAAATCTAAAAATTTCAAATTTAAAACCAAATGGCTATTTGATAATCCCACTTGAACATTGCCAAATAGTAAGAAGAGACAAATAAAAAGTAAGGCAATCAATCATGCCAAGTCTTAACACAAATCTGAAAATTTTAGCTTTAATCAAATGATAATTTGTGTGATAATAGATTGCTAAGCATTAGAAAGAGCCAAAAAAGAATTAGGGTAACTTCATACAAGCAATAACCCTATCAATTTCCCTTTCATTTTACTCAAGCATTCAAACACATGTGCATAATAGAACATGAGTAAGCTTTGAGTAGCAAAAAGAGGAGAGATCAAGAAAACTTGCAAACAACTCACATCATGCCACAAATCCAACACACCTTAACTTCATCCTATTGCAAATCCATGAGAAAAATATCCAAACATGGGGCACAAATGAAGGAGGGATTTGCTAAAATCATTCCTTCCAAGAGAAATGCAACTCAAGGTTGAATAGAGACAACCTAGGAATTCAGTTGGAAGGAGGAAGAAGGGAGATGGCTCTCAGCTAGCTAGGGTTTGGTTGATCAGCGCTCAGGCTCGGCTAGGGCTCACGAGGGAAACATACAGCTAGATAGGGAGCAAGAGGGATGGTCAAATAGTGTCGAGGCTCAGTTTTGTACTTCATTGCACCGATCGGGATGAACAGGAGGGAGAAGATCGCATGAGAAAGCTTCGATCGAGAGCAAGAAATGAGAAAAAGATCGTGTAAGAGAGGAGAGTCATGTGTGTGAAGAATTATGTGTGAGAGAGGGGAGAAAAGATCCCTCATTTCAGCTTTTAGGTTAGCCGCTCATTTTGATTGGCTACCTAGACAGCAACTAATAGGATTTAGGCAGGCAGCCGATCTAATTGGTGGGCTTGTGCGGCATGATTAAGATAAAGATTAGAGGGTATTAAGGGATTAAGTAGCTACTAATCATCTTAATTACAAATTAACATAATTTTGCATCAAATATTATGAAATTATTTTGTGCGATAAACCTTAACAATATGGGTATCAATTTTAGGTATTTTCATTGTGTCAGACATAATGACACAGTCAATTTCATGATCAAAAGTCATTTGAACCACATTGGCAATGATCAGAGTGAAATTGGGCTTAAATTGTACGACATCATGCTCGAATCGATCGACGTTTGCATAGACTTTGCCAAATTGATCGCAGAAGGTATCATTTGATAGATTTTGATGTTTTGGCAACAACGGTGCAATCAATTTTTCCAAAATAGGTCATTCAGATGTCATCGAGGCTTCTTAACCTTGATATGCACATAATTTCATTAAAAATTGATTTTAATTAATTGATCGATTATTAATTGATCTGATATTTTTCATTTAATTAATTTTAATATTTTAGATGCATTTACGAAGCTGAATTAATTTTGATTGCGATCAGGGGGTTTTAATTTATAATCAAATGATGTTGCCATCGATTTTTAGATATTTTACTATATATATATGATTAATTTGACTTATGGAACATACTTATGGGTCAATAAATGCCCCCCAACAAACATGGTTCGCACATGGAGCGGGTCGTGTTTGTTGCGAATAAGTTGACCTTACAGATCTCTAAGAGATTGGCTTGGATGTCATGCTTGAGTTGTAATTTCTACAACTCTTGATAATACCTTATCACTACCCTTTGATGGAAGTGAGTATAACTCTCAAGTTGGGCAAGCATTTGAATTTCATCGATTCAACTGCAATAGCTTGTTGAAATGGTATTTGTTGTCATCAGTCCAATGCCTTCTGCTTGATGGCTAGATGATGGAGGTGCTTTGGCTTATCATCATCAACTTGTCAAGAGAATTTAGAATGTCTTCGGTCCTTGTCTTTGTGCTTTGACAGATTTATTGAAGACTTCCTCCTAAGGATTTGAAATTTGTATTTTCCTTCTATCCCAGCTTTGTGCCTTAGTGGACTTGATGGAGTTGATAATCTATTATTGAAATGAGAATGTCTTCGGTCCTATGCTTTTTGTTTTATTGAACTTGTTGAAGACTCTATCTTAAAATTTGAAATTTATATTTTCCTCATGTCCTGGCTTTGTGCCTTAGTGGACTTGATGGAATTGATGGTTTTTTATTGAGATGATGATATCTTTGGTCCTATGCTTTTTGCTTTGACAGGCTTGTTGAAGATTTTATTTTGGAATTTGGAATTTGTATTTTCCTCCTTTCCTGGCTTTGTGCCTTAGTGAACTTGATTGAGTCAATGATCTTCGGTCCTATGATTTATGCTTTAATAGACTTGTTGAAGATTTCATCTCAAAGATTTGTATCTTGTGTTTCCTTTTATCCAGGCTTCATGCCTTGACGGATTTGATGGAGGAAAGTCCTGAATTATCTTGAAGACTTGTCAGACGATACAAAATTACTTTTGTCCTAGCTTTCTACTTTTGCGGGCTTATAGAAGGATGTCTATCAATGACCTAACTCTCAGAACTTATGTTGGGTCAATGGCGAAGAGTCATCAGTCCTTTGCTTTGTGCTTAACAGACATGTTGATGATGTAACTCTCTCAATTCAGCCTTTGGCTTTGTATGAACATTGGGATGACTTCTTTGGTCCTTTGCTTTTTGCTTGTTTGGATTTGTTGAAGAAGAAATTTCTTTTGGTCTTTGATTTCTACTTTAACAGAATTATTGAAGGAGTTGAGATTTCATATTTGACATTGATACCAAACTCGGCTTAGTGCCTTCTTGAGTAAGGATATATATTTTTTGTTATGTAGAATTTTGAAAAATGACCTTACGACCAATAAGGATGATCTCCCAATCTAGGCCACTTGAACTTACCAAGTTGGAGAGATTTAGGGATTTGGATGCTCTTGCCTTTGAACAAATGAAGTAGGAGGATCCCTTACAATGGCCTTTGTGGCATGTTGAGTAAGCAGACTTGTCAGCGGCTCAGTCGTATTTGGGGATGTTGAGTTTGACCTTATACACCCACTTAAGTCTTGGACTTGAGCAATTGATGGAGGATTTTATCATCGAGCTAACAAGATGGAGATCTCTTACGGCCTTTATGGTGTGTTGAGTAAGAAGACTTGTCAGCAACTCGGCTGCATTTAGGCATGTTGAGTTTGACCTTATGCACCAACTCGAGCCTTTAGATTTAATGTATGGATGGAAGATGTGTTTCCAACTTGATTTGTTAAAGTTCGCACACTTGAAAATTTTTCTTTTTGGTCAGTAAGACTTTTAAACTTGAGGATTTGAATACATAATTTTGAGTGTGCATATGGAGATCTCGGCATTAGGCACGATGTCAAACCAAATACAAGAAGGGCCCCGTGTGTTATAAGGAAAGCCTGACATTTTACTATAAAATTTTTAAAAAATGTCCCCTGTCTGACAGGGGAATTTTTTACTTTATTTCAGAAATACGTTCTTGTGTTATAAGAGAATCTTTGAGTAAAACTTACAAAAGTGATTGATAATGAAAACTTCAAGTATATAATTTATCTAATTACACTTTTATGTGTAATATTTCTTTAAATACCGACCATTGATTGGCGGCATTGGTCTTTCACCTTTGAAGTCATCGAGTTAGTATGCTCCTCCTTGATATACCTTATGCTCCTCTTTGATATACCTTTTCAATGACAAAGGGTCCTTCCAAATTAGGCTCAAATTTATCGCCAATTTTGCCATGAGGGATGATTGATCTTCTCAGAATCAGGACCAATTCCCCTTTTGAAAAGCTCGAAGATGTACTGTATAATCAAATATTTTTGACATTCTTGCTCGATAAACTTCTAGATTTTATTGAGTTTAGAGCTTAACCTCATCAAGCGCATCAAGCTCTTCCATCTGTAGATGAGCATACTCATATTGGGTAAGATTTTATTGAATGGCTACTCGAAGCGAAGGTAATTTGACTTCGAGTGGTAGAACTGCTTCAGCTCTAAGCACTAGTGCATAAGGAGTGGATCTTGTGGGGGTCTTATAAGTAGTGTGGTAAGCCCATAATGCTTCCACAAGCTTAGTATGCCACTCCCTTTTGTTTCTTGTAAGAATTTTTCTAAGTAATTTGACTAGTATTTTGTTGAAAGCCTCAGCCAAGCCATTTGTCCTCAGCTTATAAATTGATGAACATATTGCAATCAATCTTATGTCGATCAGCAAATCTATAGACTTTAGTTCTTTTAAACGTTGGACCATTGTCTAAAATGATTTGGTGTGGCACACCAAATCTATAGACAATATTGTGGGTGAAGAAGTTGGTTGCCTGTTTAGTTGTGACTTCCTTGAATGGAGAGGTTTCAGCCCACTTGGAGAAATAATAGTGACTGCTAAGATGAAATAGTGGTTAGCTAATGATGTTGGATCAATCAGTCCAATTACATCCATTCCCCAGCACTCAAATGTCCAAAATGCTATCATTAGATGTAGCAGGTTTGGAGGTTGATGAATTATGCTATAGTGGACCTAACACTTATGGCATCTCTTAGCATGATCGATACAATATTTTATCATAGACGGCCAGTAGTACCCCATTCTTTTAATTTTGAAAGCTATTTTGGGACTTGATTGGTGTGCACCACAAAGTCCTTGATGAATTTTAACAATTACTTTATTAACTTCTTATATTCCCAAACATCATAGCCACATTTACTCGAAGGATCTATGATAAAGGGTATTGCCAACATAAGCATATAATCAAAGCCTTTTCTCAGGTTGTGCAGCTATCGACTTATTGCTTGGAAATTTTGCTTCCTTGAAGTAGTCGACGAAGGGGTTTCTCCAATCTTCCTTCTCTTCTACTATATGGATTTCATTTTGTGATTTTGGCACTTCCTCAGGTTGAAATCTTTCCTCTTGAATGGCCTGAGGCTTGTCTTGTTGACTTTGAGAAGCAATTTTTAAGAGAGTGTGAGGAGCAATGTGAGCTGCATCCTGCTGATTTACATTTGATGACCCCTCTTCTAGCGGGATCTTAGATTTGCTGGCTCTAGGACCCGATAAGTGCAAACACTAATTAGTATGTAGTCATCATGTCCATACTCACCATTTCTTTAGCTAACTTACCTAAACAATCTGCTTTTCTATTCTTAGCTCTAGAGACTCAAGTCAGAATGATATTTGGGATTTGCTTCATAAGCTTGAGAACTCATTTGTGATAGTAGGCCAATTCAAGCTTGTTGATTTTGTAAAGGCCCAACACTTGATTAATGATGAGTTGAGAATCTCCATAAACTTGCAGATTCTGGACTCCCATGAAAATGGCTTCCTCTAGTCCTACCACCAACGCTTCATATTCTGCTTCATTGTTGGTTCTTGGTTGAGTCAGTCTATAAGAGTGCCTCATTATACCACCTTTTGGCATGATCAAAATAAGACTGATGCCACCTCGAGCTTTTGGGAGGTTTAAGAGTTGAGTGTACTTGATGGATGAAGCTCCATCAAAATACAATTTTCACATTTGTTGCTTTTCTTTGTCATATATATGCATGATCTTCTCGTCAGGAAGATCATCATTAAGCGATGAATCTATTGGGATGGGATGTGCAGCAAGAAAATCTATTAAAATTTGCCCCTTCATTACTTTTTGGGTGACATATGTAATATCAAATTATAGTAAGGACAGCCCATCATGCCAAGCGACCTGTCAATGTTGGTCTTATCATCAAGAACTTTAATGGATTGATCCTTGAGATGAGAGTAATTTCATGAGATAGCATGTAATGACTAGTTTTTGAATGGAAAAAATTAATGCCAAACAATGCTTCTCAATTGAAGAATAGCGTGTTTCTGCTCCTATCAGTCTTTGACTAATGTAGTACAGAGCGTTCTCCTTTCCTGCTTCATTATGTTATGCCAATAGAGCACCTAGAAATTCTTCTAGTGTTGTTGTGTACAAGATGAGAGGCTTTCCTTGGGATTGAGGCTGCAAAAATATGTGGATTCAATAATATTTCTTGATACTGCCAAAGGCCTATTGACATTCTTCATCCCATTTGAAAGGAGTATCTTTCTTCATTAGTTTTTCAAAGGTTGACATCTGCGATTTGATATAAATCTTCTAATAAATGCAAGATGTCCCTATATGGAACGGAGTTGGCGAAGGATCCTTGGAGGAGGCATTTCAACTATTGCATTAATTTTGTTTGGATTGATTTCAATCCCTCTACGGTGCACAACATATCCAAGGAACTTCCCTGAGGAGACTCCAAAGGCACACTTGAGAGGATTCATCTTGAGATAGTATTTTTTGATTCTTTCAAAAATGATCCATAAGTCACCGAGGTGATCTTTGCAATCTATACTCTTGACAACGAGGTCATCATTATAGTACTCCACTTTTTATGAATAAACTCATCAAAGATGTGTTTCATAGCCCTTTGGTATGTAGCTCTAGCATTCTTCAAGCCGAAGGGCATGATTGTGTAGCAGTATATACCGATTGGTGTCCTGAATGAGGTATGTTTCTCTTCTTCAAGAGCCATTTTGATCTGATTGTAACCTGATGATCCATCCATAAATGAGAACATGTCATGATTTGAAGTATTATTATCCAGCTGATTACGTCTGAGGGGAGCAAAAAATCATCCTTTGGACATACTTTGTTTAAGTCCCTGAAGTCGACACAGATATGAATTTGGCCATTCTTTTTCTTCACTAGAACAATATTAGCTATCCAGTTAGTGTATTTTTCTTCTCGAATGAAACCAATTTCAATGAGCTTTTTGGTTTCTATAACTACCTACTCTTCAATCTTCAATCTCATTCACCTAGAGGACTGCTTGACTGGTGTTGCATCTGACTTGATACTAGTCTATGAACTTCTACGTCAGGAGATAAGCCAGACATTTTAGCATATGTCCAAGCAAAGCAATCCCTGAATTCACAGAGCATCACCTTTAATTCTTCCACTTTATCTTCAAAAAGTAGGGCATTGATCAACGTTGGGCGAGGATCCTCCTCGATTCCTAGATTAATCTCTTTAAGTCCATCCATGGTAGCCACCTGCCCACCATATTCAAGCTCTTCAGGTGTTGGCCTGGCTTCTACTTCTTCATTATTTTCAATATTGAATTCCAAAATGTCATTCTTATTTTCATTATCACTCTCAACTTATATTCCTATTACAGCATAACAAGTGTATTCTAGTGGGTCATTGTCTTGGATGAACCCAAGGCCTTTCGTAGTGTGCTTATTTCTTCTACCAATGGTTTTAGAGCCTTTTGGGTACCACATCATCTTAAAGAGTTTATCCCTTTGCTTGCTTGCTTCAGCATGGACTCCATGCTTATGCATTAGGTGTTGCATCTTTGGAGAATAATATTTTGGTATCCTTATGTACAACTTCTTTCTCTTCAGATAACTGTATTACCCAATTAGGATCTTCTTCTTGACATCCCTTAAATTTATAAAGTAGGCTTCCTGCTCATATTTTCCATGGAGGGGAGGCACATAAAAAGTCATAAGTTCCTCAACTTTGTGAGTTTCTCGAGGGGTGATTTCTTTGAAATATTGAGGAGGAACAGGAGTGACTACGAGTGTAATCTCTACTACTGATGGATCTATAATTATTTTAAAGCAGGTGCACTATACCTTACCTTCAAAAGCATATTCAAACTCATAATCAAAGTCAAAATAATCCTCTTCAATCAATGCTTTACTTGAAGATTCTTGTGGACCTTTGGATTTGGAAGGAACACATTCCTCTTCTTCTTCAGTATCACTGCCTAAATGAGGGATAGTGCTACTTATTTTAGACTTGTTCTTTATATCCTTAGGGATATTTGAAATAATCTCTTTTTCTTTATTTATTTTAATTTCACCGTCTTCTTAACTTGTTCTTTTATGAGTTTTGAAGTAGATGGAGTATTTTCTAGTTATTTTTTTAGCTTTGATTCCCTCAGAAGGAAGCAACTGGCATCTTGATATATCTTCATTTCATGCACCGCAAAAGGTTGCATGTCACTTACAATTTTTCATTCTTCCCCGTCCTTTGTATATTTCATACATTGATGCAATGTAGATGAGACAATTCCATACTCATGAAACCATGGTCGACCCAGGAGAGCTTTGAATGAAGTATCTGTGTCAATCACATGAAATTTGTCTTTTGTGTAGAGGTCTCTAAATTTAAGGGGGGGCGGCGGCAAATGATCTAACTGTTTTCTATCCCTTCTCATTAAAACCTTGAACCAAGACTTTATCTTATCCCAGATGTTGTACATCTAGATATAATACATGGAGTCCTTAGCTTCATAATATTCATGGAAAAGCAAATGATCCTTGTTTCTATCCCTTCTCATTAAAACCTTGAACCAAGACTTTATCTCATCCCAGATGTTGTACATCTAGAGATAGCCACATGGGAGTCCTTAGCTTCATAATATTCATGGAAAAACTGGGGTCAATTAATATCTATGGTATTATAACTTCATCACTTTCAACTGTAACATATAGAGGGCTATTGTGCTCTGCAGTTCCAAGCATAAGATTTTCTTCTAAAATGTGATGGCTGGAGGATCGTGAATGTGAAAGGTCTTCGTTAGACAAAGCTCAATGAAATATGTATCAAACTTCTTCGGCTCTTTGAGAACTTCAATTGAAGTATTACGAAGATCTTCTGATACCAAAAGTGCTTCATATATGATAAGTTGTGCCAAAATTTTCCTTAAGTGGGATAGAATATTGTATTCGATCCCTTTATTTGGTGAAGGATTCTTGTTTGAATCCTTAGGGATGACTTTTTCATTGATTTCAATTTCTTTTCCATAATTTTTATTTATTAGTACTTTTTTTTATTGAGATGGCAGCACTCGACCACTTCTTAACTGTACTTGAGCTACTACTTTTGAATTTGAATCTTCAGACGAATTGGTTGCTTCAACATCTGCTTCTGCTCCATCTAATGATGGGCTAGAAGATTCAGAATCACTGTCCAATTTTACATTCTTCATATCTACCAACATGGTGGGCTCTGATTCATCTTCATTTGGGAAACATAGTTTCTCTAAGCTATTATCAGCTTAATGCACCACCAGGCAAGATTCAGTGGGAAGTTCTTCATCTTCTTCCCCTGCTTCTACACTTATCTGAAGCTTAGTAATAAAATTAATAAGTGTGATGGGTCATCTTGTTGGTTGTATGTAATCATCCATATTGTTGATGATCTTTTGCATTAGTACATAACCATCCATGTTGTTGATGGTCTTTTGAGTTACAATATTTTTCTTTTTCTTTAACTTATTCTTTCTCTTGGAAAACTTTTTGGCCTTCCCTTTTGGTACTTGGCTAGGCTATTTTTCATGAGATGAACTGGTCTTTCCATAACTTAGGTTTTCTTTCAACTCAAGTATGGGCTCAAGTGTTGATTTTCACTGAATACCTAGAATTCCTTCCAATCATTTCAACATCTTTACAGTCTTTTTAGAAACTGCAACTTGCCATCCTTCATCATCAACCAATTTCTCCTTGCCTTTATCTTTGCTTGATGGCACTGGAGAGGACGTGATTACCTTTGTAGATTCTTTCTTCGAACGCACTAATACACTATCAAATTATGTGAATGCTCTATTTCTATATTTTTGCTCTAGTCGATCTTTGAATATGTAGCAATCTTCAATGGGATGGCTGAGCACCAGATGGTATGGAAAATAATTAGGATTATCAGCTTGTCCAGCTTCTTCAAGTATTTTACACTCTGGTAACTAGAGACCTGCTTTGAGTGCATGCTTGAATAATTTTGCCATACTTTTCCTCTTAAATAAATACTCTTTATTCAACTTTTCCTTGAGGGTTGGGGCCATTCATTCGCTCTATTTGTTGCTTTGGTCGCTCGCCTTCACTGAAGCAGCCTCAAGGCACTTCATTGCCCCCAAGTATGAGCTTGGGTTGTGGAGCAGGATTGAATGACTACTTTGATCTTTCTTGGTAAGCAGGTAGCCTTTCTTTATCTACATTATAGACTATCCTCTTATTTGTATCTTTCTTGAAGGAGGTGAAATGTGTTTCACCCTTCTTTGGGTCTGGAACTTTTCATCTTTTGGACTTGTCTTGATGGTTATCAGAAAGTGATAAGTTTAATTTTGAAATTTAGCCACCCTATCAAGCAGCTCTTGAAATGTGGTAATTGAGAACATGCAAAGATAAGGCACCATCTTGCCATCGATGTTGCCCATAAGTAATTGAATTTCATGTTCCTCTTCTAATTATAGTTCACATTTCATGCTCATATTTCACCAATGTGTGATATATCTAGTTATTGATTCGTACTTCTTCCTTGTCTCAAGGGCAAGATCAGCAATAGTTATCTTCTTGATTGCGTTGGCAAACCTTTTAATGAACATGGTCTCAAGTTCTATGAAAGTCTTAACTGAGTCATTTGACAACTCAACATACCATTTGAAAGTAGTGGAAGTCAAACTACTAATGAACTAGCAGAACAATAATGCATCATTACCCCCTATGTTACCATAAGATGCTTTGAACTGGGCTAGATGCTGCCTGCGATTGTCATTTCTGTCAAATAGATTAAACTTTGACATTGAGTATCCGTAAGGGTATGGAATTTGATCATACTCTGCGGGATATGGATGACCCTTGCTCACCAATTTTTCTACCTGCTCTGCAACTATAATAGCTTTGATCTTCTCATTCAAAATAGTATCAAGTTGGGAGGCTATCACAGTTTCAAATATGCTTTGTATATTTTGAGAAGCAGGTTCCCGAGCTGACTCATTTACTTCAACCCTTGCTTCGGGATCAATTTGTACTCTTGAAGCATGTGATATTGGTTTTACTAGAGGGTTGTTGTGGGCACTGCTAGAGGCTTGATGATTATTTGGAGGGACAAGTTTTGGACCTGTTGTAATATTTCTTTGCATTAACTGCATCATTACAATCTCTGCATCATCATTTGCTCATTTTTGTGTTCAACTGAGTGATTTATTTATCTTTGGCTTTCATTTGGCATTGAATTTGTCTTTACGCCTCTGCCAAAGTGGTTGTGTCTGTGAAGGTGGGATTTTCTTCCCTTTCTCCTCCTTCTTCTTCTTCTTGTTATTCCTCTCTTGAAGAATCAGAGGATGCTTCCTCTATTTGAAAATTTTGTTATTCTCCAGGTTGAGGGGGAGGTGTTGCTGCACGACGCCTATGTTGATATTGGCTCATGCCAGATGGCTCACTAACTTATTGTACCATGTACATTATTTCAACAGCTGTTGTATCCTCCTCTTCCTCTTCACCCTTTTGGACACTGATCTCTGATCAAAATCTCCAATGGACTTCTGATTCCAAGTGTGGAATTGAGACTCCTTCAATTGGAGGGCTTCGATCGAAGCTAACCTCCTCTTGACGGGATGGAGTTGATTGGCGACGGGATCCCTTAGAGGATTCTCCAAGGTGTCGACAGTCAGATACTTTATCATCTGGGGCCTTCTTTTTCGGCTCCCATCGCTGATAAATTTGAGTTGGGGAAGATCTCCGGAAGTGCACACCAAATGTCATGCCGTATCTTTTCTCAAAGACAATCATTTTTTTAGGCCTAGGCCTCCATATTGGTTTGCATTTCCATCGAGACCTTTCAACAATGAATTCCTAGACACGTGGTCCAAGTGTCACACCCTGATGCTCACCGTGCGAGACATGAATTGGTTGACATCTTGGTGGGATTATGGGATTAGGTCTCCTAGGAGGAGCAGTTCTAGCATCCCTGATGACAAGACCTTGATATTTTCTTTTCATTAGTCCTCTCTCCTTGGCAACTTGGAGGACCTGATGCACTCTTGCAGATATAGTTTTGAGTTTCCTTATTGGAGGAGCTAGAGCTTGACACTGTCAGGTCCAGAAGAACTATTTAATCTGACTAGTAGAGCTATTTAGTTTTACCCACTTGAGGTTGTCAAACCTATTGTAGGTTGGAATATTCACTATCGGTTCCATATTTGATTGTGCAGCTGGCTGCACAGGCAGTAATTATTGAGCATGCTGCTCAAGACTTCTCTTTCTTCTTTGTCTGGTGCACTTCAGATGAAGAAGTTTTGACGGCCTCCACAGGGCAAAGGGTTCAGATAGCAAGGCTATATTATTCTAAGGAACTAAGGAGACAGTCATCCTAGTAGCAACCCTCTTCATAATGGGAGTCTCTAAGCGACAAAGCCTCTTAAAGATAGAATAGAAGGATGTGAGTCCCCGAGCTTTCTTCCTAGGTTGATTGTTGCAAACTGACAGGCACCTTAGGTTGGTTGATGTTCGCTATGCTGACAGCAACACACCCGATGAGTACACTACTCTTGGCAGATATGAGTCCCCGTGCTTTCTCCTTGAGTTGACATCGGATACATATTGGATTTATGACTAGCCATGTCATTTTCTTCAGGGTGTTGGATTAAGCCCTTATCGGCCTCATCCCTTTGGGCACTCTATTTGGATCAAGCCTTTTATGACTCCATTTAGACACTACTCGGGTTACTTTTGGATAGGACAGTTCCCCTTTCCTAGTAGCCACCCCCGTGGTTGGAAAATTTGTTCAGCAGATGCGTAAATTCTCCCTTGGTTCAATAAATCTGAGATAGGTCTAAGCTGATATAAGCTCCTCCTCAGTTTGAGCCCTCGCAAACTAATAAGGTCCATGATAAACTATACAAATAAACAAAATTAATTCTCTTATGGATTAGGAATTCAAGCCCTCAAAGGGCCCCTTCTCCCAAGCAAACATCCTATCTTTAGGGCAGTGTCAGCATAACTCCCTATAGGAATTGCCTGACTACCTGAGTTGAGATAAATTCCCAGGTCAGTACTCACTCCATAGTCTTCCTTAGGTTGGGTTCAATCTATTTTTTCACAAGCTGGTTACCCCGACAGTCATTCTTCTTTGGAAGATGTAAGACTATGATGCATTCTTCTAGCATGATTGTCACAAACTGATGGGCAGCCCTAGGTCGGGTTTAATTTATTGCCCAAAGCAACAGATCACCCCAGTGGTCTATTCTAGTGGAATATGTGAGTCCCTGAGCTTTCTTCCATTCAATTTATCATTGCAAACCAAAAGGCACTCCTTTGGTCGGATAGTTCTCCTATCGACCGGAAAGCTACTTCCTTTGGTTCAGTAAATCTGAGATAGGTCTAAGCTTCTATAAGCTCCTTCCTAGTGTGATCCATTGTAAACCAACATAATCCAAAAAAAAAGAAATTGATCCTTGACTATTCTTGAGCTGATCTAAGTCCCCTAGTGGATTCACTCAATAGTCAGCCTCAGGTCGGGTTTGATTAGTTTCCCAAAGCAACCGATCACCCTAGTGGTCTTTTCTAGTGAAAGCTGAAAGTCTTCAAGCTTTCTTCCCTTTAATTAATCATTGCAAACTGAAAGACACTCCTTTAGTCGGATAGTTCTCCCATCGGTTGGGAAGCTACTCCCTTTATTTCAATAAAATTGAGATAGGTCTAGGCTTCTATAAGTCCCTTCTCGGTATGATCCATCATAAACCAATGGAATCCATCAAAACAAAAAAATTTAAAAATGAAATCAATCTTGACTATCTTTGAGTTGATCTAAGTCCCCCAGTGGCATTCACTCAATAGTCAGCCCTAGGTTAGGTTCAATCTATTGCCTTGCTAATAGATTAGCCCAGCAGCTGATCCTTACTTGGAGGACGTAAGTCTACTACGCTTTATTCCTAATACAGTTGCTGCATATCGAAAGGCATCCCTTTGGTTGGCTAGTCCTATTATGTGCTTAGTAGACTACCCTTTGGGATTGGTAAATCTGAGTTAGGTTTTAGCCTCCATGGCTCCTACTTAGTACAACCTATTGCAAACCAATAGGGTTCATCTAAAAATTCAAACCTAACAAAATTTGAAACAAATTCAACCCTCTTCCCCCAATGGAGATCTCTCCCTAGTGAGATTCAAATCAAATCAAACCTTTCATCTCCTTGTAGATGACTTGAACTTGCTTCCCTAATGGAAGGTTCACACTCCATCCCTTAGTGGATTCCTTCCCTCTCTCTCTTATGTCTTGGACATAAGTAGAGCCACATTTCACTATGCTCTGGATTCTTTCTTTTCCTTGGGTTAAGGATAGATTGTTTCTATTAGTGTTTGTAATCTCTCAGTGTTGCTGATCATTTTGATCAACACTAATACGTGCGGTGTTCCTTGTCAATCACACCACACCTATTGGGCGCCCTTTGTTGACCTCATTTTTGGGATGCGCTCTCAACCTCTCTATCTTAGATATAAGACTTCTCTTAGACTTTAAGAGTTCCTTAGTCTTAAGACATATCTAGTAATTAGGTGGACACTCCCCTAGCCCAAGAAGATTTAGAAGAGTTAGCCATAGGAATAGGTCATGCCTTAGGGGTGTTAGGAAAAATTTCTTACCCTTTAACTTAAACCATTCCTCACTTTCCTTCTTTCAAGTCAAACTCCAAATAAATTTTATTTGATTTTCCCCAAGCTCAAATCAATTCCATGATTCAATTCCATGATTGAAACCCATGATCAAAATCCATCAAAAATTCCTAAGTCCAAATTTTGCCAAGTCCCTAAGCCTCCCGACTTAAAACTATGATCTAAACCTATTCAAATCTTTGAGATTGTCTCATGATCAATTTATATTCTCATTTATATTCACATATATAAATGAAATATGAATTCAAACCCATTAAGTCAAATTCAAAATTCCAAATCAATTCATGAAAATTTTCTTAAGTCCCTTTAATTTTTCATTAAAGAACTTAGCCAAAATCAAACCGAAATCATGATCAAACCTATTCAAATTCATGGGATTTTTTCAAAAATTATTTATATTCTCATTTATATTCTCATATATAAATGAAATATAAATATAAATCATACCCACAAATTAAATTCCAAATTTAAAATCCTTGGAATTCCCTTAAATTTTTTAAATTCTCTTTAATGGATTTAACCTAAATCATGATCAAACCATTTCAAACTCATGGGATTTTCTTAAAATTTATTTGTATTATTATTTATATTCTCATATATAAATGAAATATAAATATAAATCAATCAAATCCAATTCAAAAATTAAATTTCAAATTAAAAATTTCTTTAAATCCTTTAAATTCCTTTTAATGGATTTAACCTAAATCATGATTAAACCACTTCAAATCCTTGAATTTTTCTCATGACAAATTTATATTCTCATTTATATTCTCATATATAAATGAAATATAAATTCAAACAATCAAAATCAATTCCAAAAATCAAACTCAAATCCATTCAAAATCAAATCTAAGACTTTCAAGTCAAAATCTTGAACTTAGCCAAATCAATTCCAAATCAAGTCAAACTCTTGATTTTCTCTCATGGTTCAATCAACCCTACAATCATGAGCTCATATATGAATCCAAACTTCAATCATTCAATCAAAATCCAAATCAAAAATCAAACCCAAAACCCTTTCATATTCTTCCTTTGAATATGAATTCAAGTGGATCAAAACCCATTTGACTTCAAATTACTTGTGAATAGATTTATATTTCAATCATGAGTCCATATACAAGATCAACCAACTTCAAATCAAGCTTTGACCAAGCCATTTGACCCACTTAGGCTCACTTGACCCAAAGTGACCTAAAGTACCCCTATGAACTTTTGATCCTAATTAAATTAGATTGAACCAAACTCATATACCCTCTCATCATGATCTACAATCATCATAGGATGATTAATCAATCAAATTGGGTCAAACCAAGTCAAACCTTAGGGTTGACCAAGTCAACACTTAACCTAAAATGAAACCTTACATAGCCAAATTCCACCATAGCCAAATTGCTTGAAACCATTGACCTAAGTTCACTCATGACCGATGTTTGAACTTGACCAAGCCAACGTTTGAGCTAACCTAGCCCAATTGGACCACTTGACTAAAGGGTCAAAATGTGTCAAAACTTGATCTAAGAAAAATTGATTAAAACCAATTGGTCAAATCCATTCCAAATCACTTGTGAAACTTGACCAAAGCCTCAATTGGCCAACTAGACCTAACTGCCCAATTGACCTTAACATGACTAAAGGGGTCATGTTGAGACAAAATTGAACCTAACCCAAATTGAATGGAAACAAAAATACCAATCCACTCCATATGACTAACCTAACCTAAACCTACTCTTGACCTACCTCAAATAGGTCAAATGGGGCCAAATAGGTCAACTTGTCCCATTTGACCCAAATGAAGTCATATGAGCCAAAACCAAATATATACCAAATTGAATCAAACCAAAGCTACCAAAACATTTCAAATGGTCATATGAACTTGATCCAACCCTTGGTTTGACCCAATTTAACCAATTGGTCAACTTGACCCAAGTTGACCTATTTTGACCTAAATGGGTAAACATGAGCCAAACCCTATCAAATGGATTTCAAATCCAATGAAACTTGGCCAAACCTAGTTTCTCCACATACCCAACATATACAAAGTAGAAAAATACCAAAATGATCATCCTACCCCTAGGCCATAGAACAAAATTTGGCCTAACCCATAAGAAATTTGGTCATACCATCTTCACATTCACTTGAGGCTTTCCTAAAAGCTCAAGGGGTCTTAGTGATTAGTGGTACACCCAACCCAATGGGTTTGGGCCAGCCTATTTGGTCCCTAGACCAAACCTGACCACTTATCTTAAAATTGAATTTCAAACTCCCTCTCAAGCTCAAATCAAGTATATGGGAAGTTGGCAATCCATTCCTTGGATCAAATCGACCAAGTGCACACTCAAGATAGATCAAACAACCCTCCCAATCTCATCAATTGGATCAAAATGGCAAGAACATTGCCGACTGTTCGATCCTTCAAGGGGGAGATATACTCCCTATAATTCAATTAAAAATTCACTTTCCCTCTGTCGATTGAAGCTAAGGAACCCAGAGTAATCATCAAAGAGCACTCCCTAGCTTCTTAGAGAGGATTAGAATTCCCTATTTCTCAGTTTTGCATAATGCAAAATTAGGGGAGGTAGAGTGAATAGCCAACTTTCTCCACACTCAAAATTACTTCAATTCCTCTTACACACTACCTCTAAGGATCAATTCAAGTGCACCCAAGCATCCATTTGAGTTCCCATAACAAGGAGAGCATTAATTAGATCAAATTCGCAAGGATCTTCAAGAGGTGTTGGTCCATAGAGCAAGCCACTCAATCCTAAGGCTTAGGAATTTCAATAGGGCTTTGTCTCCACCAGATGAAGCTACCTCATGATCTCGAGCACTGGTGATCACCTCTAGCGAGGTATAGAATATTTTGATCACTAAACTCAATGAGGTGTGGAGCTTTGTGAAAGAAATTTTCACCTCATAAAATTTTGACCATTGGATTTGCCGCTTTATGTCTCTAGATGGTGTGGGCTAAATTTTGTGTGATTCCATGCTAGATCGAGCTTGGATCTTCCCCTTAATCATGGATGGCCTCTGTTGATGAAGGGGAAGAACTTGGCTCATCTCAGCCATCCATCCGTGCATTTTAGATGGACAGTTGAGATTATTTAACATGTTTATAAACTACGGGGGAGATCCTTAGCCGTCGATAATTGATTAGACGACAAAGAATTTAAGCGTGTGCGCCACTGCCACCTTTGTGAGGTGATAATTAAAGTTTCCCCTTCACGATGTGACACGTGTAAAGCGCGCTGACCGTCGCCACGCATCGCGCCGTGAGCCAAGGATTAGCCAAGGATTAGTTAAGTGTATTAATTAATTCCTAATTAATCTAAAGAAATTCAAAAATGCATAACTCTTCATAGAAAATTCAAAAAATATATAAAATAAAAACATATGGATAGATAATTAACCTAGAACATTTAAAATTAATTTTAATGAGTTTTGAACTATGATTTTCTCTGAATTTGGGTTTTATTAGAAAGTGTATTTTGCTAATTACTCTTTCATTAAGTTTCTGATTAATCCCAAATTTCTTGGATAAGTTTTAGGGGATGACCTCTACATCCACTAATTTTCTTGGGATTTATTAAAGGCTTGATTAGAGTAATTTTATATGGTTTCCTTAATTACCCTTCTTATGTAATTAAGCATAATTAGGGTATGATTAGTGATTTTACCTTATGATTAGGGTTGATTAAGATTAGATACAGTAAGTAGGATATTTTATAGAATAATTTTGGGGCATTTCCCCTAAGCTATTCCCTGAACCCCCTCTTCTCTCCTTAATCTTCTCTTAATTAAGGGTTAATTTATTAATTATCTCATTAATCAATTTTCAAAAATTCTAAAAAGTTCCAGAACTTAATTAATCTACCATGGGTAGATGCTTAGGTGTTTAATAGCCTAAGTTCAATTAAGGAAATCAAAACCCCATTCATAAGTGTGAAAGGGTGTTTTTAAAGTACTTAAGCTAAACCCCTTAACTTAATTAACTTTTAATTGTGAGCCAAATTGCATTAGGCCTTTTCATTATTAGGTGCATTGCAAATTTAAATTCCTTGTGAGTTTTATGTCATCTCATTGGATCATAATTACTTAGTTAATTCTTCTAAGGTGGTGTAGGTAAGGGTTAATTAGGCCACTTAATTCATACCTTAACCTAATCAACACATAAAAATGGATCTAATTATCTAAAAATTAAACAAAAATACAAAACATGTGTGATAATGGGTTAGGAACAGTAAACTCATCTCAACTTTTCAAAATTATATCAAACTTCAAACTGAACAAAAATCATTTTGAAATTCACTTTTTATTCTAAATTTTCTTATTCTATAAGAATGTCTTTAGGATTTAGGTAAAGTTAGTTTGTTTACATGCTTTCATTGGTTTGGATCTTTCCTCAATATGTTAAGTTGCATGCCATGTGATTTCATGCATTCATAATTTCATGTTTCAAATTTTAAAATGAAGTTGTTTACTTTATGTCAAATGTGCATGTGTTGGCTAAAGTAAAATGGGGCGCTATCATAAATAAAAATATAAATACTTTTTCTTGCAGGTGCTATATACCCCTAAGCATAATCCATAGGCTAGGTGGACTTAGTCACCCATGTGTGGGGTGATAAGTCCAATATACATGCTTGGGATTTGTATGGTGTGATTTAGCTAACCTTTATTTTGCAGGTGTTAGTTAGATTTCTACTTTTCCATTTCATGCAAAAATTTGTATAATTAAAATTTTGGAATGATTGTTATGGGGATTAGGATAAGCATTGTTCATAAGATTTTATCTTATGCACCATGTGAAGCCTTGGAGCATCTACCATCCAACCATCCGAAAGAAGGAACCAACAGAAGAAAGAAGAAAAGAAGAAAGAGAAGAAGAAGAAAAAAGAATAAAGCTTGAAGACCCCCATAATAATGAATTCCTTTGCTTAATTATAATATTCATTTGTAATCCAGGTTGTATAAGGGTAGAGCTCGGCTACCCACATTTGATATTTTTGGGTTTGTACGGTGGTGCCCGACCATAACGGCCACTTATTCTTTTTGTGATTAGCTTTACAAATTGATTGATGAATTGTTTAGCTTTTGCGTTAAGTGGCATACTTTTCCTAGTTTCTTTCTTGCTTTATGTATGACCTGGATGTGGATTAGGCTCTTTAGGAAAAAAAAATCTTTTAGCTAACTTAACAACTCAAATTAAAATTAAATAACTCATAACCTCACCTAAAGCTTAGGTTTTAAATCAAGATAAAAGAATTAGTAACCCCTTAGCTAGATGAGCATTTCTTTATAATATCATGCACAAATTCAACTTATTTCACTCTTGATTGAAGGGCTTCCATCTTTGCTAGAGAACCCGGCTTTGACCTTTGAGGGCCGTGGTGGAAACTCACCTCCTCCCTTCTCGTTGATTTTGGCCAATAATGTTCTTTCTCATGCATTAGACATAAAAATCCTATTAGCCTGACTCAAAATGATTGTCCAAAATGAAAATAAAATGAAATTTGAATTGCATTATATTTAGGTCATTTGAAGCATGTCCCTTTACATGATCTAATCTCTTTAGGGAGTGAGTTTAAAGACTTAGTCTCTTTCTAAATAATAATAGCCTAGCTATCTTACATAAGCATAAAGACTTGCGTACATGTATTTAAAATAGTAGGAGGAGTTAGTTGGCGGCCACCCCCAGGCAGTTGTAAGTCCAAGCTGTCGGGTGGTTTGTCCTCTCTTATGGAGGCAAACCAATTTCCCATTTTTGCCTTAAATTTAGGTTATGCTTCTGGCCCTCACCGAAGCTTCCTAGATTTAGGTTCTGAGGTTACTTCTCCCCTTTGTAGGCCATAAGCATAATTCCTCACCTCTTAGGCATTTCCTTAATCTTGTGTTAAGGAATCTTAAGTCTAAAATTCTAATGAAAATGCAACTCAAATAAACTAAATCAATCTCTAAAATGAAAAACCCAACTATAAGATAGTCTGAGATGCTCGCTAAGTTTCTAGCATCATGGTCATCTCCTACTTATCTCTCATTTTGGCTTCAATAATAACTCCCTCTTTTGATCAATCTTATTTGATCTTCAAATATAAATCAATTGATTGATAGTCCTCCCTATTAAAATCTTCAGAGACAACGATCATTTACCTTAATCAAGAGTTTTCCTAAGGGATACTGTCCCTTAAGATGTAATTAACTATGGGGGCTTGCCCCTGTAGGAAACTTAATGAACTCGATTTAAAATAAACTCTGCTTTACTTTTCCATGTAAAGTAGGGGAAGAATCTCTGGTACATATGCAGACCCATTGTCCTAAAGAGTCCTTATTGAGGTGATTGGTTCCATTAAAAGGTAGTGACTTCTGTCTTTCAAGATAGTACACTATTTGCTTGATGACGTATATGATCACCTGAATAAATACATCTGCGGATCTGTGTGGCATCTTACCAAGATGAATTTCTATAAGGTCTCTTCTTTCTTTTACCAACAGATTTGAAAGGCGACTCCCTATAAGAGATTTATTTAACCAACAAGGACAAATATAAGTCAACCTTAGCAAACAGAGGGCTTTTTGCCCAATCAAATTCATTCTATAATTCACAACTCAAAGTGCAAAGCCATTGGGTAACATACGGGTTGTGGTCATGATCGTAATTTAGT
Source organism: Cymbidium sinense (assembly GCA_021442155.1). Classification (NCBI taxonomy): domain Eukaryota; kingdom Viridiplantae; phylum Streptophyta; class Magnoliopsida; order Asparagales; family Orchidaceae; genus Cymbidium; species Cymbidium sinense. The sequence continues at coordinate 16,685,180 of CM038229.1, read as the reverse complement.
GGTGCCATCTCGCGGTGAACTACCCAGTCAGAGGCTCTGGTCATAACCGTCATTTATGTGGTGCCATTTTATGGCAAAACCATGTGGACAGAGGACATGTGCCATGTCCTTATGGGCATAAGATTATTTGAGTGTATGAAAATAGTTATGTATTTGATTTGACATTGGCTCTTTGTGAGAAAAAGTATTCTTAATTTGTCACCCCCAGATAAACAGTTGTGGAGGGATGGATGATTTTAACTTTAAATTTAAATAATTAATTTCATTTAATTTTATTTTTTTATTATTTGAGTTTTGATTATTTTATAATTGATTTAGATTTGAACATGTATGATCATTGATTATTTAAATCATAATAATGATAATCTTTTAAATGTAGTAGACCTTGTCAACTCTGTCTGCATCCTTGTAGAGGATGAAGTCTAAATTCATTGCTCCCATATTTATAATCCTCTAAACCTTATCAACTCTAGCTTGAGCGTAGAGGATCGGGTTTAGGACTTTTCTCTTGAGAGTTTGAACTTGACAAGTGTTAATAGATTTATCATTTATCATTTTATAATAGAATTAGCTTCTCAAATTTTATTAAATTGAAATTCTTATAATAACAACATTAAATTTTTAGGTTTTGTTAACCCAGGCCCGATCCTAAGACCAAACCAAGATGTAGATATATGTTCTTTCATTTTGCACATAACTTGCATATCTTTTTAGAAGCTTGATGTAACAAATACTTCAACATATATATGAGTATCTGTTCTTCTAAAATGTTGTATGGACATTAAGATGTCTAAGTTGAAGTAATTATGTTCGGAATGACATAGGTGTCAGATTGCAAGAATAAGTTTTGATATGGGTTTTTTTGTGTTTTGTTAACCCGGACTCGGTCCTAAGACCAAACTAGGATGTAGATTATCTGTTCATTTTTTTGTATATGACTTGCATATTTTCTTAAGTATCTAACTTAGTGAACACTTCAACATACATACGAGTATCTGTTCTTTAAAATATTGTATGAACATTATGATGTCTAAGTTGAAGTAATTATGATCATGACATATGTGTCAGAATGCAAGCATAAGTTTTGATATGGGTTTTAGGGTTTTATTAACCCGGACTCGATCCTAAGACCAAACTGGGATGTAGATTATTTGTTCATTTTTTTGTATATGACTTGCATATTTTCTTTAAGTGTCTGACATAGTGAACACTTCAACATACATACAAGTATCTGTTCTTTTACAATATTGTATGGATATTTAGATGTCAAAGTTGAAGTGTAGATGTCAAATTGCAAGTATGGGTTTTATTATTGCATTTTTGGGTTTTATTAACTCGGAACCAATCCTAAGACCAAAAGGGGATAGACCTTGTCAACTCTGACTATCTTCTTACAGAGGATCAGATCTAGATTAATTATTTCAAGATCTATCATTCTTTAAACCTTGTCAACTCTAGATTGAACATAAAGGATCGAGTTTAGGACTTTCATCCTGAGATATTAAACTTGAAAAGATGTCGATAGATTTATCTTTTGTCATTATATGATAGAATTAGCTTCTCAGAATTTATTAAGTTGAAAATAATATAATGGCTTCATTAGATTTTTAGGTTTTGCTAACCTGGACTCGGTCCTAAGACCAAACCAGGATTCAACCCGCACAACATTCTCAAACACTAAGTTCATATTTATAATACATATGTCGGGGGCACATGCAGGTAAATAATTTGTTTTGAAGGATTGTAGGTATCTATTCATTACATATCTATTTGGGCATTTAAGTTATTAAATACTTCAACATGCAAACAAGTATCTGTTCTTTTAAAATATTATATAGACATTAAGATGTCTAAGTTTAAGTGCATATGTCAAATTGCAAGTATGGATTTTGGTGTAAATTTTTTTGAGTTTTGTTAATCCGGACCCGATCCTAAGACTAAACTGGGATGATTCATTACTTCAAAATTTATAGTCTTCTAAGCCTTGTCAACTCTAGCTTAAGCTTAGAGGACCGGGTATGGGATTTTCTTTTTGAGAACTTGAACTTGAAAAGTCACATTAATAATAATGTCGATAAATTTATCTTTTGCAATTCTATGACAAAATTAGCTTCCCATATTGTATTAAATTGAAATATTATAATAGCATCATTAGATTTTTTAGGTTTTGTTAACCCAGACTCGATTCTAAGACCAAACTGAGATGTAAGTATCTATTCATTTATTTCATTTGATTACTTGCATATATCTATTTGAGCATTTAAGCTATTGAATACTTCGACATGCATACAAGTATCTATTCTTCAAAGTGTTGTCTGGACATTAAAATTTCTAAGTTGAAGTAGTGATGTTTGACATAACATAAATGTCAAATTGCAAGCATAGGTTTTGATACCTAAAATCATAAATCAAATATAGATATGTTCTATCAAATATGAATTTGACCCTTTCAAGTGTTTGTCATACATCAAATAGAGGTCTGTTCTATAAGACATGAGTTGACTTTTTCAAATACTTACAAAATCAAGTGAGAATCTATTCTAACATGAGCTTGGCTCTTTCAAATGCATATATGACTCAAGCAATTAAGCGAAATATCATTCTATGAAGCAAGCATGAGATTCATTTAATTTGAATGTTCATGTGTTTGTTCAATTTGAATGAAATGTAGTAGTATTTTGAATATACATTATGAGTCATTCCAATAAACATTTGGCACCAAACTCAAAGTTATAGATTCACATGAAACTATGATAAGTACAAGAGCTTAGCTTCTTTTGACATTTACATAAATCATAAAGCGACAAGTTTAGATGTAGAATTGCCTAGTACAATGAATCAAACTTAAGTTTATTCAAGCTTATGGTTCGAACTTCCCTTAAGCCCTCTTTTAATTCATTCAATGAATCACATATTATACTTCAAATGATAATTGAAAATGTCCAATCATTATCATTATTAAGAAATCAAGTTATACTTTTTGCTTGTGAATGAATTATCAAATCTCTTATGATTTAGATTTCATTTAACTTGAGCCTTTATGATTGAATCAATTGATAAATATTTTTATGAATAGTTTGAATTTTGATTCAATTCCTTTTATGACTTATCAAGTTTAAAAGTACAATTGAAATAATATCAAATTCAAATTATTTATATATTTGATTTATTAAAAATTTTGATAATCTCCCGGCATCATCCCCGCATAGGGGGCTACTTTGGGAGACTAGGCCTTCCCACCATGCCAAGAAAGGCGTGCATGGTAGGTGTCATGAGAAACCGTGGCCAAAAATTTTATTTGCCCTCCACTCCAAGAAAGGTGTGCATGGGTTTGCATAGCATAGCATTTCCTTGCCACGTTAGAACGACATGAGCAAGTACTTATTTTATAGAATAATTTCCCTGCCACGTTGAAACAACATGAATAGGTACTTATAATAAATTTCTCAGCGACATTGGAACAATGTGAACGGGTACTTATCTCAATAGATTTCTCTGCCACATTAGAACAATGTGAACAAGTACTTATAATAAATTTCCCCACCGTATTGGAATAATGTGAATATGTACTTATCTCAATAGATATCTCTGTCATGTTGGAACAATGTGAACAAGTACTTATAATAAATTTCCCCGTCACATTGGAACAATGGAACAATGTGAATGGGTACTTATCTCAACTGATTTCTCTGCCACGTTGGAACAATGTGAATAAGTACTTATAATAAATTTTTCCACCGTATTGGAATAATGTGAACAGGTGCTTATCTCAATAGATTTTCCTGCCACGTTGGATCAATGTGAACAGGTACTTATAACAAATTTCTTCGCCGCATTGGAAAAATGCTAAATAGGGATGCACATATGTCAAACATGGCAATCTTAGGTTTCACATATGTGCATCCCTATTTAGTATTTTTACTTTAAAAGCCATTGATTTGAAAGTAACTATGGAGAAGAGAGCAAATATGAAGCCAAAGCCCCAATCCAACTTCTCCAAATCTGGTTAATGAGATAACACATCAAAAAATCAAAAAATCAGCCAGAAAAATTCTCCATATATATATAAATGAGACAACCATATATATATAGTGATATATAGTAAGTATATATATATATATATATATATATATATATATATATATATATATATATAAACGTGCATGATTATGAATAATCTAATAGTGGAAAGGGATAAAGAGAAGACAAGGCATACAAGTAAGCTAAACTCATCACCACAAATCTGAAAATTTCAGATTTAACCAAATGGCTATTTGATAATCCTAGTTGAACATTGCCAAATAGTAAGAAGAGACAAATAAAGCCTTAACACAAATCTAAAAATTTCAAATTTAATCAAATGATCATTTGTGTGATAATAGATTTCCAAGTATTAGAAAGAGCCAAAAAAGAACTAGGGTAACTTCATACAAGCAATAACCCTATCAATTTCCCTTTCATTTTACTCAAGCTTTCAAACACATGTGCATAATAGAACATGAGTAAGCTTTGAGTGGAAAAAAGAGGAGAGATCAAGAAAACTTGCAAACAACTCACATCATGCCACAAATCCAACACACCTTAACTTCATCCTATTGCAAATCCATGAGAAAATATCCAAGCATGGGGCACAAATGGAGGGATTTGCTAAAATCATTCCTTCCAAGATAAAATGCAACTCAAGGTTAAATAGAGACAACCTAGGAATTTGGTTGGAAGGAGAAAGAAGAAGAGAGATGACACTTGGCTATCTAGGATTTGGTTGACCAGCACTTGGGCTCGGCTAGGGCTCACGAGGGAAATAGATAGCTGGATAGGGAGCAAGAGGGACGGACGGACATCGTTGAGGCTTAGTTTTGTACTTCCTTGCGTCGATTAGGATGGATGAGAGGGAGAAGATCGCATGAGAAAGCTTCGACCGAGAGCAGGAAATGAGAGAATGAGCACGTAAGAGAGGAGAGTCATGTGTGTGAAGAATTGCGTGCGAGAAAAGAGAGAAAAGATCCCTCATTTTGGCCTTTAGGTTAGTCGCTCATTTTGATTGGCTGCCCAAACAACAACCAATAGGATTTAGGCAGGCGGCTAATCTAATTGGTGGGCTTAGGCGGGGTGATTAAGATAAATATTAGAGGGTATGAAGGGATTAAGCAGCTGGTAATCATTTTAATTACAAATTAACATAATTTTATGTAAAATATTATGAAATTATTTTGTGTGATAAACCCTAACAATATGGGTATCAAATTTAGGTATTTTCGTTGTGCCGGACACAATGGCGCAATCGATTTCACGACCGGAATTCATTTGAACCATGTCGGCGATGATAGAGTGAAATTGGGCTTAAATTGCACGACATCACGCTCGAATCGATTAACGTTCACATAGACTTTATCGAATTGATCGCGAAAGGTGTCGTTTGATAGATTTTAATATTTCAGCGACAACGGCACAGTTAATTTTGCAAAAAATAGGTCATTCGGATGTCATCAGAGCTTCTTGATCTCGATATGTGCGTAATTTCATTAAAATTGATTTGAACTAATTGATTGGTTATTAATTGATCTGATTTTCTTATTTAATTAATTTTAATATTTTAGATGCATTTATGAAGTTGAATTAATTTTGATTGCGATCATGGGGTTTTAATTTCCGATTATATGATGTTGCCATCAATTTTCATAGATTTTTCTATATATGCTTAATTTGATTTATGGCACATACATGTAGGTCAACACTTGGTATAGGTGTTGGGGCCCATGCAGGAGTATTTAAGAATGTTTGCATAATTTTAAAATATTTAATTTGAGTTTTAATCATATTTCATAACATTTTCAAGGGTTCAATTAAAGCCTTAACTAACGCCTTTTATTCGCTTGTATGATGTGTTGCGAATTCGGTGGCATTGCTTATTGAATTTTCCAATTCTCAGATATTATTTGACTTGTAGTCTTTAATGAGCTTTAGTTATACTCGCCAATAGGTTACTCATCTTTAATGAAAATCTCTTTTGAAATTCATTTGAATTTCACTTTAACTTGAAAATAGCACTCAACAAATCTCATATGTCTCAATTTTAATTTTAAATGCAAGGTCCAAATGGTTCTTTTAAAGACTACATTCACGAGTGATCATGAGTTGCCTAATTGAATTTATCCTTATAAGAAAGTTACCAAATTTTATACTCCTCAATTTATAAATGGATCATTAGATTTGTCATCAATCATTTGTTATTTAATATTCAATTGAGATCTTTACTTCATTTGATATTAAATATGATTTGTTCACTTAAAAAGACTTCAGATCCAATATGAATTTATTCTCAACTCCAGATCAAATTTCCTATTTATTTAGTAACTGGACTTCAAACTTATCTTAAGTCTCTTATGAGTTTTGGTTCATGTATATCAAAGGAAGTCAAGTTTATTTCAAGTTTTTAGAGGTTCACTTGAGTTTGATCCCTATTTTCTTATTTGAAATATAATTTTCAATTTTATTTGTAGTTAAGTCTCTTTCAAATTTATTTCAAGTTTATTTATATTTAATTTCCAATTTAATTCTTTAGGACTTTATATTTTATATTTATCATTAAATTAATTTTTTTTGTTAAGTCCCAAAAATTTGATGAAATTTTGGCAGCACTTCAACAGTATTCCGGCATCATCCCCACTTAGGGAACTACATCAGAATTGTTTTGGCCTACCTGTCATGCCTTGATGAGCATGACGGTTGGTACTTTGAAGCACCTCGGCCGAATTTCAACCCTATTACACCGTGATGAGCATAACTAGGCCTTCAATCACTTACTTAAAAGCAAATATATATGCAAATATTCTTCTCCCCCTTTTTTTAAGTCTCAAATTTAGTCAGAATTTCGGTAGTATTTCGACATAAGGGAGCAACATCTAATAGTTTTGACTTACTTGGTATGCCCTGATGAGCGTAGCAAGCAGTGTCTTGCAACATCACAGTCGAATTTCATCTCATCACGCCCTGATGAGTATGACGAGGCCTTCAAACCTGCATAAAGAAGCATAAGCATATATATAATTTCTTTACACATTCAAGCATTTTCATACATCCACCAACAACAGTTATAATAATTTTGCATGAGTTCAACTAGAAAGAATTGAATAGGAGAGATTATCGGGTTGATTATTTTGGTTGAATAGGTGGGGAAGATGCAAAAAATTAAGAGGAACTCGCCTGATGATAGAATTACCTCTTGACTGTGGCAAAGGGAATGATCGGAGTAGGAGATTTGGAAAGGTATGCTGAGAGGAAGGGAAAGATGGAGGAAGATTCCAAAAATCGAGAGAAACTCGCTTGATGGCGGAGTTCTTTCTTGGTTGCAGCAAAGGGAATTAGACTCCAATCAAATAGGAGATATAAAATAGCTATAGGGGATAGTACTGAGGAGAACTCGTCTGATGATGGAGTTGCCTCTCGGCTATAAAAAATAGTGGTTGCCAAGAAGAACCTATCTAATGATAGAGTTGCCTCTCGGTTATACTCTAGGTCATAGAAAGAGAAGGAAAAGATGAATGGGAGGTTGGTGTCGTTATGAACCAAGATCGAAGACCGTCAAGGTAGGAAGAAGAACTAGGGGAAGTGTGGAAATGGAAGATTAGGTGTGCTACAGTAAGTTTACGGGGTTGTTGGATAGTAGGATTAAACCTAAATCCTACCAAATAGCATAAATGACAACATTAAATCCTACAGGATTTTAAATCTTATTTTCTCTCTATTTTTCCTGAATTCAGAATGAGTAAACCCTATTGGATTTTGATAAGCTGAATACGTAGGAGGAGGGGAATAACTGAGTTGAAGGGAAGTTTCTCAATGACTGCGATAGATCAGGCGGTCTCAACGAGGGAATTGTCGACGAAGACAAAGAGAGGTGCATGAAGGATTGAGTGAATGGATTGAGTGTGGGAGAGGAATGCGATACAAGTTGATGCGGGGGCAGGGGGTGGATGGGAAGCGACAAATGCTGATATGGAGGTACTTGAAGTCATCATGCTCAAAAAGCTGAGTGTTGTACTGGCTCTTACATGGAGGAACTCTAGAAAGGCGTCGACAGTGCAGCCAATTTTTTCGCAGCTGATCCTAGAAGAAGCTGATTTTGATGGTGGAGACATTGATGGTGCAAGAATGGAGAGTGAGTGAAAGAACAGTGGAAGATTACCTATGGCAGAGGGGGTATGAGCGGGTGTTTACAGCTTGAGGGCAGACGGACGAGCGAGACAAAGAGGGAAAGAGAGGTTTTGGTGTTTGTGCAAAAATTCTTGGCTACCTCTTTGCCTTGGGAGGGAATCGGGGATTAGGAGCCCTAATTGCTAATTAATTACTTTTCTTATGTATTTAGGTTGGATTTTCAAAAATATCGATTCAAATTGAAATAACTTAGGAAGATTTTTTACAACAAATTAATTACATATCAATTATGTAATCCCTGGTTTAATGTTACCAAAATTAAATTATCAACTTTTTCAGCAAATGATATTTAACTTCTTTTATGCTGATTTAAATTTAATTTGATTAATGAAGCATATGGAAATTACTTATAGGTCAGCATTGCCCTTAAGCATATTATGAATTAAATCATAAATAATATTCCCTATATTTATAGAAAAATCCCTTTTGAATTGCATAATTCAAAATGACTTTATCCTTAGTTATCTCACTGATATTACTAGTGGGCATCAACTTGGTATAAATAAAATAATGACAAGCTTTAGCCTCTACAATTATGCTAATGGCAGGAAAATTAAAAATATTTTCGTCTCACTATTTTCACTGAACATTTGAATTTCTAATAATGAGGAAACTAAAAGTTTCATCAAAATTATGATGATTATTGTAGTATGAAAGATATTGATCTTATACAAAATTATATAAATTATAATATGCATGAATGTCAGCACTATGAAAATATACTCATTTCCCCCTTTATAAATACTTTATTATCTTGGTGCTCCTTCGTGTTGGAGAAAAACTCTCGCACCATAAGGACAACTCAAGATGTGTTGTCGCAGGAGAAATGCTCCCAGCCTCACTCATTGAGAATCCTCTCTAAGTTCCCACCTAGATTATGGAATCCTCTCTCTAGAATGAGATGCTTGTTAATAAAAGCATACTGATACCTCTCCTCCACATCTACCTTAAAATATAGTTAGCGTCGCTTGAGGATGCTCTCTTCTTGCCCTCTTAGAAGTACTTGAGTAGCATATTTGTTGCCCTAATTATGAGCAAAGGCTAAGAGAAAAAGGTTCTAGGAATTCCTTCTTTTCTTAAAAAAAAGGCTTTAGAATAAAAATAGACATTGAAGCTCCCCATACAAGGCCTAAGCTATGACCGATCAAGGAGGTTATTATTCTGATCAAAAAGATCATTTTTAAACATTTATTATCATCAATTATGTAACTGATATAGTTTGTAAAGTGCATCAAACATTTATACAGTGTTGCAACACTGGTCAAAAGTTTTATCCCTTTCTATTAAATGTGACTGCTACCTGCCTTTTTAACTGGCTCCACGATGCTACTTTCATAGCGCTTAAGCATTGGTCAACTAGTCAACCTATTTTATATTATTTTTGATGACACTTAAGTGTCATGGCATTAGTTTACACTGCCGAACTGCTACCCTCTCTAATTTTGAGGCCAAAATTTTTACCTTTTAGTGCTGTAGCGCTGATTTCCCGGTGCTGAGGCATTACACCTTTAGTGCCTAAACATTGTTTCTATAACATTGAGGCACTAACCCTTTAGTGCCTAGGCACTACTTTTATAGCACAGAGGCACTATCCATCAAAAGTAAGAATAAAAAATATAAGTTTATGAATGTAAATATTAAATCTATATGTTTGCTATATGAACACCTTAATGACATTCCAAAGGGATGTAAGTCCAATCAATTCATTCACTATGCGAACTTCCAAATCTATATGACATTCCAAAGGGATATAAGTCCAATTTTTTCATTCACTATGCAAACTTCCAAACCTATATGCCATAATATAAGTCTAATATAAATGTTGACTATGCAAACACTTTAATGATATTCCAAAGGGATGTAAGTCCAATATGTTCATTCACTATGTGAACTTCCAAACCTATCTGGCATTCCAAAGGGATTTAAGTCCAATCTATATGTTTGCTATGCAAACTTTCAAACTTTATCTAGCATTCCAAAGAGATGTAAGTCAAATATGTTTGTTCATTATGCGAACTTCCAATCCTATATGACATTCCAAAAGGATGTAAGTCCAATATATATGTTCACCATGCAAACTTCTAAATCCTATTTGGAATTCCAAATGGATGTAATTCCAACCCAAACCCATATGTTTGCTATGCAAACTTTGATACTAATTGGCAGTCCAAAGGGAGGTAAGTCTAACCCATATGTTTGCTATGTAAACTTTAAACCCTACTATCATTCTAAAGGGACGTAAGTCCAATATACTTGTTCATAATACAAACTCTAAATTTTATGATGCATTCCAATAGTGTACCTTATATGTCTACATTGCAGACTTTATAAAATTGAATTATTGAGTAGACTTATAAATCAAGTTTAACCTAAATAATTCGATAAACACCTGCATCACAACACCTACACTACAACTCTGATATACTCGAGATATCTGAAATGAGGCAACCCATGGCTGCTAATCAGACTCTCTGGACATTACAGCTAGTAACCCTCTGATGTTGGTAGACTGGAATAATAGCAATCCTAGGATGATGGAACCATAGGACCTTGATTGGGACTACCCTTTTTTTTCCTTTGAACATTCATCCACATCACATCGCTAGACACCGATTCATATCAGAGATATATTTATTTTCAATCTTAATTGAGAGTGCTCTCTTATGTTTATAGGAAGTAAAACCCAGATCTAAATAAATCCTAGCATATGTTAAGGAAATTTGGTTGAATATACATCAATTTGTCTCATGAAGAATAAAACCTCGAACATTCTATAAAGCTAGTGGAGATTTCAAAAGTGTTTTTCCTAATCGATCAAATTTTTGGTGACTCTATTGGGGATTCTTCTCTCTCCATCTCTGGTTGGAAAAATTAAAATAGGTGATGTCATCATAGATTTGCAAATTTATCATGCTATTTTATTTTCAAAAGTTTAGGCTCCTAAAATCTAGTAGAACCTAACTTCAAATCTATGATCATGTGTGAAAATGTCAAATGGAAAATATGATGAATTGGATGATTGTTAAGTTAGACGAGAGATCTACTATTAGATTCTCTCAGGCTGTGATTAACACTAGTTTTATTGGAGCCACTCTCCAATTTGGGACAATTTTTGAAGTCGTGCAGTTTGTGCCTACTGAATCTATGACTAATAATCTAAAAGCTAGAAAACCTATTACTAAGAGCATCAAAATTTCAAAAGCATTCAAGAAGCTACTGTAAAGGAACGAGACCAAATGAAATCATCCCCAATGAGCCTAGGTAGTTAAATGATAATGCCTTACTCAATTAGGGAAAGAATTCAACTTCTAACAGGAGTTCAAGTTTTGATAGATTGTCAAAGGTAGCTCCAACAATGCCTACAAATTAGAGGATGGTCATGGAGCCTAAAATAAAATATATAATTGTCAATCTACTTAGCAGCCCATCAGAGAAGCCTACTATTCCACAAGGTACTGTCTTTGCTCCAGGAAATGATGATCATGAAGCATCTTCCTCAGACACCAAAATGTATAGGAGAGATAGAAAAAAAAAACAAATGCCTATCATTGAGTTGTTAGACTACCAATACATGCTGAACAATAATACAAACCACTAGTGGAAGCGAACATACTCACCAATAATTTCTAGCTGCTCATATGGGTCTAGAGAAATAGCTCTGAAGGAGCTATAAAGAAGTCTTTCTAGGATAATCATATGCAATCCATTTTACAAGATCATTTAAGGAGAAAACTGTCACCTCTAAAATCTATAAAGTCTTGAAAATTACTAAAAAGAGAACCCTTCAAAGAAAAATTAAGAATTTTATGAGCTAGGTCGCCAACCCAATAAGTTCTTACTCTAAAAGAGGTATAAATATCAAAAAAATAGTATGTCCACATTGAGAAAAGTTCAAGACCCAGGTGTCTAATATTTAGTGAGCGCCAACAATGAACCCTTCAGTCTAAAAGTACTAAGTGGCCAGTTGTTAGAACGTTCTGACAACCTTCACAAAAAGGTGATCGCTTAGAAAAAAATACCTTTGAGGATGCTCTCCGCCATCTTTATTAAGATAGATAGTAGTATATTTTGTAAGGCAAATTGGTATATATTTAACCAGATTTCTCCTAACATTGCATTAGGTTTATTTAGATATGATTTCTACTTCTTATAGATGCAAGCCTCCATAGTTAATTACCCCTCTTATCGTAGTAAGAAAGCACTCTCGATTAAGGTTCGAAATAATCATATCTTCTTGATATGAGTTGGTGTCTAGTGGTGTGCATAATATGATATAAATAACTGTCATTTAACTTAAAGTGTATATTGGAGGGGATAATGACACACTCGATCAAGATCCCATGGTTTTGTGATTTTGGGTTGTCATGGTCCCTATCTACTTAGCCAAGGAAAATAATTCATTATCGAAGGATCTTTGTCAAAAACCATGGGTTGCATCATTCAAGGTGTTCTTGTAGACTTATGGTGGTGTTTGTATAAGATAACAAATTTATGTTAACCTTAGCAAACAACGGGCTTTTTTTCTATTAAATATATTATATAACTCATGACTCAAGGAGTGAAGTCATCAGGGGACTACAAGCTATTATTGTGACCAAAATATAGTGGAGCCATATAGAAGTCAAGCCATCCAGTCAGAGGATTCTGGTCATATCTGCATTTCATGTGGAGTCATCTAGCGGTAAAACTACACAGATAGAGGATACATGTCATATTCTTACTAGAATTAGATTATTTGAGTATGAATATTGATATATTTAATTTGACATTAGCTATTTGTGAATGCAGGTTTTCTTAGATTATCATCCTTGACAAATAATGATGGATGGGTGGATGATTGTTTGCTTTAAGTTATTTTAAATGATGAACTTCATTCAATTTAAACATATCCCTCCGGATGAATTTTATAATCAACACAGCCATCATTAGGGAATGATTAGGTTTTGTTGACCCAAACCCAATCATGAGACCCAACCAAGAAATTAACCCGTGCGACATCCTCAAACAATTAATTTAGATTTTAATGCATGTATCAGAGCATATGCAGATATTTTTATAATTTTTTTTACTGAAATTAGAAGATTGATTTCATAGTTAATTCAAATTTATTTCATGTTAACCCATGAAGCATCCTTAGACACTGAACTTAGGAAATTATTACTATGTTAGGTCTCATGCGGGTAATTTAAATCTATTCTTCTTAAGCTTTATAACACTAAAAACATATTTAATAAAGTAGTGCCTCAGTGCTAGGAACATAGCATCTCAATGTTATGAGATGCTTGCCAAAGTTTAATTTTTTGAGGACTTAATTCCATGATGCTATACTTGTAGCATCATGGCGCTATGGGTATAATATGCCTTACCATTATCAATTGAGTTTCATTCTGAGAGCACATCACCTCGACACTATGATACCAGTTCCATGACGCTGTGAGATGCCTACCTAAGCTTAGTTTTCCTTAAGGATGCAATGACTCAGCCCTATTTCGCTGATGTCTAAGATTCAAAATTTTTGCAGTATAACGCCTTAGTAATGCTAATTTTCATAATTTTCTTAATTTATTAGCATTCTTCTCCCTTATTCTGGATCCAAAATCAATGAAGATGGGATTTTATTTCACACAAGAACAAAGTTCAATAGTGTAAGATATAGCTCCTCGGTGTTGAATAGATAGAGCTGCGGTGCCTTATAAGAGATATGAGATCAAAAGCTTAGCACTGCTACGCAGTATGATAGTGCCTCAGCAGTAAAATATTGCATCTAAGCTTGAGAGCTTAGTGTCATAGGGGCTGATTTCCTACACCGTGGCGCCTGATTTCCAGCACCGTGGTGCCCAATTTCCATCGTGTCAGTGCTCTAAACAAAGCATTCAAGATTTCATTTCTAAGAGCTCGGTGCCTCAGTGTTGGGTCTTGGTGTTGTGGTGTTGTTGGATAGAAATGCCTGTATTAAACCAAATTCTTGATGATTGTAATAAGTTTTTATAAAAATTTGACAGCATAATGCCTTAGCAGTGCTAGGTTTTTTTAACATAATTTTATGCAAAACACTCTTCTCCCTTATTTTAGATCCAAGATCGATGAAGGGAGGGTATTCTTCTCATACAGGAACCAAGTTCAACAGCAGAAGTCTTCAACATTCAACATTCAAGATTCTAGAATATTTTTAAGTTTTAAGGAGCATTTTTTTTACTCTAGATCCAAGATTGATGAAGATGTGCTCTTGTATTCCTCAATGAATCTAAGATCGATGGTGGAAATTTTGTTAAACATAATTTTCAAGGAAACATTGCTTAAAAGAAATATTATTCCATAAATCATTTGTTTTAGTAGACGAGAGATCATTCTTGTGGCAATGGAAAGCATGCCTTTAGAAAGCACGGATCACTAGAAGCAAGAACACAACAAGAAACTAGAGAGAGTAAGTGAGATAAAAGAGAGAAAGAGAAAGACTTAGGGGGAGCTACTCTTTCCTTTTTATGGGAAATTCTCTCTAAGTGGGTAATTTTTTTACTAGTTTAGCTGTCCCATAGACAGTTACTATTATTGGGGTGAGGACAGTGGCTTTCATGATTTAAGAAACTAAGGATTTGTGACAGTGCTTTAGTGTTGGTATCACAACGTCGTGGCATTGTGTCATTTAATCAGGCAACCATCGGGGGAGGTTTAAGCTTCTAGAACTATTTTAAGGCGCCAATAGCACCTAGGTGCTGTGATTATAGCGTAAGGGTGCCCTAGGCTGAGATGTGTAAATTTTTGTCTTTTTTCATTCATTTCATCATTCTCTCTCTTTTTAGAGGCAAATAAAATTGCCCCCTAACGAATGTGTTATGTCGATTGAACATAATTCATTTGTTACTTCTTTATTTTTTTATTTGTATTTTATGCAGCATAATAAATATAGAGAAAACATGATCTTTAATCATTTTTATTTGTCATGCAAGATAATGACAAAGTAGAGGTTACAACTACAAGTAATTGTCTTGATTTTTTTCTAATATAGATAGAGGATATATAAGCTCTATAAGCCATAACAGACTGCCTCTCTTTAGCCTCATGGAGATGTTGAACGGTAGCCTTTTAGTCATAGACCAATGTGGAAAGGACCTGCTTAAGTGCAGTTATATGGTCGTTGGTCTGTGAGTAGTCTTCTTCTATAGCTGTGACATCCTGCATGATCATAGTTCTTCTTTCTAATAGATACTACCTCCCCATATGTAATTCCTTCAATTTGGTAGATATGTCGAGGAGGTCAATATGTGTTCTAGATATTTCTCTTTGATAGGATCTCGAAGCTCTAAGACTATGCTCAAGGTCTTGGTGAACCAGAGAGACTTAATGTGAAGTGGTGTTGAGTGAGGTCTCTACGATAGTAATTATATCAGGCAATATCTCTTGTTAACTACTACATAATGAGAATATTCTAAACTCAACATCTCTACACAGGAATTCTCAAAGTTGTAGCTCTTCTACTTCAAGACCTAGGGCGATAGCATAATCTAATATAGATTTACTTCTACGTAGAAGCTAGAAAGTTCATACAAGACTTTTGGATTAAAGCTCAAAAGTAGATGGTGTAATGCCATCACTATATGGCATAGGCTCTTTGAAGAGTCGTAATGTAATAAATTTGAAGGCCTGTAGCATATCCTGGAGACGAAGCATGAGATCTCCAAACCAAATAACCTTTGAGATATATCTTTCAAACTAGGAATATGATGATTCTCTGCATAAGAATCTATATCTGAGGAATCATCCTGAGTGGCATTCAACATCACCCAAGTTCAATCTCACAAGAGCAGCTCATGGATAATCATCAGAGTGCTAGATTCTTCTATGTATGGGTCTTCTTCAACATGCATATGCTGACTACTAATAGTCTGAGTAGATGCTGAGGAAGCAGCACTAGTGTCTGTCGATAATACCAGTGTGACATTACTATCTATCTTTCATGTGGGTGGCTTAACTGCTATTAGTGGAACAGAAATATGAGTAGGCTCATATATCCCTACTACTCCCATATCATGACAAGCTATCATGGGGCTATGAATATCTCTATCATCTCTCTCTTGAGTTGATGAAGCCTTTTGTCATTGCTTCCTATTGCTCAGCTCATTTAATAATCTATTAGGAGAATGAGTTACATGTTAAGGAGAATGAAAATATCATATTGGTTTGGCTCTCCCCAATATGACTATATATATGAAAGTCAAGCTCCAAAAAAAGGAAGAGTATGTATGATGGATCCATAGTAGCCATAGGTGAATAACTCTTATGTAATTCTCATGTCAAGCTATACAAAAACTAGAATCGGTCCCTAGGTGGAGTAAGAAAGCCCATGCTATGGAAGTTACAACTAATCGAATAGACAGTGGCAGCATCCCCAGAGAATGAGTATCTGCTATATCTACTATCTATGGTTGTTCGTATATAGGCGTAGTTAGAATTAAACCATACTATCTAGCCACTCTATTAAGATTGTATCCCTCCAATATGATGGACTCATGATGTTTATAGCAAAGCCAAGTAGGTCTTAACATGATGAGATATTCTACTATGCATCTGTATTCTAGCTTTGATAATAGTAGGGGTGTCTATTTGTCTATAAGAGAGTCTATGAATCTCTACATCAAGCTCTGATCAAGCAGACTATGAAAAGTTGATCTGTGGATAATCTGAAAGTGATCCTTCATGTGTGATGGAGCAAACATGAACATTTGGATATGATCTCTATCTAAGGTGATTGTAGCTCTACTCAACTACATGATCATGGGGAAATGCTTCTCTCTGAAATAGGATGGTGTCTCAGGACAACTGTAAGCTCCTCATATATGTACATGAATCCATCCATATAAGTAGTGCCAAAAAGCATCTTCATTGTAACAATGTGAGTCCATCATCACGCTTACTCTATCTAATCCACAGTACATATAGGTAATGATGCAGGCACTAGTGCTATCCTTTCACCACGAACAAGTAAGCTAGCCATCAAGAGAGGGGAAGGATGAAATAGTCTATTGTGTCATGCAAATACAAAATAGCATAGCCAAGTGGCAATGAAGGCCACTCAAGATAGCTAGCACTGGATAACTGACTCTTCTTTCTGGCTTAAATCTAGCATTGGAGGACATCTTAGTTGAATGAAATCCCATATCAAATGGATCATCCGATTGTGTAAAGTGGGGCAAACATACTATTGATTCGAGGAAACTCTCAGACCATGTGTCTAGAGTAATTATGCTACCTACGACCTGAATAGTCTCTGATAGTGAGCTAGAGCATGTTGGAGGCTTAAAGAATATACATAGCTACCTGTTCTTTGCTGGTCAGCTGGCTAATGTTGAAAGCGCTCATGATCTACAGGCGCACATTCCTCATAGAGGGTGCATATAATAAGGAGGCTTGTTATATTTTGTATGTAGTCCAAGGTGATTCTCATCTCATGTGGTTTGATCCAATAGGTATTGGTGATCGTATCCCAATGTTCTACCATGCTCCAAATTCAAGTAAAGGGAGACAGTCATAATCAAAAAGTGATGAATATACTGCATGATATATGCCAACCAATTTGAGGATGTCACCATGCATCTGTAGGTGATGATCCATCCAGTATATATAGCCTCTGACAGTTAAAAATGGTGTACCAAATACTAACCTTGGGTCCTAATCTTCTGTCTCATGGTGAAATATGTGATAACCCAAAAGTATAATTGTTCTTTAAATTTGCATCTTGATCCAAAACTAAAGGCGATGCGGACCCTCTCTAGTTGTGTCTCAGCTTTTGATTGATCACCTTCAACAAGATCATGACCTGATGGAAGCTATGAATCAACAGATAGAATGCGAGATGATCAAACAAAATGAGTCCTCAAAAATATCCCTACCTGTTAACATATCCTGATTCCATGAGGGTCAATCCTGTAATCTGACTGTGCCATGTGGATCATATGCTTCAATAGTGACCCATATCTACTCCTTAGTAGGCTCTGTAGGAGGAATATCATTTGGTCATCTCCAAGTAAACATCATAGCCAAATGTTACAAATCTGGACAAGAGAAGCATATAAATTTCACAGTCATTATGAAAAGTAGTAATATCTAAAATTATAAATGAGCTAAGCTTGTAGGCTCTTGATTCAATATTCTCTAGTTTCATAGAGTTTGAATTGAATTTATTGAATCCAAATTTATATTTAGATCTGCCCCTTTGGGAATATTTAGACTTAAATTTTATGTTGGATTTAAGCTTA
Organism: Cymbidium sinense; assembly: GCA_021442155.1. Taxonomy (NCBI): domain Eukaryota; kingdom Viridiplantae; phylum Streptophyta; class Magnoliopsida; order Asparagales; family Orchidaceae; genus Cymbidium; species Cymbidium sinense. The sequence continues at coordinate 16,666,713 of CM038229.1, read as the reverse complement.
GATTTAGATCTAGGCCTTTTGGACATGATGAAATCCAAAGTTTGGATTTAGATCCATCCCTTTTTTGGCATGATGGAATCTAAATTTGGGTTAAGATTCAACCTTTTTTGGAAATGATGGATCTGATCTGGCCCCTTTGGGCATGATGGGTTCTTTATTTAAATTTGGATCTGGCCTTTTTTTGGGCATGATGGATCTGATCTGACCTCTTTGGGCATAATGAATTTTTTATTTAAACTTAGATCTAGCCCCTTTGGGTATATTTATATTTAAATATTATGATTGATTTAAGCTTAGATTTAGATCCAACCTTTTTGGACATGATAGAATCTAAAGTTTGGATTTTGATCTAGCCCTTTTTTAGCATGATGGAATCTAAATTTGGGTTAAGATCTAGCCCTTTTGGACATGATGGATCTAATCCAACCTCTTTGGGCATGATGGATCTGTTTTGGCCTCTTTAGGCATAATGGATCTTTTATTTAAATTTAGACATTTAGGCATGACAGATCTGATCTAAGCCCTTTGAGCATGATAGATCTAATTTAACCCTTTTCTATTGGAGAGAGTTTCCTTTTAATGGAGTATTTTTCTTGCATTTCAAGGCTTGTAAATTTACCCCCTGTTGACAAGGAATTTTTCTTTGAGATGAGTACTTTCTTTTCATACTTTCAATGAAGAGTATCTCTTCAGTTGATCATTTTTAGAGTTGATTTCAACTCTTTCATTTATAAAGCATTATGCTTTTAATAGTTATGCACAATATCTTTGAGATATTGTCCATTTATGGGGAGCATATATCTTATTTATTTTGCATCAATGAGCTGATAAGCACCTCCTTCATATACATTTTCAATAATATAGGGTCCTTCCCAATTTGGGTCAAATTTTCCACCTGTTTGTTTGCATGGAATGATAGGCCTTCTGCATACCAATACGAGTTCACCTACTTTGAAGATTCTTGGGAGAACCATGTGATCATGAGCTCGGGTCATTCTTGCTTTATATATTTCTAGATTTTGATTGCTTGTAATTGTACTTTATCAAGAGCTTCTAGCTCTTTGAGGCATATTCATAAATTTTCCTCTATTGTAAGTTCATTTTGAACTACTATATGGAGTGAAGGTAGCTCTACTTCAAGAGGAAGTATTGCTTCTACTCTAAAGACTTGGGAGTATGGTGTTGCTTATGTCATAGTTTTATATGTGGTATGATATGACCACAATACTTCTATTAATTTGTCATGTTGTTCTCTTTTATTTTTAGAGAGAATTTTTTTGAGGAGTTTGACTACTATTCTGTTGAATGCTTCTACAAGACCATTGACTCTTGAATTATATATTAAAGAATATCATCAATCTATCTTATATTTCTCAATAAAATAATAGACTTTGATGTTCTTGAAGGAATGTCGTTATCAGATATAATTCTTTGAGGTACTCCGAATTGATAAACGATATGGTCTCAAAAATATTTCACCACATTGTTTGCTTTAACTTCTTTTAATGGAATTATTTCTGCCCATTTGGAGAAATAATCAGTCGCAGCTAGTATAAAGCGATGTCCCCAGATAAAGGAGGATCTATTGGGACAATTATATCGATTTCCTAACTTTCAAATGACCAAGATGTCACTATTGGCTGTTAGATATTGGGTGGTTGATGCAACATATATATATATATATATGACATTGATAACATCTTTTGGCATATTTAATACAATCTTGAACCATACTAGGCCAATAGTATCCCATTCATTTAATTTTAATTTTCATTTTAATATTGGATTGGTTTGCACCGGAAAACCCTTCGTGGACTTCAACCATCACCATTTTTGCTTCATCTGGTCTTAGGCATCGTAACCACATTTGGTCAAATGATCGCGAATATAATGTATCATCCATAAGGGCATATCTAGAGCTCTTTATGATATTTGATGAGCCTTTGATTTATCTTTTAATAATCCACCATTCTCAAGAGAGGTGATGATTGGTTCTCGCCAATCATCTTCCTCTACTATTGTTGAGATCTCATGATTTTCTTTAGCTTTAAAAGCTTGCAAAAGGGTTGGTGTCAATGCTAGCTTATTTTAGGCTATTATTTGAATAGGCTCTCTTTGAGGGTCTATCATTTCTTTATCCAATTTAGCTAATGCAACAGCTTTACCATTATCTCAATGTGACACCCTTGTAATTGTTACTTCGGGGATTTATTTTAGAAGCTCTAGGACATGCTTATGAAAAAATAATAATAATTCAAGCTTTTTTATTTTGAAAGTCCTAATTATTTGTTGGATTATGAGTTGGGAATCTCCGTAAACATGAAGTTTCTTGCTTTTCATGTTACTTTCTCATTCTAGACCCATAATTAGTGCTTCATATTCGGCTTCATTATTGGTTCAAGGTTCTATTATACTATATGAATATCAAAGAATACCACCTTACGGTGTTACAAACATTAAGCCAATTCCAACATGTATTGTAGGCAAATCGAGTAGTTTAGTTGGATTTATTGATAACACTCCATCAAAGTGGAGTTCCATTCAAATGGTTATTGAGCTTCTTCTATTTTAAATATTTGTTCATCAAGTAATTCATCGTTGAGTAGAGAGTTTACTAGTAAGAGATGAGCGGCTAGAAAGTCAGCGAGAGCTTGTACTTTTATAATATTTTATAGGACATATGTTATGTCAATTTGAAGTAACTAGACTTCTTATTTAGCTAAGCAACCATTTAAGGTAGGTCTAGACATCAGGAATTTGAGAGGATCGACTTTAGATATTAGAGTTATCTTATGTGATAACATATAGTGTCAGAGTTTCTAAATAGGAAATATCAATGCTAGATATTGCTTCTCAATAGAAGAATATAGTTTTTTTATCTCTTATCAAACATCAACTTATATAGTATAGGGCATTTTTCTTCCCTTGTTCATTATTTTGAGCTAGCAAAGCTCCCAATGACTCTTCTAAGGCCGTTGTATACAATATTAATGGCTTTCTCATTATTGGTGCTACTAGAATTGGGGGATGTAATAGATAATATTTTATGTTACCAAATGCTTCTTGATAAGCATCATCCCATATAAAAGGTGCATTTTTCTTTCATCAATTGGGTGAAAGGTTAAAATATCCCCAAAATATTAGAAATAAATCTTCTAATGTAAGACAATTTTCCTTGTGGTCATAAGCACTGGCATGTCTATTATTGCTTTTATTTTAGAGGGATTAATTTCCATCTCTCTATGATGCATAACGAATCCTAAGAATTTTTTAGAAGCAACACCAAAAGCACATTTCAGCAGATTCATCTTTAAGTTGAACCTTCATATTCTTTTGAATACAACTCTTAAATCATTTATGTGCTCGCTTTGATATTGCTTTTGACAACCATAACATTCTATATTTTGTCATATATGTATAAGGTTGTATGCAAAAATGTTGTCAAAATTTTTATAGCATTTAATACTTTATAGCAATATATGTTGATTGGTGTGTGGAAGGACGTATGTTTTTTTCCTTTTAGAGTTATTTTAATATGGTTATATCTTGATGAACCATCTATGAATGACAACATGACAGTTGGATGTGTTGTCAACCATAAGTTCTACATTGGGTAGTGGGAAGTCATTTTTTAGGCATGCTTTGTTTAAATTCCTAAAATCAATACAGACACAAATTTATCCATTTTTTTACTAGAATAATATTGGGAATCCAGTCAACATATTTTTCTTCCAAAATGAATCCTACTTTGCTGAATTTTTTGGTTTCAGCAATCAGTTGCTCTTCGATTTCTAATTGCATTCACCTTGGTGGTTGCTTTATAGACTATACAATAGGTTTAATGACAAGTTTATGTATGGCCACATTTAGCGATAGGCTTGGCATTTCTCTATAAGTCCATGCAAAGTAATCCTTGTACTTACAGAGTAGTGCTTTTAATTCCTCCAATATTTTTTATGTGAGTTTAGCACTTGCAAAGGTTGGCCTAGGCTCTTCTTTAGTACCCAGGTTAATTTCCTAGAGTTCATCAATGATAGCTTGATGTCCTACCTCTAATTATTTTGGGGCCTCTTTGAGGTCAATGATTAATTCTTCTTCAGGTATATTCTCATTTAAAACATTACTTTGCTCCTCAGTAGTTTTCACAGAGGCTTTTTCTATATAAGATATGACATAACATGAGCTCATTGAGGTAGATGCTGAAGTAATGTATCATAATCCCCATGTATTAAATTTTTCATATCCTATGGGATTTTGGGCATTATCCCCTTATTAGAGCCTCTTAAACAATCGCGCTTGTATGTTTGATTATATAGGTTGAATGTTGTTTTTATTCAGTTTCTTTAGAACTGGTGGAAGTATTGAGGAATTATTATTGAAATATCTTCTTCCTCAAAATATTCTTCTTCCAACAACATTTGTATGATTTGAGGTTCGCTCTTCTATAAGATAGAAGAGAATCCCATGTTCATTATAGCCTCTTTTAGGAGAAACATAGAAAGTTTATAGCTATTCTATTTCATCTTTTCTTGAAGCTATTAAGGCTTTTATTTGGGCCTTTGGCACTGTAATTATTTTCATAGTAGAATTGGGATTTAGGTACCCTTATTAGAGAAACATGAGTTTCTTTTAATTACTTTATCACTTTATTGGTGCTAGCTTCCTCTATCCTTTGGTTAGTTGAGGCTTTCTTAGGTTAATAAAGTACTAATTCTTCTTCATCATCTTCAGTGTCACTGCTAAGGTGGGGGAATTATCTTAGTTTGCTTTGATTCATTTGTATCATTGGTACTTTTACTCTTTGAACTACCACCTTTCAACATTAGTTTGATAGGTTGAGCCACTTATTTTTGAGATTTGACTTCCTCTACCTTCTTAAGCATGAAGTACTTAGCATCATCATAGATCTTGATCTCATGTATCAGGAATGGATTCATGTCACCATCAATTCAATTCTCTTCACCATTTTGAATATACTTCATACATTGATGAAGAGTTAAATGCATAATGTCATATTCATGAATCCATGACCTACCATGGAGTGCTTTGTAAGCAACTTGGGCTTCGATCACATGGAATTTAGCTTATGTATATAATTTTTAGAAGTGTATGGATATAAGAAGAAGAGACCCCCAAGTTTGTTGTCCTTGTTCATTAAATCCTTATAGGAATACTATACTTTATACAAGTAGCAAGAATTTAAAGCTAGAGCTCGTAACATTTTAACAACTATAAGATTGACCAAAGTGCTTGGATCAATCAATATTCTTTTTTATTCGAAGAGTGTTGTTTTTAGCTATAACATAAAGGGTTCTATTATGTTTGGTTGTTTCTAATAACAGGTTATTCTTATTGAATGTGATGGTTGCTAACTTTTAAGAGGTTAATTCCTCTTTTATTTTTTCATGAGCTAAAAAATGCTTCATATTATTATGGATTTTGTACAGCTTTGATTAATGTCTTACATATATATTTGGACAACATGGGAGCATCATAAATACTTAGTAAAGTGGGGAGTTTGCAGAAATGTGCCATAACATTATTGTATACTCCTATTTTGGTAGGCCGTTGAGGTTAGCTGGTGGTGGAAGACATTCTCATTTACTTCAATTTTTTTGCCTTTATCACTAGCTTTTCTTTATGGAGGTGGAGGAATTTTTTTCCACTTCTTAACTAGACATGGGTCACTTCTTTTGTCTGATCTCCTTCATTAGATGAAGTCTCTAAATTCTATGTTTCTTCAAAACTCTCAGAGTTTTTGGTACTCTCAAAATTACTATCTAGTTCAGGATGTAATTTGTTCGAGCCTAACTTGACCTTCCATTTAGTAGGCTTTTTTCTAGGAAAGCATGGTTCTTCCTTAGATTCAATTGAAGTTGTAACCACATTTATAACAAAACACATTTATGCAATGACACGAGGTGCTCTAACACAGTGTCGAGATGTTGGTCAAAAGTTCTGTCTTTTTCAGTTAAATGCACATGCCAGTCTTTTTGAATGGCTTTTTGACTGGCGTTGTGGCGTTACTTCGATAATGCCTAGGTGTTGGTCAACTAGTAAAGTTATTTTCTATTATTCTTTATGGAACCTAAGCGTCATAGCGCTAGCTTTACAGTGCCAAAGCATTGCCTCTATGATTTTGAGGCTTAAATTTATGCCTTCCAGTGGTGCGGCACTGATTTCCCAACGTCGAGGCATTGCTTCTTTAGTGCCTAGGCATTCTAAAGAGATGTAAGTTTAATCTATTTGTTCACAATGCGAACTTCCAAATCTATATAGCATTCCAAAGGGATGTAAGTTCAATCAATATGTTTGCTATGCGAAGACCCTAATGGCATCCTAAAAAGATGTAAGCCCAATCTGTTCATTCACTATGCAAACTTCCAAACTTATATGCGATTCCAAAAGGATGTAAGTCAAATCTATATGTTTGTTATGCGAACTATTAGTTTACTATGTGAACTTCCAAACCTATCTAGCATTCTGAAGGGATGTAAGCCCAATTTATATATTCATAATGCGAACTTCCAAACCTTATATGGCATTTCAAAGAGATGAAAGACTAATATGTTTATTCGCTATGCGAACTTCCAAACATATCCTAGCATTACAAAGGAATGTAAGTCCAATCTATATGTTCACATGCAAACTTCTAAATCATATTTGTCATTTCAAATGAATGTAAGTCCAACCCATACTCATATGTTCGCTATGCAAACTCTAAACCCTACTGATATTTTAAAGGGATGTAAATCCAATCTACTTATTCACTATGCGAACTCTAAATCTTATGCGGCATTCCAACATATGTACCTACATACGTCTACAATGCAGACTTCATAAAATTAAATTATTAAGTAAACTTATAAATCAAGTTTAATCTAAATAATTCAATAAACACCTGCATTATAACACCTTCACTATAACTCTGATCTACTTGGGATATCTGAAACAAGGCAACTCATGCTTGGTAATCAAACTCCCTGGACATTACGATCAATAACCCTTTGATGTTGGTAGACTAGAATAGCGACAGTCCCAGGATGACGAAACCATGAGATCATGATCAAGACTACCCTCCTTTTTCTCTTTGGACAGCCATCCACATCACATCGCTAGATACCAATTCATTTTAGAGATATGCTTATTTTCAACCTTAGTCGAGAGTGCTCTTTTACTATAGTAAAAGGGGTATTTAACTAATGCTTGCATTCATAGGAAATAGAACACATATCTAAATAAACTTTAACTTATGTTGAGGAAAATTTAGTTGAATATACATCAATCTACCTCATGAAGAACAACTCCCCCAATATCCTATAAAGATGGCGGAGATTTCAAATGTGTTTTTCCTGGGTGATCAATCAATATTATATTATTTAATAAAATATTTTTATTTTTATTATGTCATCCAATTCAACCTCATTAAATCATTAAATCTTAAATCTCTCATTCTTTCGGTTCCATGTTCTATCCTATTTTGACAATAATAGTATTGTCTACTATTTTGTTTTTAAATCAATTTATTTTGTTTTCAAAAATACAAAAAAATAAGGAAGATTTGCTTTCTGTATTTTAAAACAATGTGATCCTTTCTCGCAAGTCGCAATCCCTCTAGCTTTGTTCAGCTTAACTTTCGTCTCCATCTCCCCGCTTTGGTTCTCATAGCTTAGTGACGTTGGATAATGTTGCAATGCTGCACATCGACACCAACATGGAGGCTAGACCCCAACATCAGCCCTTCGCTTGACCTTCGGAGCTCACCTCCTTTGACGCTAGTGGCTTCTATATCTGTGATAATATAAAAGATAATTTGAATATGAAGTAAGATATGAGATTTTCTTGATGTTTTTTAATTAAGTTGGGATTTGGACAATATTTCTTATGTTCAAGATTTGATTTAACTTGGCCGAGCTGACTGGGTTTGCAATTTTATAACTTTCATATTAAATTTTTGTTCTGTTATTTCGGTTCCATAGGCTTCTCCTTATATCTTCAGTAGGATTTAGATGCATGTTTATTTCAACATACGGAACTTCTGATTGCTACTAATTTTTCGCGTGAATAGATTTTAATTTTTAGCTTTAGTTTCGATTTAGTTCAGGAGATAGTGCTTAATTTGCGCATACAAATAAAGAGTTTTTTAATATTCATAAAGTTTACGATTTCTGATAGTATGCTGATCCAGGAAAAAAATTATATCAATAAGACAGAACGTTTAGAATTATAAAATAAGTTTGCAAAATTATAAAACATTTAATTTTATCTTAATAAAGGATTTAAGTATCTCCATAGATTAATTTGATCTTAACCAAGAATTGAACTATCACCTAAGGGTTTAACCATTTGTCTCTAATTTAGAATATTTTGTCATATCATCTTAATATAATTTACATCAAAATAGTTTGATGTATTTTTATATTATCTTATTTGTCAAATTTATTTTAACATAATCAATCCATCTTTAAATGCAAATTTTAAATTTTTTAGCTCTTTTCAAAATTTATTTTATTTAAAATATTCACCCACTTTTAATTGAAAATAGAGTTGACATCGAGTCAAATTTGGACAAATTAGATAAGATCTAAACTCAAAATAAGTCATTTTAGATTAACTTGATATTGTTATTTAAACTATCATAAAAATAATATTATTTAATATTGATCACCCTATTTTATTAATTTTTGGGGCATTTACATAACTACGCCTAAACTTTTATATTTACTTAAATAGCAATTAAATCTTTATTATTACATCAAAAAAAGCACTATCATTAATTTTTTTTAGTTATATGTACTTTTTTAGGTATAGGAAAAGTGTTATTTTTTATAAATATAAAACTTTAGGTGTTAAATATATAAATATATAAGATTTGTGTATTATGTATGTAAATTTTTCTTAAATTTTTCAGATTGATTGGATCTTTAATTTACTGCGAGGTAGATATGTTAAACTTTGTGGTGTTGGTAAAATTTTATTTTGATTTTTTATTTGATGTAAAGTTATTGTATTTACTTTATGCTAAACCATGATAATTTTATTGTGCTTATAAATATGTAAAATTATGTATTGAAATGATAATGATAATTTCATTGTCAAAGATATAATTGTTAATTGTTTTATTTGTATTGAAAATGTATTTTCAATATGATAGAATTGGATGTTTCTAATCAAATGATATATAGTGAAGAGATTATTTGGCCACAAATGAACAAAATTTTATCCAACACATGAAAATTGAGGTCACTAATGGGAATAAGCAAACAAATAATTTTAGCCAAGCAATATGATCACATATTATGTAAGATATTGAAGCAACAATGAAAAAAATATAGACATAAATAATCAGGAAATAAGTTCAATACTCTTAGTGCTTGTTAAAGAGACTTATCTAATATACTAAAGGAGGAGAATGGAATTGGTTATAATGTATTATAGGATTATTGAATGCATTGATGATATAAGTCATATAACATATTTATTCAATAATATATTTGACTTAAAACTCATATTTATTACTTATACGTAATAATTATGTTTGCTTAATACTATTTAGGTCATCAAAAGTGCAATGACATTTCATTAAAAAAGAATGCCTAATATATGAATCTCTTTGTCAAATCTATGGTGACACCACTACAACTGATAGCCTTCAACATCCATTCGCTAAAATTCCTTTGGATAGTGAGGAAGAATTGACTGAGGAAAGTAAAATATAGTTATAAAAGGATACGAGGATAAGTAAAAATATGAGGTTGTTATATTTAAGGGAATGGTACATTTAAAATATGCTAAGAAGATAAATATTTCAAATGTTATTGCTAGTACACTACATGTATGGAGTGAACATTTTAAAAGAGAGCTTACATAATGGAAAAGAAAGTGAACATGTCATCTAGATTAACTGAATTATTATCAATTGAATGCGTGAATTTTTTTTTTTACTTTGATTGAAGATCTAGATGACATGAGCTACACTAAGGCTTTACAAAAATTTCAAGATTTAATGTGAACGAAAAATGCTTCTTCATATACCTGAATGCAAAAGGGCTGGATTCTTACTTTGAAATTATTGAATATTATAAAGTTATTTAGTATTAATTGATTTTTATTTGTCATGTAGTTTGAACAATAATCACTATAGGAAAACTATCAATTTTCGGTGAAAAAATTTGTCAAAATCATGTCATATCAGTTAGAAATGCATATTTCCAATGGAATTTACCTTGCTGGTAAAATCTTAGTTGGAAATACATTTAGGTGGCTAAAAATTCCCACAAAATAACATTTCCAACAAATTTTTGACAACAAATTCATCAGAAATACTTTAGTGAAGAATAGACTAATAAATCCACAAAAAAGCCAGCCAAAGGGGAATTTTTGCTAATAGAAATTTCAATGCAAATTCCACCAAAAATTTCCCATAGCGAGTTCCCCCAATAAAACTAATGCCAAAAATTCCTTGTCCGCTAGAAGCTGATGCGACGATTCATATCGACCCTAGTGACTAAGAATCTATCAGAAATCCACTAAAAACTTGTACATCTATGAAAAAAATGAAAGAGTTTTGAAAATGTTTTTATGATCTCTACACTACATGGCACGCTTTTCAACTTACACCTTCCATGATATGTAAGGAGCATTAATTTTGCTTTTTATTATGCCCCTAATTTTATGTATGGATTTCATAGAAAGATTGAACCTTAAAAATATAGTTAAAATTGGCACCATAAAAATTTAAAATTGAAAGTTCTAAAATAAACTTACACCCCTAGCTCAATAAAAGTGTGTGGCATTGGTGGCTCAGCTACCTCGTGCTCAATGGACATAGATGGATCAATCTAATTTGGTGGCATATGATGAAACATGGACTCTTTATGACCAATGTGTACCTGATACAAGTAAATTGGTGTGATAGCAGTACCTGTAGAGAGTAGTAGGCATGAGTACTGGTAGGTCCAGCAGTCCGAGGTGGTGAGAGCAAAATGGAGGTCGTGGTAGTGACTGTAGTAATAGCCTCAATACTAGGGTCATGACATAGTATTCTTCTTCCCCCTAAAAATGTTCGTAATCAATCTTTGTGGAACATCATCACCACCACTTAATGTCATCAATTACAAAAAAAATTACAATGATTAGATTTGTTAGAAAAAAGAATGAAGTAATAAACTAATCACAATAAAAATAGTATACAGGAAAAGTAAAATAATAGTGTGTAACTATAGTATGTAAAAAATAGTGTACAACAAAGTAAGTAGAAAATAGTATATAGAAAAAATAATAAATAGTGTGAAAATTACAGTATGTAAGAAAAAATAATGTATAATTATAGTATGTAAAAAAATAGTGTGCAATATAACATGTAAAAGAAAAAAATGTGCAATTTCAATATATATATATAGCATATGTATTAAATAAAAAAATGCACCTTTAACACATATGTTCTGTAGTTTTCTCTAATAAATCATTAGAAGTTAAATTTATAGTGTTATGTTCATCATCATCCTCATTGTCCTCACCTCTAAATTAAATAACATCCTTATAATCAACTTAATATCATGTAAGCTTATTATTGGCTTAACATCATCAATTGGAAGTCTGAAACCTATTATCTTTATTTCTTAATGAGCAAGTTCAATAGTATTTTAAACTTCAACTCTTCTCTAGATTTAATTTTGATTATCACTTCCCAATCCATTTTGTTTCTTACTCTTCTAAGATATTTTATGTAATGTACCTGAGTGGCTTGATGTGTAATGATAAATGAATCAAACTTAGCATATTTTCTACCCAACTTCACCTCAGTGATTCCATATGACTTATGTGTCCTTGTTCCTCTATTACACATAAAATCAAACCAATCACAATGGAATAGAATGATATTTTTCTCCTTTAATATGGGATATTATAATTGCTCAATTTCTTGTAAAACCCCATAATAATCTGTCGCATCATTTGAATGTATATTTCCTATGCTGCAAACACCTAGTTAAATGTTTGTTTTTCCTCCTAAATGAGAAATTGTGTGAAATATCTAATCATTTACATCATTGATCTGCCACATATTCACAATTCGCATGAGTTCCATGCAAGGTCATGAAGGTCCTAGTTCTCCACTCCATTCCTCCAATTATGAATCTATTACAATGAGCAATATAAAAAGGTGTCACTGCTAATTTAGAAAATAAATTTAGATCATAATGATGATTGCTTACATGTAATATAAACCATGAGGGGAATTCATCTTCAACCTTCCTATTAATAATAGTAGCATCATCAAGTGTAAGGAGTTCACAAATAACTTGAACTCAATATTAGAATTAACAAGATTAAATGCACATCATATCTGAGCACAAAAAAAATGGATATCACTGCATTGATAGTCTTACTCAAGGAAAGGTTGAACTTTATTATAGTTGATAAAATCATTGACTGTCACTGCCATTAGATTTTTTTTCATTCAAATATCTTAATGTGCTTATATCCAATTGTTTTCAAGAAAGTTGGAGAATGTATAACACTCTATGTAAAGCTCAAACACCTTCAGCATCATCCATCTGTGCATGTAGCTCAAAGTAGTATGAGTAGAAATTTGTAATCTCCTAAGCCGAGTAAGCTTCATATATTAAGCCTTTAGGATGTGCTTTATTCTTCACAATTCTCTTAAATTTATTCAAGAATATGCAACAATTTTAGGAAATAAATATACTTAAATTGACAGCTAATTAATATTATTGCTCATAAGAAATAGATAACTCTCAAAAAAAGTACATCTAGTGATACTGCACTAGTCCTCCCATTCCAACTTTATATGATAAATGTATTAGTAGGTGCTCCCTTGAGTCAAAAAAGTGGGGGAGAATATCCTTTCAAGCTTGCAAATTATGACTTGAATGTTAACTTCTAGTTTTCTTAAAACTTTCATATTTAATCGAGTTGTGGGTAGTTCCTTAAAGAAGAGATTGAGTTTGATGAGAAGATTCAATATTTGATCAGGAAAATCACTAAATTCAACTTAAAGTAAGCATTATAGAAAAATGTGGCAATCATAGCATTTCATTCCAAATATTTTTTCCACCCTCAAATCAACACATCGGCTCAAATTAGATGCATACTCATATGGTAGCTTCAATGATTGTATTCACTCACAAATTATTCTCTGATGTTATAATGTGAGGAAGTACTTGACTTTAGGCTTTAGAAATTTGCCAGTTGTAGTCTCTCTGAACTCTAGCTCTCTGCTTCGACAATATTCTTTTAAGTCTAACCTTACCTTCACATTATCTTTATTTTACCATTAGCATCTATCACAATGTTAAATACATTGTCAAAAAAAAAATTCTCTATGAATATCACATAAAGATTATGCCTAATCAGATTAGACTTCTAGTAGGGTGGATCCCAAAAAAATACTCATTTTTGTCCAGTTGTGATTTACACAATAACTCAAAAGATGACTCTCAGATGACATAGAAGAATCAATTGTAGTTAGAATTAAACTAAGAATTTTTCATAAGTCATCCCTACTTAATCTTAGAGGTGGCTTGTACTTCTCAACTCGATTTTTTATGATCTTTATTTCTTCTGAAAGAATGATCAATAGGTAAGAACATACAATGATAGTCAAACCAAAAAAATTTTTTGATCATTTTTAAGAGTAAACAACCTTGATAAATTCATGCAATATTAGCAAGCCAACTTCCTTGCAGTGCTCTACCCCGATAATATTTCATGCATAAGAAAGTCATTGATAGTCCATATAAGCGATGTCTTCATCTGAATGTTCTAATTTGCAGTAATATCATATATGAGTAGACCATTATCTCATAAGATTTTTAACTCATCAATAAAATGGCTACAAAAAGACATCAATCTTTAATTTATGGTTATGTGGACCAAGTATAATTAGAGTTATGAATATATAAGGTGTGGTCATGCACATCTCTAGAGATATATTTTATGGTATAACTATCATTGGCCAACATAAATAAGGTGATATACATTGACTATTTGATGTGAAACTATCAGCACATAAGCCAAGTCTAACATTGCATGCTCAATTGAAAATCAAAATAAATACAATGAAAATGCTTCTACGCTTCTCTATTCAATAGATGACTCAAAAAATTTGATGCACTTACTCTATCGTGGTGTCATCGCATGTACTTAGGTAAATGCATAGAAGCGTATAATCTTTGGAGACATAGAGTAAGCGTCAAGTAGAATAGTTCATTGTGGTTCGTACAACCTTTCCATAATGATTGTTGTGCATACTTTAGTAGGTTGTAGAATTTTAGAGCTTATTTGTTAGGCTCAAACTTACCATGAAGTCCGTAACCAATAATTTGGTTGGAAACCCCTCTAATACAAGTCTAATATGACTTCATCAGGCATTAAGGTCTGATTCTTATTCCTTATACATAGACATCAAAACCTTCCTTCTGAAAGTTAAGCTTAAAGTTGAGATGTCATGTGTGCAAAGTGCTTAACACCATTCATGAATTCATCAGTTAATTATTTTATATCCAAATGCAATCTATTATACGTCTATGATCATTCCTTACAGATATTCATATTATGTATAAATTAAGAAGTGTAAAAATTACATTCATATTTTATATCAATATAAAATCAATAATAACTTCATAATCAAAACCCAATATAACATAAGTTCATAAATGTCTAAGTTTGTATCTTGTAAACAATCGATATAACATACTAAGATTACAACTAGCTACCATTTAAAGATCGAACTTTGTATGATAAGTCCATAATTAATTTTTCCCCTAGCTCTTAATCTACTTGGAATTCTTAATTAGTCTTCATCGATCTGCCCAACTTAAGGCCGCTCAATAAGATTGAGGGAAAAGAGGAGGGGAGAACTCGCCAAGATCGAGGGAGAATGATGTGTGCCATGAGAAAAAGATAGTGCATCATCAACTGTAATTTAGCTATTAATTTGCTATTGCATTTAAACTTAAGCAAAATGTACATGAACCTAAATATAGATAAAGGATATATTTTCATAAAATTGTGATGATAAATATAGCCATAATTTCATAAAATCCTCATTTTGATATTTTCCATGTCTTCTAAAAAATTCACCATATTAGCCAATATTCACCTAATTAAATTTTTTATAAAATAGCATCTCATATTGATTGTAATATATATGTCTATATGTATGTATGTACGTATGTATGCATTCATCAAAATATTGTGAAGCACATAATAAGCAATTTAGCAATTTAAATTAACTACAAAATGCATAAATTGAAAATCCTAATTTAAAATTAAAAAAAAAATTGTAAAACTTAACATATAAAATCATAAATCTAACTTCAAATAAGCATTTTAGTTTGAGATTAATGAGTTTCATATAAGTATGAACATGATCGAGCTTAAAAATCATAAAAAAATTCTTAAAAATTCAAATTCACATTTCTCAAGAATGAACAGATGAAATCACAATTAAACAACTATACATAAGAGAAAGAGATTTACCTTCAATTATATAGAGAAATCGGACAAAAAATATATGTTTTAGAAGAGATTTGGCATGCCCTAAAGTGAATTTGCCATTAATCAAGAGGAAAAGATGAAGTAGGAGAGGAAAATGGTGTTCTAGGTCGAGAAAGGGTCAACTCGTCAGCCCCCTATATTAATAGATTCTGCTGAATTTTTTGGCAAAAAATTCCTCGAAAAATTTTCTAACAAATTTTCCTACATAAAATTTGTCAACTTTAAGTGGCTTTGGCCATGACGTTTTTTTCTAGTCGGAACTCTCATCGAAAAGTTTTCTGACTAAAATTCCAACGGTAATATCACTAGTTATTTCCTATGAAAAAGTATGTTGGAATTTCTGCCGATAACAGCTACTTTTCCTATAGTTTATAAGCCTAAATAAATGATAAAAGATGTATGAAATAAAAGAATTAGGGTTTGGGTGGAGATATCGAGAGGAAAACCCAAGTTAGAGGACGGTCATAAAAGATACAACCTATCCAATATAAAACCTTAGATCAAATTTTAGGCATTTGGTATGGGATATATATATATATATATATATATATATATATATATATATAGATAGATAGATATGCAACTTCAGGACTTGAAATCATTTAAAAATCTTTGGAAGAATGTTTATATGTGATATGAAAAGTTTCAAAAAATTTGATATAATTTTTTATATTTTTTGGATTTATTTAAAGATTAGGTCTTATAAGAATCTAATTCAATCTTTTGGTAGAGGCTTGGGTGGGTGTTAGTAAATTAAAGAACTTCAATTAATGATAGAAAATATATTTAGATTAATTTTTAAGCTTTTCACGATTTTTGAAAGGGTTTAAATTGGTTAAATTGTCAAATGAACAAGAATAGAGTAGATTCAACCTAGCCTTGGTTCAAGGTGGATTTAGATGGAGATTTTGTAGGGGATTTAGAGAGAAAAATTGTTGGTGATATAAAGGATTCAGAAAAATAATCTCAATGAAAAACCAATCCTATGCATAGTAAGAAAAAAATTTAAAGAGAAATGATAACTAAATTTTTTTTCTTACCAAAACAATAGGGCAATTGTAGATCACCAAATCTCCACCTCCATAGGCCTGCGACCAAGCCTTAAGTCTTGGTTGAAAACACAAAATTTTACTCAAGTAAAGCATCATTCATTCAAGTAAAATAAATAAATAAATTTCTTGCAATAACCTTGATGCAAATAAGAAAAGGAACGAAGGAGGGGAAAGGATGATGGGGGAACCCTTAAGACTTTAAAAATCTAAATAAATAATTAAATTATTTAATTACTTATATAATTTTATATAATTAATTAATTGTTTTTATGATAAATTTATTTTTTTCTCAAAATTTGAAAATTTGAACTCTATTGAAATCTAAAATTTAAAACTTTTCATAAATCTAAAATATTAAACCTAAGCATTTTCCTTACAAATTAAAATAAAAATTAATCTATTAATTAAATTACACTTTTTTCATGCTTCTTATTACTATATCACTATTCTTGTGACTACACCCTATATTATTTGTGATGCATCATTTTTCTTGGCTCTTAAAAAAACTCTTTCTTTGAAGAGTTGAAATTTAGATAGTCCTCCACTAAATCAGGTGTATCTTCTTTAAATTAACTCTAGAAATCTAATAGTAGAAATATATAATATAGATGATAGTGCAACCTAATGACTAAGAGCGTCAATTACTTTATTCTCTACACTATGATTTGTGCTTGAGGACAAATGTAAAACTTTAAAGAAACTCTACCCATTTAGCATGTTAAGGTCTTAATTTTCATTGAGAGTTTCAAATTTTGAGGGTCTCATAATCTGAGTATAGAACAAATTCTTGGGGCAATAAGTACTGCCTCATATGTCTTAGAGTTTGAACTATAACATAAGTCTCTTTATCATATACTGAATACTTCTTGCTAAAATCATTTAATTTCTCACTAAAAAATGTTGTTGGTTTATCTTATTGACTTAATATCCATCCTATTATTATTGCTGATGCATCACATGATACAACAAAAATAATAAAGAAGTCAAGTAACCTTAAGATTGGTGCTCGAGTCATACTTTCCTTAATTTTGTTAAAAGCCATAGCAGTTGTAGTAGTCCACACAAAATTTTCTTTCTTTATGAAATATGTAATGGGAGTTGTAATAGTACTAAATTTTCTAATAAATATTTTACAAATATTGCTAATCGATGAAAGCTTCTAACATTATATACTAATTGTGGGGTTGTCCACTTTTTAATATCTTCTTTTCAGGGTTAAGCGATATAGCTTCTTTAGAGATTATAAAGCCCAAAAAGTTTACAAAGTAACAAACGTACACTTCTTAAGATTGGCAAATAAAAATTGTTCTCTAAGTAAAAGACAACCTTTTTTAGGTATTCATGGTGATCTTGTAGAATTTTACTAAAGATTCGAAGATCATCACAATATACTACTACAAATTGCCCCAAAAAAGATCGTAAAATTTGAGTCATGATTCTCATAAAAGGACTCAAGGCATTAAATAATCTAAAAGGCATAACAAGCTACTCATAAAAGGTCATCCTTAGTTTTAAATGTTATTTTCTACTCATCACCAAACCTTATCCTAACTTGATGATATTTACTTTTTAGATCTATTTTTAAAAAGATTATTATACCATTCATTTGATCTAATAAGACATTTAATCTTCGAATGAAAAAATCCATACTTCATTGTTATCTTATTAATTGCTCAACTATCAGGTAAGGAATGCAAGAACAACACATGGATTAAGACTCTCTCTAATAAAATCTTTATTTAATAACTCTTGAACTTATTTTGCTAATTCTTGATGTTCAATAGGACTCATTCTATAATGAGACAAAATTTAGTAGTGTAGCTTCTAGGATTAAATCTATTGCATGTTGAATGTAACACATAGGTGATAAGCTATTTGGTTGAACCTTTACGGATACATCCTTAAATTCACTTAGAATAGTACCAACTATAAACGGAATGACCAATTTAGTATTTTTAGGTTTTGATTCATGGACTGTTACAACTTATATGATGGATCTATTGTTAAACTCCCTCTTCATTTCTCATTGTGAAATTAATTATAAATCTAATAATAGAAATATATAATATAGAAGATAGTGCAACCTGATGACTAAGAGCATCAATTACTTTATTCTCTACACTATGATTATGTAAAACTTTAAAGAAACTCTACCCATTTAGCATGTTAAGGGCTTAATTTTCATTGAGAGTTTCAAATTTTAAGGGTCTCATAATCTGAGTATAGAACAAATTCTTGAGGCAATAAGTAATGCCTCATATGTCTTAGAGTTTGAACTATAACGTAAGTCTCTTTATCATATATTGAATACTTCTTGCTAAAATCATTTAATTTCTCACTAAAAAATGTTGTTGGTTTATCTTCTTGACTTAATATCCATCCTATCATTATTGCTGATGCATCACATGATACAACAAAAATAATAAAGAAGTCAAGTAACCTTAAGATTGGTGCTTGAGTCATACTTTCCTTAATTTTGCTAAAGGCCATAGCAGTTGTAGTAGTCCACTCAAAATTTTCTTTCTTTATGAAATATGTAATGGGAGTTGTAATAGTACTAAATTTTCTAATAAATATTTTACAAACATTGCTAATCCATGAAAGCTTCTAACATTATATACTAATTGTGGGGTTGTCTACTTTTTAATATCTTCTTTTCAGGGTTAAGCGATATAGCTTCTTTAGAGATTATAAAGCCCAAAAAGTTTACAAAGTAACAAACGTACACTTCTTAAGATTGGCAAATAAAAATTGTTCTCTAAGTAAAAGACAACCTTTTTTAGGTATTCATGGTGATCTTGTAGAATTTTACTAAAGATTCGAAGATCATCACAATATACTACTACAAATTGCCCCAAAAAAGATCATAAAATTTGAGTCATGATACTCATAAAAGGACTCAAGGCATTAAATAATCTAAAAGGCATAACAAGCTACTCATAAAGGTCATCCTTAATTTTAAATGTTATTTTATACTCATCACCAAACATTACCCTAACTTGATGATATTTACTTTTTAAATCTATTTTTAAAAAGATTATTATACCATTCATTTGATCTAATAAGACATTTAATCTTCGAATGAAAAATCCATACTTCATTGCTATCTTATTAATTGCTCAACTATCAGGTAAGGAGTGTAAGAAGAACACATGGACTAAGACTCTCTCTAATAAAATCTTTATTTAATAACTCTTGAACTTATTTTGCTAATTCTTGATGTTCAATAGGACTCATTCTATAATGAGACAAAATTTAGTAGAGTAGCTTCTAGGATTAAATCTATTGCATGTTGAATGTAACACATAGGTGATAAGCTATTTGGTTGAACCTTTACGGATACATCCTTAAATTCACTTAGAATAGTCCCAACTATAAACGGAATGACCAATTTAGTATTTTTTAGGTTTTGATTCATTGACTGTTACAACTTGTATGATGGATCTATTGTTAAACACCCTCTTCATTTCTCATTGTGAAATTAATTATAAAACCTTTTCTTCTTTTGATTTGAGCTTTGTATTAGTGGTTGGTTGATTATCTTTTCTAGGTGAGAATGAGTATAATGTAATCTTCTTTCCTTCATAAGTGAACACACAAGTGTTGGTCTTTCCATTCAATATGACATATCAATCAAATAACCAAGGTCTTCCTAAAATTATGCTTTCAACTTGCATTGGTAACTATTGACCTCACTTTTTGTAGGTTGACACCTATCACTCCTTATACCTAGAATTTAATCTAGGCACTAAGATTTCCCTTCACTTAGACACTAGGATACATCTAGTGATCAGGCGGAAGCACAAACAAACCCAAAGACAATAGGAATCAATCCGAAGATTAAACCTCATTGGACTAGTAGACCCAAAATTGATCCAAACTACTTGAAATTAACTTTGCCTAAACCATTCCAAGCATCATTCAAACTTGATTGAAGCCTAATTAGAGTTCAATTTGGTCAATGGACATCTAACCTAAATCAACTCGCTTGAACCCTTTATGACTAAAATTTGACTTATGCCCATCCAAACCAAACTAAACCTATCCCAATCAAATTAAACCACCCCATAATCATACAATCACTCCAAATACATGATTGGACTCATAATCCCATACCAATTGTAATCAAATTTGACCAATTGATCAACTTAACCCAAGTTAACTCAATTGGACCCTTTAAAGCTAAAACACAATTTCAATTCTTTGGCCAAAATTGAACCAAATAAATTATTCCAAAACATTCTTAAAACATTATTAAACACGACCCAAGCTCTAACTAAACTCAATTTGGTCAATTAACCCAAAATAACAAAATGACATATTTGACCTTATATGACCAAATTAAGCTAAAACTCAATCCAAATCAAATCTAAGCAGGCCAACACCTTCAACCAATCTTACATTGATTGTTGAAAACAATTTAATGATCAATTGAACCTAATTGGGTTAACCCAATCAATTGATCTTACCTAACACAATTTAACCTCAAGGGTTAAATTGAATTAGAACTTAATCCAATCTAAATTCAATGCTTATAAGCATTCACAAATTGATTATCAAACATATCTTAACCCCCAATTGAACCCAAGTTAGCTAAACTAACTAAGTTGGTTCACATAGTCCAATTTTACCTAAAAGGCCAAACTGAGCTAAAATCTAATCCATCCTAAATTGAATACAATCAAAGCATGTAATCAACTCTAGCTCATTAAACATGACTCAACCTTCAATTGGGCTTAATTTGGCCAAATTGACCAAATTAGTTTACTTGACCCATTTTAACCTATTTGAACCACATGAGCCAAATTTCAATCTACTTTAAATTTGATCAAACCAATTGCACCAACACTTATCTAATAATCACATGAACATAATCTAATAGCTCGTTGAGCCTAATTTGATCAATTGATCAACCTAACACAATTGAACCCAATTTGACCAAAATAAGTCACCTTGAGCCAAACCGGATCAAACAAAGATAAACTCAAAAAAAAACTTAGCATGGCTCATTCTCACACACCCCTTGATCTGCCCAGGTGGAGCCAACCCTTGGTGAGCCTGATTCAATCCAACCCAACTGAATCAAGCCACCCACATAAGATAAAAACTCAATATCGAAAGATCCAACTCTTCCCTCCAACCAAAGCAACACCCTTAACATGCTTTGAGCTCACTCATGTTGACCAAGCTAGACCCAAAGATATTTGGTCCAACTATTAACCAAATAGAGGTCATCATAGCTTGTCCCCTTCACCATTACCGACCAAACTTGGCCAACCACTCTAAGGACTATTTCATCAATCTCATATCAATTTCAACCATCCCCACTGCCTAGTTGGTTGGCCAAGGCTGAACAAGCCATTTGAGTGGTTCACATGTGGAAGGGGTTATACCCCCTCCCATTCATTCAAACTTAATACATAAACTTACAAGCTCCCAGAGAGAGTACCTCAACTTTGCCAGAGCTTCCCGTGCATGACATCATTGATAACACCAAGCACCTTCAAACCCGAGCACCTCCCATACTAAACTACACCAATTCCTCACCAAGCTCTAATGAAATGTTCCTAAACCTTCCTAACATCCTCACAAGCAAGAACGAAATGATACTCCCTCAATTTGATCACCAGAGCATAGAGTTCGAGCAAACTCTAGCAAGCAAGGATGTTCATGGTCTCGAGAGAGAAAGGCGAGGAGGCAACTAAAGACTTCAGTAGGAGGGCTTCACCTCTTCAAGACGAAGCTACCTTACATGTTCGGCCACTGGGTTTATAACTCCGACGAGGTACTTTTCTTCCAACTTATAGAAATCCCTCTAGGAGCTGATCTTTTGTGAAGGAAATGTGGATGTGTTTGTAATCAACCCATAGAAACAATTAGGAAATCTTCCCCTAATCATTTTCCCCTAAAATCCAAGCTCTGATGACCCAAACAAGATGACAAAAGGTAGACAGTCTATATCTCTCGCTAGAGGAAGGGGATGAATCATGTGTCAACTATTATGTGATTAGAATGAACAACAGTGATTAAAATGAGTAGGACAATTTGATTCAATCCCTTTACATCATGGGATTAATCAAATCTGTTCGATCTTTGATCAAAAGGCTTTAGTGAAAGTGCATCAACCACCGAGTAAGTTGCCACATAGAATTAATTTAATAACCAATATTGTGGCACCATGCATAAAACATGACCGCATTAGCGCTGACTATATAATCTGATTAATGATAAATTTTAGATAGAATTAAATAATCAAACTTCTAAAAAATCATAATTAATTATAAAAAAATTCAAAAAAATACAAATAAATACTTTCTAGAAAGCTCATATAAAGAAGAATAAAAAAGCCCCTATTTTTAGCAAATCATCTTGTGAAATACATTGAGCACTTGATAACAAGTCATTAATTTTTTTTTATTATAGAAGTGCAAACATCATGGGACAAAAATGATAAAATCAGAACTAGATAGGGTGATTTTAAGAAATTTTTGGATGGAATAGTTTCAAGATCTTGGCACCAAGTTAAAATATATCATTGACCAACATCTTGAGATCAAACAATTCAAGGTAACCAATACAAAATTTGAACAATATCTCCATTGCTTTGTAATGGACGACCTAGTCAATAGACACAATCCTTCACTTCGGATAAATTTTCAATCAACACAGCCCATTATGCATTAATCAACAACACGTCATTCTAAGTTTTACATGGTGATTACTTACCACCCATCCATCCATGAGCCAAGCACGCCTTCTCTGGAAAATGTCAATGATAGAATGTGATAGTAGGATGCGACCTTGCTCCACAAGCACCTAACAGGGCATGAAGTAATAAGAAGGCAAGCATCGCTGGGATCTACAAGTCCAATTGGGAGATTTGGCTCTAGTTAAATGGCAACCATATCAACAGACATTCATCTGACAAACAAAATTATTTGAAGATCAGGAGTTATTGCAGCCTTGTCATGTCAATGAGTAAGAGTTGCAAGCCTACAAATTGACCTTACTAAAGCAATCATGCCTACATGCAATTTTTCATGTTTCAACGTTGAAACCATATTGGTAAAACTTACTATGGCACTCATCACCACTACCATCAACTTCATGGAACAACCATCCCTTGGTGTGGCTAATTGCAATTCTTGCTTCTAGATAATTTTCAAAAGGAAAAAAACTAGAGCTATAATACATTGTTGCATAGGAAAGTTTATAGGCAAAAGACTCAACAAGGTCGCTACAAAAGAATTAAAAGGCAACTTTTTTATTTTGAACTTAAAAGGCATGGCACCCCCAAAGATGAAAGACAAAATTTTAGGGCCTAAAAAGAGCGTTCTACAAAACAAAGCAACGAAGGATTGCTAAGAACTGCCAACGATAGATGAACTCCATCATGTCATCAAGCATACCAGATTTCGAGTGAAGAAAAATAGCAAAATCAAGTGAGGAAGAAAGGTCATGTGATAAGCTCTAAATTCATGGATCCGATTCTTGATTTGTGTACTTTCGTGAGTTGACTGATTCCTGTGCTTGGAACCTCGAGTTGAGTTGCTAGCAGTCGATCGGGTGAGAGATCGATGACATCTTTGAATCTCGCCGTTGGATCTTGCTGAGTTGAGCGCTCTTTGAATTAGGCCGTTGGATCTTGATGTTTCTTGAGTGGAATCCAGCTGCTTGTTGTGGGTCGCTTGATCTTTGTATCCTGGAATGAAATCTCACCGTGGTTTGTCTTTCGCTCTCTTGGCGTCGATTAGTCTTCGATAAGCTTTTAACCTATTTTCTTTTTTTTCTTTTTGTTTCTTTTACTTTGAGTGCACCTCAGAAGAAGGGAGGGATGGGGGGGGAGAACACAGGGGTTTCTGAGTAATGGTTTTCCAGTGAGGGAAAACCGATGAAGATGGCAGGGAGGATGGAGCAGAGAAGGAGCCTGAAGAAAGATAAGTTTCTTTTCTGAAATCTTGATTATTTTTTCTGTTTGGCTTTGGATCTCTATTTATACTTTCTGTTTTCCTTTCTTAGGCTTGGATCTAAGCTATCTATGCAAGCTTAACTACTGCATTACAAAATAACTTTATTAGGTAGGATCGTTTTCTACATTTGTTTACTTACATCTTTATGAAATATAATTGGGTTGAGATGTTGAGCTTCTTGATTTCTTTATATCTTCAGTTCTACCTCCATTCTGTTACAACAATAATAGAAAACCGTTATTGTTGCTTTCTGATTTCTTGATTTATGGGTTCTGATCTTCATTCTGTTATGGATAACTGCTGCGGTTTTCTTGAATAATAATCTATTCAATTTGCTATCCTTCTGGTGTACTTTGGAATTTTTGTGCTATTGCAGCTGTTATTACTCTAGCTGATTTTTGGTTCTATTGCTGTTCTGGACATGTTGTATTTATATTCTGTAATATTTGTAGTTGTTTTATGCTCTGATTTAGTAATCTTGTAATATTTTCTTCTCTGTTATCATCAGTGGTCTCTGTATATTGAGTTTCTGAATCAGTTGTGGCTGTCTTTGGTCTTCCTTCCTGTACAGAGTCTGTTATCCTTGTAATTCTTATTGTTGTATATTCTAATTTGACAATTAGAGGATATGAGATCATATCATCATGTCAAGAGGTTACGTGATCCATGTTGCTTAGCAGGGTTGATGGAAGAGGGTAAAGTAGGCATATAAAGTGAATCCTGAGAGGTGAAATACTTTATAATGCAATACTTAATATAAAATATCCCTTTATTGTCCATCTCCTCTCATTTGTCTTCGGACTCATTGAAGAACATGAATTGTCGCTCATCTTTTACAGGTCCTATTGGTGGAGTACTGATTTTAATTCTACCATTACCAAAAAAGAACTATAATTTTAATTCTAAACTATAAACAGCACATTACCAGATCATACACAAGCTTACCTCATGCTCCTGTGAGTCATCCAGGAGCAACCAGAATGCGAGGAACATCGCTCCTTAACAAACCCTAAGCTGGCACTTCCTGATTCTCAGTTTGTACATAAGAAACACAAAATATACACTCCATAATAAGAAAAAAAAATTGTTGATCAGCCTGCGTCATGTTAGAATACTTGATCATGAATGATAATTTATTGGATTAATGCCACACTTTAACCAAAATTCAAGCATTTATTTAAGCTGCTCACAAACTAATGCTGTGATTTACAACAAGCAATCATGAACTATGATAATTCAAGCTATTTTGCAAAACTTTTTCCTGTGCAATTAAATGCTAAAACTTATCAAAATCTAAAACATTTTGACAAGAACCAAAACAATATAGCTACAGGGGTATAGCTCTACTTGAGTCAAGTAGGAACTTCACATTGTTCTTGTCATGACCGATCGACAAGGGCTCGTCTAGATATTATCACATCCTCATCATCACTTTGAGGAAATGCCTCAATAGCTTTCATAGCCTTATCTGCATGTTCTGCAGCTAGCTCTCTAGTCCTGTCAAGTCCTTTACTTCTGAAAAGGTAGTCAAGCGCCTGTCGGTTGATTGAAAGATCATCAAAATGACGTAATAGGTATGATATAAATTAATTTGCACTGTGTAGATGATGATATTTAAAAAAATGAGTAGACCAATTTTAGATTATTCAAGTGAAATAAGTGAAAAGATAAAATATGCTATAGCCAAAGAAAAAAAAAAAATTCATGCTTTACAGTATGTGGTACTAAGCATTTCAAATTTTTAGACAAACATTAAGTATTGCATAAAGAATACTTGAATGCTGATATAAAGAATCTCCTTCCTTATTCTCAAAAAAACTTCAATTTAATAACCACCCTCGAAGAAATACGAAGCTTCAATTATTGGAGTTGACACATAGGTATAGCATCACTACTTTTACCATCAAAACTTGCTTATTGGTAATATACCAGGTTAATGATGCAAAAGTTTAGGCAAATAATAACTATGTTAAACTCTTCCCAAATTCAACATCTAGTCCCTCATGATCATTTAGGCCATTTTCATTGCATAGAGCATGTAGAACATCATATATCATATGATGGAAAATATGAGTCATCAAAGGGGTGGAATGCAATAACTATATAGACCCATTGAGCCATTATCAGCTCTATATTTTGATGATAAAACATAAACGAAAGAATTCAGTCCAATAATAATTATTTGAGATATAAAAGTTAATAGGTTCTACCATCCAAACATCTTAAGTTAACATATAAAGACTGACTGAAAGATTAGAAAACTTTTAAGTTCTTCATATGTAGTTACAAAACCAAAATATAATAAAACTATCAAGCGAACAAAATAAAAATTGAAAATCCCATTATAACTATATACTAATATTTTTCTCTTTATATATACATGTGATTCCAAGAGACGCTTAATTTTAAATTTTTTTTCAAAAAATTTAATACCTATTTTTAAAAACTTAATTTAGTTAACTTCTAAAGATATATTACATAATTAAAAAAAAAAAATATAGCTCCCTAATATATAGAGGTTAGCCAAATTAAGTTTTTAAAACTAGGTGTAAAATTTTTTGAAAAAATTTAAAATTAAGAGTGTCTTGGAATCACATGAGATTCATAGGCCTTGGCAAGAATTAATGATACTCTAAAAATTTTTATATGTGCTTCATTATGAGACAGTACATTTGCCCTACGAATTTTTATTTATTATCAAACCTTCGCAAGTCTCTGCGTAGGCATCCACAAATGCTGTCAAGTACACTCAAAGGTAAATATACAAATTCAAACTTTCACAAAATATACCTATTATAATATGAATATTCCTTGCCATAAACAGAACAAATTAACAAGATTAATCTGTAGGATTTTGACCTATTTCAAAATCTTGACTAAATCGAAATTTAATTTTAAACCCATGGCTTATTCATACAAGTATACATGTTAACGCTTCAAATAATGAAAAGACTTATCCTTATGGTAATAGCTCTCTATGCCCTAGCCACCAAACCTCTTTCAAATAGCAAAATAATTTCAGCCATTTCATTGAGAAAAAAAAATAATAAGAAACTTTGCAATGCCAAAGATCATTTTAAGCTTATACCTTCTTCTACTAATCTTGTATAAATTTGACTAAGTAATTTGCGGAGTAAGACTAAAAGGCAATACTCTTACCGATAACCAAGGTGAAGAGTGATTTTCTTAGAGTTATAAAAGCTTCTTCGCCTTCATGAAAAGAAGTGATCACAGTTTTTCTTTCGCAAGAATCCTAATTGAATCATTCTGACATAGGCATGGAAGTAGGCTTGTAAGTGGAACCACATAAAAATCTGTCACAAATTTCATCTATATATTATTTTACTTAATTTACATTACCACAATTAATCTTTTTATCATCTCAAATAAATTTATAAGATAGGATTTTATTTATCATTAAAGGCTTAGAATTTCCAATCTACCCCATCTTGGGTGTTGTGTAAACCAATAGTAACAAAGAAAGATAATAAGATTAACATGATCATTAATCACCTAATTATATATTGGACAACCATGGAAGAACTGGAAAACTCAAAATTTCAACAAAGAAATTACCTAGAATTCTCAGAATAGTAAATTTTAAAATACTCTTTGGGGCTCGTATGATTTCATGTAGTTTCAAAATACAATTAAGAAAAAGATGATTATATTTTCATTTATTTTGAATGTTAAGATAAAATCATTACTTTTGATGAACTTAGGTGTAATAGTAGTTTCTAACAACATCCAACTAAAGGCAAAATTAATGACGGCCATCTAACCTAAACTTATATTATGTCAACAAAGTGATTAATTAAATATTTTTCAGCTTTATTTATATATTTATATTTAGGAAATATTTGAATTTGTGTCATTAGGTTATTTTCTACTTTTTATTAAAGTTTATTTTCTACTTTTTTTTGTTGCTTTATTTGCTTGTAACCTTACGGCCATTTCATTATAAATTAGAACCCCTTGGTAGGGATAATGATTGGTTGAGTAAAATATTAGCAGCTACTGAATTGACGTATCTTTTTTTTTTCTATGTCAGTATTAGGAATCTTAGTTCACCATCACCATTTCCAAAAATAAGTACAACGAACTTTAAGCCACAAATAAATCCTCAAGAGAGTTTAAAATCGCATTTTCTTCATACATGAAATGTGGATCAATTAACAGATGGTATCAGTAAGATTTATAGTCTGCAAGTTAAAAAGATCCATAATAAAAATAAGCAACCATTGTTATTTCCAATAAACATATAAGATAATGACCATTTTACTCTCTTTAAATTTCACAAAAACAAAAAACAAAAAAAAGATACATTATACTTACAAGGTCAACATCTGAGCGATTGCCAAACCCTTGATCAACAACTTCCCTCAGCTGAGGATACTCCTCCATTGCAAATAAAATAGGAGCTGTTACGATATTTTGTCCAATGAAAGATATTTGTCAATCGAGAGATTTTCCTAGCATAAAATGTTATTTCTTTCTCATTCCACATTATTTATAACTAATGATGAACAATTGCAGCGTTAGTAGTAAGAATACAAATAACCTAATATCTATTAGGGACAGCTATAACTATTTATAAAAGTAGTTGTAAGACTTCAGAAAAAATATTTTCAATGTTGTAAATATATATATATATATATATATATATATATATACTCTTTAAAAAACTTGAATATCCATGCTCCAACAAATCTTGAAAAAGTTATTTTTCATCAAAAATTCCTAAGAGTGGCAAGAAAGTTATAATCAAATATAAGAATGGCAATTTTTTGAAAAACAAAGCAATGAAAAAGCACTCCCAAATAGACCCTTCAACTATCTAACTAGGATATATATGTTAGTTGAACTGAAAGGATAGATGTCTAATACAATCTTGTTGACTACCAAAAAACATAATATAGGATAAACAAGTTAACTGAAAAGTAGATAACAGAAAAGATTAAGCTGTTCAAAAAAATTATATATATAAGAACTGAGTGCATCATAGGAGTACTTGGTTAATATCTGACAATGAGCCTTTTCCAAGTGAACTTGATGTACCAGTGAAATCAAGGACATCATCTATCAACTGATATGCCATGCCCTGCTATGATGAAATATTATTAATTATCAAGCATTTTAAATGAATAACTATCATGAAGATAATCAATAGGTCGTAATGAAGGCAATGCACTGACCAAGTTTCTACCATAATTATAAGCAAGTAGTGCCACTTCTGAAGTTTGGCCCGCAAGGAGAGCAATGGCCTTGCAACTGTTTGCAATCAACGAAGCTGTCTTATAGAATGTCTTTTGCAAATAATACTCCATGCTGTACAATGATATAATGGTGTTTCAGCTAAGCAACATGATGATAAAACAATCAAGCAGCAACAGATGAGTCAAATATTAAATTGAGCAAAACAACACCGTTACTTTCTTATGACTTTCTATTATCTAGAAGGAATAAACAACCAACAACAACAACAAGCCTTAATCCCACTAGGTGGGGTCGGCTACATGAATCCTTCGGCTCCATTGTGTCCTATTATGTGTCAAATTCTCATTTAATTCAAGTATACTAAGATCATTTTTTATACATCTTAACCAAGTCTTTTTTCTATCTACCTTTCTTAACATAAGGCATCTATGCTCTCCTAATAGGGTCATGGCCGACGCTTTATGTGGCCAAACCATCTGACTCTCCCTAATCTTATCTACCACTGAGCTACTCCAACTTTTTCCCAAACATACTCATTTTGCATTCTATCTCTAAGAGTAAAGCCACTCATCCACACGAGCATCCTCATCTCGTAACACTTAACTTAGTCTTTATGCTTCTTTTTTATTCATTCTTCATAAGTCATTGCGGTCTTACCACCATCTTATAAAATTTTCCCTTAAGTTTAAGTGGAACTTTTCTATCACATAATAGGCCAGATGCATTCCTCCACTTCAACCATCCAACTTGAATTCTACTAATAACATCTCCATCTATTTCACCATCATTAAAAACCATACAGAGAAACTCACCGATATCGTTGCTCGGATGAAGTTGTCATTTGCATTGTTTCACCATTTACAAGGTGTTCCACAGTAGTTGCCAACAAAGATACAACCTGTATGAATATGTTTACATGAAGAATAAAAGAGATATCCCTAAGATTTTTTTTCTGGTGAATAAGGGGAAGAGAATAAAACCCAACTAAATAGGAAATAAATAAAAACATATAGAGAGGTAATAATACATGGAAAAACTGTTAACATTGTGTATTTGGCCGTGACATTTAGGATTGACATCAACTTGATGCTAACGTTTGTATGAAGTGTAATAGAATGCAGAAATGCTGAAAATCAGGATATGGGAGCCAGTCATAGCCACTCATTACCTCTGCATTCTTAAGTTTTGCAAGCGCACCACATGCTCTAGAAAGTAAGAAGTCTCCTGCTAGCACAGACAACTACAGACAATAGATAATGATACATTCAGCATATATTCATCTGAATATGTAGCTACGGAAAATTTAAGTTAAATAATATTTGAAAAAGTATCATGCTTCATTATTTCAATATGGTAAGACTTTCAAATCAATAGACACAACTTCAATTAGTGAAAAGTAGAGAAAAAAAACCAAGCCACAAATAACAAAGCCATGGACAAGGTAAACTCCAACTCGAACATCAATAGCAACATAAAAATTATTTGCACATACTGGATAAAATACTGATTAGTTAAATGAAAAAAAGAAAAAAAAAATCTCATTTCAGACAAATTTATTTCATCAAAAGTAGTGCACTTTCATTTAAATGAAGCATCAAGAACATTGCACCAAGAAGTTCAAATTTGCCAGGCTTCAGGAGGTGCCCCTGGCCATAAAATCAAAGCTTATAAACTCTTCAAGCACATAAAAAAAAAAAAAAATTATCAACTGCAATGAACCCTGTCCAGCGTTGTTCTGTTTTATTCCGATATCCTGCTAAAATTAGTGAACTCTCTACAATATACATTGAAACAACTTCAAGGAACCGGAAGTTTTCAGCTTGCCCTACTCTAGCTGATGTGTAAACACTCCAACAATACATATTAGGGATGGTTTAAAATATTGGCCAATATCCAAATTTTTATTTCAACAAAATCATATAACAAAAAAAATTCATAAAATAATTATTAACACAAAAGACCCCTTAATGCTTGAGCATGTTTACTTTCTTTAAATGAAGTTCCAGGATCCAGAAAATGTCAATAAGTGGCAAAAAATGGTCCAGTATTTCAGAATGACGACAGTGATCAAAACTGTAGAATTTACTCGGAAAAAAAAAATGCTTGACCAGTCATGCAATGAAGTTATGAAGATAAATATGAGTTGCAGAAAAATCCAAAAATATTAGAGACCAGACTGGGCTTTATGAGGCCATTTTCAATTTTCAGTGATTACTCATAATTAAAAAAGCTAAGAAAGCGATTGTAAAGCTTCTATAGAACTTGAAAGGAATATGATAAAGGTTTATTTTCTCAATGCTTAATGGCATTTCTCTTCGTCTTTTACTCTGTTTACAAGTTTCTATGAGTTAGCAAAATTTTATAGAAGGTTCATTATAAATTTTAGTTATGTTGATATTCTTCTAGCTGATATTTTTAAAAGTTAATTTGTTTGGACTCTAATTGCCCAAGAAGTTTTTGAACAAATAAAATTTTAATGAATTCTTCCCCAATCTTGAAATTATTTGGTTTCTCAAACATCTTTGAGTTACTTAATGTTGCATTTAACATAAGAATAGGAGCTCTAACTCAGTAAAAATATCCAATAGCAATTTTCATTGTGAAATTAAATGAAGATAAAAAATATTAAATATATGATAAAGAATTTTATGCCATCATTAAATCACTTGACGATGGAGACATTCTACTCTCAACATGAAATTTACAATATGATCATGAAACACTATTATTATACATAAATTCCCAAAAGAAACATTAGCATTGACATATAAAATGGTAGAATTTTTGTGGTTTTCTCTTTTGTATTGAATCATGAACTTGAGATTTTAAACAAACTTGTTGATGCCCCCTCTAAAGTTTCTTTAGTAATCTCTTTCTTAGAATCTCATGTTTCAAAAATTGATAGTTAAAATAATAACAAAAACAATAAGCCTTCATCCCACTATATGGGGTCAGTTACATGAATCCTTTTTCTCCATTGTCTCCTTTAAGTCTAATAAAATAAAATTATTTTTTATACTTTCTAACCAAATCTTTCTAAGTCTGCCTTTACCTTTCTTGACATAGGCTGAATCCAGTACATCTACTCTCCTAATTGGGTCATTGGATGGCCAATGTTTTATGTGACCAAACCATCTAAGACAACTCTCTCTAACCTTATCTGCACTGGAGCTACTCCACTTTTTCACATATGTATTCATTTTGCATTTTGTCTCTAAAAGTAAAGCCAATCATCCACCTCAGCATCCTCATCTTTACAACACTTAACTTTATACTTATCTTTTAATGGCCAATATTCAATGCCATAAAGCATTGCATGTCCCACCACTACCTTCTAAAATTTTCCCTCAAGTTCAAGGATATTTTCTATCACACAACAGGCTGGAGGCATTCCTCAACTTCAACCATCCAAATTGAATTCTACTAATAACATCCCTATCTTTCACCATCACTTAAATAATAAACCCAAGATATCTAAAACTTTCACTCTTTTTAATGACTTGATCACTCATTGTCAAAACCTCACCACTAG
Organism: Cymbidium sinense; assembly: GCA_021442155.1. Taxonomy (NCBI): domain Eukaryota; kingdom Viridiplantae; phylum Streptophyta; class Magnoliopsida; order Asparagales; family Orchidaceae; genus Cymbidium; species Cymbidium sinense. The sequence continues at coordinate 16,633,420 of CM038229.1, read as the reverse complement.
ATCCTCTACAACTAAAATTATACTCTATATTATATTCAGTTTTAGATCTACTCAAACGAAAGTCTCTTTAAGACTCTAAGGTTGACCTCCATAATTTAAATTTTTCTTGAACTCCCTCACTAGTCTTATCAACAAGAAGAATATCATTAGCAAAAAGCATACACTAAGGTACATCCTCCTATAAATGTCTAGTAAGAAAATCAATAACAAAAGTAAAAAAGATATGGGCTTAAAGCCAATCCATGATGTAATCCAAATGAAATATGAAAATATTTGATCAATCATCCTTATGTTTAAACACAAGTAACAGCTCTAGCATACATATTCCTAATAACTTGAATATAATTAATATTAACTCCTTTCTTTTCTAGAGCTCTCCAAAACACTTCTCATATAACTGTATCATATGTGTGGGATCCGAAAATTCGCCACCAACCTCTTTTGGATGAAAAGAGTGTTTTAAGTGTCGATGAAAATTTCAGAAGGCAGATGAATAGAAGATAAGACACTACCCAGAGATTTCGTCCTCATTTTGTGAGGACTTTTTAGATCTGGTTCCAAGTTTCTATAAAGCGCTCCACAGTTAATCCTTTCTCAGAGAGCACTTTCATTAAAAGGTGATGAATCGTTAAATAACAAGTATATAATAATAGTGAGTGGAGTTTAGAATTTATGAAATTTATCATTTTAATTTAAAACTTTTGGTTGGAGGAACGATGACGCACCCGATCTAGATCTCATGGTTTCATCATCATGGCGGTCCCTGTATTAGTCAAAGGATCCTCAAGCGTGGGTTACGTCGTCAGGTGTCGCGCACTGTGGTAGAGTTTGTCAAACAAATATCAACCTTAATAGAGGGCTTTTTACAAAAATACATTTTATATTTCACTCAAAAAGCGAGAACATCGTTCTGAGCGTGGCAATTTAATGTATCATATCGTGAATCACCCGGTCGAGCTTTGGTGTAAATGCTCATTCATTTGATGTCATTTTACCGAAAATTGCAGACAGGACACGGCCGTCGCTTCGAAAAGATTATTTGAGTGTGAAAATAGTTATCATTTGATTTGGCGTTTGTGAAAAGTTCTTAACTTGTGAAACAATTCAGGGGTGGATTGATTTTAAGTTTTAATTTAAATAATTGATTTCATTTCATTTATATTTTATTATTTTATTTTGATCATTTTATGATTGATTTAGATTTGAGCATATAATGATTCATTATTAGAACTTTTAATAATAATCGCTTCTCGATCATACCTATTTATTATTTTTCAACTCTATCTCTTTTTTATAGATCAGTCTAAATTCATTACTCTCATACTTATAATCCTCTAAGCTTTGTCAACTCTAGCTTGAGCGTAGAAGATCGAGTTTGAGACTTTTCTCTTAGGAGTTTAAACTTAAGAAGTGTCAATAGATTTATCATTTGTTATTTTATGATAGAATTAACTTCTCAGATTTTATTGAAATTCTTATAATATCATAATCAATTTTTAGGTTTGTTTTAACTGGTCCAAGATCAAACCGATGTAGTATATATGTTCTTTCGTTTTGCACATGACTTACATATCTTTCTAGATACTTGCTCTAATGAATACTTCAACTTACATACAGGTATTTGTTCTTTTAAAATGTTGTATGAATATTTAGATATCTAAATTGAAGTAGTTGTGTTTGACATGACATATATGTCAAAATGTAAGCATAAATTTTGATATGAATTTTAGATTTTTTGTTAATCCTGACCAAAGCGAAAAAAGTGCTCATTTGTTTTATACAACACTTCAACATACATACAGTATTTGTTCTTTAAAATATTATATGGATATTAAGATGTCTAAGTTGAAGTGTAGATGTAAATTGAGTTTTGATTTTTTGGATTTTGGATTTTTGTTAGATCCAAGACCAAGGAAATATAGTTATCTTTTCGCTTTGGGTTTGGCTTGTATTTAAATATTTGATCTACATTTACATTCTGAGTATCTTTAAAAATATTGTATGATTTAAATGTATAAGTTGAAATGACTATGTTTTATATCTTTAATAAATGTTATAAAACAAGTAATGATCTATTCTTGATCAAGCATGTCTATTCTTGAATTCAACATTCTCTCAAATGAATGAGTATTTGTTTTAGATGATCAAGCATATCAAAGAGGTAAGATATCTACTTTCATATCAAGTGAGCATTTGCTTTAATGATATGAACTTAAACCCTTCTCGACATATCAAATATGTATATCTTTATAGGATATCGTTTAACCTTAGAACATGTAAAGCATCGAGTGCAATATCTATCTTAAGAAAAATTTGAGGAAAGGTTATGAATCACATAAGTTTGCACATCACATCTAAATGTTTATTGATGGATGGATAGATCAAGTCAAATGTAGACTTGTATATAAATTTTCATGCTTCTTTGAATTTGAAAGAGAGCTTCATGCTTAATGAATAGTCATTCTTACTTCAAGACACCATATTCATAGAAAGGAAGAAGATGAAACTAATAAAGCTTACTTCTCATTCTCATTCTTTTAAATAATAATCCATTAACATTTGGGCTTTATATAAAGTAAGTAATTTCGGAGGATTATATCCTATCTTATGCGATATATAAGTTTGACACTTATTTATGGGTGTAATATGAATATTTATTAGGTAAAATGTCACTTTAACATTACCGATCAACGAGCTAAAAGGGGCTTAAAATTATATTAAATTTCTTTTCAAATGGCATTTTAAAAGCCTATTAGCTCAAATATGAAGTCATTCACTTTTTCTTTCATTCTCCTCCTTAGCTCATGATTGAGAAAAAAAAATCTAAAATTTTCCTTATACAAGGTTAAAGAAATCTAAAATTCTTTTTTAAATAAATATTGATTCTCATGATTACAAATGACCAAGCCATAGGAGGAGGCAAAAAGAAAGGGTAATCATGAGCTTACAACATTTAATTCATGGCAACATGACAACTAAAATATATGTCCATCTCATTAAGCATTATCTTTATCATACTTTGCACAAGCCCATTTGTAATATTTTGTATAAGCCTATTTATAATATTTGTATAAGCCCATTTGAGAAATTTTATTTTAGGATGGGCCAAGTCTGAGGGAGAAAGCCCATGACATTATGATCCATTCATAATATCATTTATTATATTTTAGTTATTTTTCATGTCCCCTTTTTATCATGACATGCACTCATAAATGAGAGAAAAGGGAATGACAAAAGAAGTAAAGATCTCTCCTTAGATCCATGCACACTTTATGAGGCATTAAGAGAGAATAATAAAGAAATAAAGATCTCTCCTTAGATCGATGCTCATGTTATGAGACATTAAGAAAGAATGACAAAAGAGTTAAAAACCTCCCCTTAGATCCATGCTCATGTTATGAGACATTATGAGAGAATGACAAAGAAGTGTGATCTCCCCTTAAACTCATGCATATGTTATGAGGCATTAAGAGAGAATGACAAAGAAGTAAAGGCCTCCCCTTAAATCCATCCTCATGTTATGAGGCATTAAGAGAGAATAACAAAGAAGTGTAGATCTCCCCTTAAACCTATGCTCATGTCATGAGATATTAAGAGGTAATGACAAAGAAGTAAAGGCCTCCCCTTAGATCTATGCTCATGTCATGAGACATTAAGAGGTAATGACAAAGAAATGTAAGATCTCCCCTTAGATCCATGCATATGTCATGAGACATTAAGAGAGAATGACAAAGAAATAAAAGATTTCCCCTTAGATCCATGCCTATGTCATAAGGCATTAAGAGAGAATGACAAAGAAGTGTAGATCTCACCTTAAACTCATGCATATGTTATGAGACATTAAGAGATAAATGACAAAGAAATAAAGATTTCCTCTCCTTAATGGCATGTAAAAAAAACTATAGAAATTAATAGGATGACACAAGTCTCATTTCCATTTTTTTTGGCCTCATGCTAAGGGGTTAATCATTATAAATAAGAGAGAATCCTTCTCTCATGAAGACTTTACTTTCTCACTTCTCCCCATTCTCCTTACAAAATCTATTGCAAGTCTAAGTCTCCTAAGAGAGAGTTCATCTACCCTTCAAAGGAAGAGATCCCCAACACTTAAGCTTATTCTTATCATAGCATCAACTTGTAAGTTATGTAACTTGATGCTTTTAATTTTATCCCTTCTCACCTCATATGAATAGATGTATCTCAATCTTATTTCAAGACATGAGGAAAGCAATGTCATAATCATATGCTTAGTAGTAAGACAAGATTTAAATCATATGGCACATAAGATGTCTTATTTCAAATAACTCGTTCATGTAGCATAAGCTCCATTTAGGCAAAAGAATTTTGAATTTTACACAAGTAATTGCCACATGCTATGAAGATTCAAATAATGATGAGCTAAGCATGAATAAACATATTGTAATTACTTTCCTTCTTAAGAACTTAAACATTTAAACAAACTCCTTTTTTTTACCAACATTTTCAGCAGCCTCCAAGCGTCATCCCCACATATGGGGGCTGCTTCGGAAGATTAAGCATTCCCACCACGCCAAAAAATGTGTGCATGGTAGGTGTCGTGAGACACCGCGGCCGAAAATATATTTGACCACCACGCCAAAAAAGGCGTGCATGGGATAATACAATATAGCATAATATTTTTTTGCCACGTTGGAACAATCAAATCAGATCATAAAAAAAAATTTACTACTAGAACAAGCGTGAGTCTTATCACAACAATTTCTGCGTTAGACAAGCGTGAACAGATACTTATCACAACAAATTTTTCTGCCATGTTGAAACAAAGAGAACAAGTACTTATCAAAACAAATTTTTTTTGGAACACGCGAGTCTTTCACAAATTTTTCGTTAACAATGTGAGCAGTCTTATCGAGCGATTTTCGTCACATTTAACACGAATAGATACTTATCACAAGTTCTCCATCGTGGAACATGTGCGAACTTTAAATTTTAAACATTTACACATAAGCATGCATGTATATATACTTAAACAAGACATGATATTTGTGAATTTAGCTAAACATTGCATTGAAATATCACTAATAAGAAATCATCACATGACTTTTTATTGCATGTCATTTCTCTCTTTTTTTGTTCAATATGAGGGATGAAATAACTTTTCTAATTTTAGTGAATAAGATAGCATTCATGTGTTAAACTATAAACATATGTTTTACTTCTTACTAAACATAGTTAATATTCAACCTTCCATATTATAGTCACATACTTCTTCTTTTTTTCTTTTTTTTTGTAAGAGAAATCAGCAAGTGGAATAAAGGTTTATGTCATGTAGCATAATGTGTCGTGAATCTAAGGAAGACATTTCTAGCCTTACAAAAGAAATTTATAAATCTGAAATTTTACCACTCTTTTTATGCTTGTATAAGATCGGGAGGTATTAAAGTAAGGAGTATGAACAAATTCATGCTCATATGAAGGAAATGTAGAAATTTCATTCACTTTTATCCTTCCTTTCATCTCTTATTATGATAGCCACAAGAGTTTGAGCCATTAAAAAAAAATGAATAGCCACATTAAGCATGACATTATATAAACCCAAAAAAAAGAGGATTCAGATTTAGTAAAGCATTGACAAAACCCACAAAATTTGAAAGGAGTTTAAATTGAATCTTGCTAAAGAAGATCTCAAATTTAACAATCATCTTCAAAATCTTAAGAGATAAGGCAAAGATAATAAATCCCACTAAAGATCTCACAGTTTACTTCAAGGATTTATCACTTAGATGATAATAGCAATTAAAAAGAATGTAAGCAATATTAATAAAACAAGACTATGTCTTTCAATCTTCTTTCCTTTAGCAAGATTCTTAATGAACTTAATCTATATGAAATACACCATTTCATTTAGACTAGCAAAATTCAAAAAATCAAATATGAGGTAATACTTACATTCGAATTTGTCAAATCAAGAAAAGAAATCTAAAAATAAACTTTGCCCAAATCCTCATCTTCATGTTAGCAAACAACTAAGTAATGGAAGCAAAGTAGGATAGACTTCATGAGGTAAATCCAAAAAATCAGTGTATGTGGTAAAACACTTGCATTTGAACTTAACAAACCCAGAAAATCTGAAAACTAATCTTCACCCAAATCATTATTTTCATAATAACAACTAATCATGTAATAGAATGAAGAGCTTACCAACAAACGATTTCCCTTCCTCCTTTTTTTTCAAGGAAATAACATATACATAAATCTGAATTTTCAGATTCAATTAAAAGAACACATTTCTATTAATGGAGAAAGACGAGAATAGAGCCTATTATTGATCAACAATTACAAGAAAGTCAAAGTACTAAACTCATTTATAAGCTTTAAACTTTCGGATTTTAGCTAAAGGTATGCTTGCATATTAAAAAAACTTACTAAGAATAAAACTCATCACTAATAAGTAGTGGTTGAAAAATGAGCAAGCAATTATATTAGGCCAATATACATAAGCCACATCCCTTCATTTCTAACTGTCCCAAATCATAGGATAATCATTCACACTTGTTGTTTTATCATTTCTAACCCCATTTTCACATTTCCAATTTTATTTTAAACATATAAGAGAAGCTTAATGAACATTATTCCATCCAAACAGAAATTTGAAGCATGAAAGTGAAGGAAACTTGCATATGACTTAGGGTTTGAGCCATTCATCATTTCAAAATCCTATTTCCACACTTATAACTTTGTTTTAAACATGTAGAAAAGCCTTAATAAACATCATCCCATCCACAAAAAATCTGAAATTTAAAAAGGGAGAAGAAAACTTTGCACAAACTTAGGGTTTGAGCCATACATCTCAAACCTTACTTTCAAACTTCCAATCTCATTTTAGACAAGTAAAGAGGCATAGCATATATCATCTCGCCCATAGGAAATCATTTTAAGCAAAATAAAAAAAAATGAAATCCATAAAGAATGGCAAGTGGCATGAGATTTGGGCCACACACCATCCCAAATCTCAAGATTAAAAACCCTAGCATCATTTCAACCAAAGAAAGGAAACATCCACCTCACCTCATTCACAAGAAATGAGTCCATATATATATGTAAAAATGCGCTTAAGGCTGAAAGGAAACAACCTGGAGTTCGGTTGGAAGGAAGGAGAAAGAAGAAAGAAGATGGCTTTTGGCTAGCTACGATTTAATCGACCAACGCTCGGGCACTATTAGGACTCACGAGGGAAACAAACAGGATAGGGGACAAGAGGGACAGACCGTCGAGGCTCCGTTTTGTATTCCCCTGCGCCTATCGGGACGAACAAGAGGGAGAAGATCACACAAGAAAGCTTCGGTCGAGAGCAGAAAAAAAAGAGGAGGGATCGCGTCGCGTGAGGAGAATAGCCCGAAATGAGGATAGCGTCGCTCGATTAGAGATTTAGGGCGAACTGCAAATCCTTATTCATTGTTTAAATACGATTTGATAGGTTAACAAACGGGCTCGTGATAAGGATTAGAGAGTTTTAAGCGGCCCGTTAGTGGCCTAAATGCAATTAAGCAATAATAGCATAATTAATATTTCCTACCAAATTAAATTACGCATTGTGGTGAACCATATCAATATAGATGTCAATTTTAGGTGTTTAGTTATGCCCGACTGGCCGCGTCAATTTCACAATCGGGTCGTTTGGACCACGCCGGCGCGATCAGTGAAATTATACTTAAATTGTGCGACGTCGCATTCGAATCGCTTCGGCTCGTAGACTTTGTCAATTGATCGCGAAGCGGTCGCTTAATAGACATTTTGATAACAACAGCCTTGATTCGCGAGGTTCGGGCGTAATGATTTGAGTCAAGTCACGCTTAACTTTTGCATAATTTCATTTGGAATTAATTTTAATTGACCGATCGCTTATTAACTAATCCGATAATTTTCTTTTAATTATCTTTGATTTCTTAAACGCAATTGCGAAGTCGGTTTCTCAAATCGAAGCAACTACTTTTTTTTTTTACCAAATATAATTATGATTAAGAATTTTAAATTTTCCAATTGTGTGTCGTTTACTGCTTTCATGAATTTCGCCCTTAACGCTTAATTTAAGTTATGGAATATATGCGTAGGTCAACAATATGTTTTCTCTAAATCAAAAAAGTATCATATGTAGATCCTCCTTACTCTTTCTATACTTCTCCATCAGACCTATCTATAAATATCATCCATAGTAGACATACCCAACATGATAGATTAAAAGATGACTATGATTTATATCATGTCTTTCAATTATTTTCCATATATTTGTTTGCAAACAAAATTAAACTAAGAAGAAGAAGAAGAAGAAGAAGAAGAAGAAGAAGAAGAAGAAGAAGAAGAGGAAGAAGAAGGGAAAAGAGAACAAACTCTAGGTTCGGCAACGAACCACAATTGAGACACCTGACATCAAGTTCATGTTCGGCCACCTCAATCACAATCTCACATTCGACTGCACAACTCACCTTTGATCAATGAGCCCGCTTGTCTACCTCTATGAACACACATCACACTTGGCTTGGCCACACCACATCACTCAAGATCTCCAAATGCAGAAAAGTGGCTTGGAAGGAGGGGAATCAGCTATAAAGAGAAGTTAAGGAGATCGACTGAAGCCTACTTGATGCATGCACAAGAGAGAGACAAACCGAGGGAGGGAGATTGAGAGCGAACGAAAGAGAGAGGGGGGCAAGAAAGCTGAAGCTGATCCACGGCTTCACACACGAGAGGAGAGGAACCATGACCTAGCTGAGTCTTGTTCGCGTGAAAGAAGTTTGGCCGAACAAGTCACGCGAGCTGTCTAGCGTGAACAGCCTAATCCGAGGTTTTAAAAGAAATTCAAGTTATTTGAGGAATTTAAAACTCCTCCTTGGAAATTATTATGGCTTCTAATCTCTTAAAATTTGAAGAAATTTTATATTTACAGACTCAAAAATTTGAAGACCCGTGCACGTCGATCTTAGGTCAGACCAGGAAAATTACGAAGATCTCTATCGTCAATCATGGGTCCAACAAGAGATGAAATCCTCCCTCCATCAATCTTGGGTCTAGAGCAAGAGAAAAGAATGTGTTAATCACACTAAAAATCATAAAATGCAACACTACTAGGCAATCATGTTATCAAAATTTTATAAATTATATAAATTTTAAATCATTTAAATCAAATAAAAATACAAATTTGAAGACCCGCGTACATAATCTTAAGTCTGACCGATAAAATTGCCAAGACCTCCGTCGTCAATCTTGGGTTTGGAGCAAAGAAGAAGAGTATTCTAGTTGCACTAAAATTCACAAAAAGCAGCACTACTACTAAGCAATCAAGATGCCGAAATCTTGCGAGAAAAACCATACTTAGAATATTTTTGATAAAATCAAGGAATTATCAAATTAAATGGACTACAACGTCTTTTTCCTCTCATATTAACATAACCATATCATAAATTATAGATTTAAATCAAAAATTTATACCTAAATAATTAGTCCTTTAAATAAATTTAAACACATTAAAAATTCAGAATTAATTCACCTGTGTGACAAATTTTATAAAGTTTAATAATTATCAATTATTCAATTGATCAAACATAATGTGTCAAATATATGTATGCAATCTAATCATTCTCTAAAAAGAATCAAACAACCTAACAATCCTAGGTGTCTCAACTATAAAGAGATTACAGAACTAATATTGGCATTCCAATAGATCTATGCCTAGTCATTGTCTGCAAGATGGACCCAAAATTTAACAATATCATTCCAATGAATGTAACCCCAGTCATTGTCCACAAGGCAAACCTACATTTAGCCTAGGCATTCTAATAGATATAAGACCAACTCATATTAACAAAAAATGAAATCCACATTTAATTTAGGTTTTCTAGCAAAATCCAAATTGTGTTTGTAAGGCAAACTTTACTCACATCCATGGTCTTCCAATGGATATAAGTCCAATATACGTCTTTCCAAAGGTTGTAAGTCCTATCAATAAGGTATATTAATAGTAATAAACCCCATCTAAATCATAAAATCCTAGGGTTATTTTATCTAAAAGACGAGGTCATGAGATCCACTAATTGGGCAAACCACAAACTAAATTTATCCTAAATAACACAATAGCCCTTTACACAACAACTTTGGTCTAGTCAGGATTCCTGGGATAAGGCAAACTTACCTAAACATTACGACTAATAGCCCCCTAATGTTGGTAATGTAGCATAACAGTGGTCTCAAAATGACAACACCATGGGATCTTGATCGGGACTACTTTCACTTAGCCCAAACAATCATCCACGCAATGTCACTAAGCATTAATTCACACCAAGGATTAATATCTGCATCCAACCTTAATCAAGAGTGTTCTCATACTACGATAAGAGAGGTAATTAACTATGGATGCTTACATCTATAAGAAGTAGAATCCAAATATAAATAAACCCTAGCATAAATGTTAGGAGAAATCCGGTTGAAAAAAAAAATCAATTTGTCTCATCAAGAACAAATTCCTAACATCCGACATAATGGAGATTCAAGTGTTTTTCATGTGTGATCAACGTTAAAATCCAAATCCTACTATATGAGGATGTTATTAATGGATTTTAATTCCAAGGAATTCAAATATGCATTCCTAAAGCATGTCAAGGGATTTTTCTCATATCTAAACTACCTAGTAGTGGAATTGTTGATCATTTTAGGAGAGATAAAACTATAATTTTGGCTGAGCATACATTTTGCAAGCCCTTCATCAAAAGATGTTGATAGAATAATATCCCACTATTTCACTTGTAGCAAAGCAAAAACAACAAAACAAAGGCAAAAAAATATATAGCATTGACTACTTGTATAGATCTAGGAATTTTGCCAAAGGAATTTCTAGGATACCTCAAAGGTTTAATAGTATCTGTGTAGCAATTAACAAATTCTCAAAAATGACATACTTTTTATGTGCCACAGAACCAATGATGGTTCACATAATGCTAACCCATATTTCAAAGTTGTTAGCTTCTTGTTTTACTATTCACAATTATTTTTGACAAAGATGTTCATTTTATTTCTTTTGTAAAATATTATCATGAAAAGAAATTTCAGATTTTTAGATTATGGATGATCATTGGGAGAAAAATTAGATTTACAGAATTTCATCTATAAATTGATTGACAAATAGAAATTAATAGAATACTGGACAATCTCTTATGATGATTAGTAGAAAAACACTTGGAGACAGGGGATTTACACTTCCAACATCTAGATTTGCATACAATAGCATAATCCCTAAAACATCTCATAAAGTACAATTGAGATTATCTAAAGATTTAATCTTAAATGAACCATTGACATAGAAAGCATATCAACTAATCTATTTTCTGACACTGCATTCACCTTCTGCAAAAAATATTGCATCAAGAAGACAACAAATAGAAATAAAAAAATGCCAATTATGCTAGAAAAATTTAACTTAGTGATATGTAAGACAATTTCATGAGGGGACAATGTATAAATTTGCATTTAACCCAAAAGCTATCGCTCACATAGATTCAAAATGTTATAAGCAAGGGCTTATGAATATATTGCAAGGAAAATTAGACCAACTTCTTATCATCTAGAATAACCATTAAACGTGCATATTGGTTCAATTTCAATATAGAAGACTTGTTAACATATTAGAAAAACTTACATCCTAGAAGTTAGATGCTAACATTGTTATAGGTCAACATTCTACCCAAGATCAAGTGTCTCATCCACCTATCTTCTTTAAGGTAGATCATGTGTCTCAATGAAGCTCCCATAAATAGCATTGATCAACATAGATTCTATATCAAATTAAAGAACTAGTCGGTATCAAAAGACATTTGACTAACTATTAAAGGGCTAGAGAACTTAGTCCCAAATTTGGTAGACAACTATCTGGACTTTTAACTCATCAAAGAAGAGTACTTTCAACTCCAAGAGAGTTGATGCAGCATCACTAACACCAATGCCACCTAAATATATCATATGAGTTATGACAAGAAAAAACTCATATATAACCTTAGTTTAAAAAAACGTAGTCATAAGCTTATTATCCTAATTTATTTTTTATTTTTATGAAGAAAATAAATTGCATCAAACAGAACTTTGTATTCTTTCTTCACGACTTTTTGCAAGAAGTTTTCATACAGGTTAGTGAAATTTCATGCTCCATGACATAGATGCCATGTCATTAGCCTTTTTTTCCTTTTTGACCTCATAGAAGTTAAACGTGCACAGATGTTATATTTGGAACTCTTTTTAATATAATCCTGCAAAGTAAACCATGGGGAGAGCAAGAAGCATTTAGCCACATCAAGATGAGAGGAAGGAAAGGAGAAGGGAGAAAATAGAAGAATTGAAAAATGAAGAGACAAATGTTAGGAGCTCACATGTTTATGTAATTTTATTTAATTTTAACTTTGCATGTAATTTTTATATCTCCTTACATTCCTACTTCGAAATAAAATTGAAATTAAATCTCTTTTTCTCCAAACTTAAAGGCATGTTTGCAATCTTTCCCTTTGGTGAGATTGAGGGTAATATCCATTCTTTCATAAAGGTTAGGTGTTTAATGTTTAGGTACTTCTTTGGTGGTGTTCTTGTGTTTCTCTTCCACATTCCTCAAAACTATAACATCACTTCATCATAGTAGAGCACATGTAGCAGGGTGTGTTGGCAAGCGAGATGTAGAGGGTGATACATGGGCAAACACATGATTACGAGCAAGTGTGATGGTGTATGTGAGAAAACACAAGGTTGCAGGCATGAAAGAAAGCAAGAAAGAGATGACTTTTCCTTGGGAAAGTCGAACACAAAAATAGATGGTGATATGAGCAAGAATTGTTCAAACACAACCTCTAATACCAAATTTTGAAAATAGCTTTTCTTGCATATTATTGACTAAATAAAGAGATCATTAAAAGAAGAAAATAAAGAGAACATCCTAAATTATGAGAATATTTAACAAATATAAATCATCTTTCTGATTTAACATTTTCCAATACTAACAGCACGTTTGAGCGATTATTCAATTTCTTTTCTTACAATAAAGATTTAATTTAATTAAAAATATATAGCATGGCAATAAAAGAGAACACACCCATGACAATATTTAATGAACCAATACCACGTCGTGTTTCTGCATCATCCAAGACGTCATCATGAAGAAGGCTTGCTACCTATTAAGTTCAAAACCATCATTAAAGGGGTAAACTGAAAAAACAGTGCTTCGAGATGTAAATGAGGGGAAGATTTGAAAGAACTGCCTAACGGAAAAGGCTGAAGGTACAGTTTTGTAATACCCTAATATTAACATAAAACCTTATTATACACAGAAAATAAGATGTTTATTTGAGTGGACAACATGAATCATTTCAGTTATCTCCGCAATTTGTTTCTGCCTCGCATCCAACTCCTTTAAGCTACTAAATACTCCAGTTTTTCGTTGTGGTATTGACATATGCAAAGCCTTAGCCATCAGCAACAAGATCTGCACATACTAAGTCTCAGTGACCATACAAAGACTGGAAAAGGGGTAAGTAAATGCCAAACAATAATTAGGTTTTTGAATTAGAAGTGACAAATAAAGTAATATTCTTTGTAATAGCAAGAAGCATGATTCACAAAAAATATCACAAATTGTCAAATATTTGATGATAATCAAAATTAGAAAGAGAGAAATATGTACCATTAGGAAAAAAAGAATAAAAATATCAAACAGGTTGCATATTCTTATCATAGCTAATCAGTAAATCATCATCTATGCTATTGAACATGTCACATAAAGAATTCATGAGTGATGTTCTCTTACTGTAGGTCTGAATCTTTTCCCCTCAACTCCCATTCTGAAGAAGTATTCAGCAGCTTGAGCCAGCTTTGGTACCTGAAATAAGTACATCACAAATGAGATCGAAAAGCACACAAATATGCCCCTAAATTTCATAGACAAGATCAATGAATTTAGCTAAAAGAAACTATGAAATAATAATAGTACCTCAGCAATTATCATTGACCTCAATCCATTTGCAATAGCTGACAGTTCATCTGAAACAAGCGAAAATGGGTCCAGTGGTTCCTGATAGGTAAAAAAGTTTGTCATAACATAAGAAAGAAAATAAAAGTAAACATATAGTATAATAAACTGCCCTAGATGTCTACCAATGCAGTCAATTTTATAAAGCAAGAACTGTACGTGTAATGGGATTTTGTAAAGTTAAATTGATGGAATTTAATTGTAGAATCATAAGCTTTATTTCCATGCATGAGTTCAAATTTGACCGTTTTAGCTATATTTCCAGTTATCAAAGATATACAATTGAGATTTAACAAATTGAAATGGATCAATCATGAAGGAATTAAGTAGGTTACCTCAACGGCTGAAGTCTTATCTTGATGAACCTTATATCTGATATCATGCAAGCCATGTGAACCCCATAAGTAAGTTTCCCTACAACCTAACACTGACTAGAACACAGAACGAATATGCATTAACAAAAAAAGATTGGTAACTGTGCATCAGCATTACAAGTATATTTTAAATGAATCGTATTCATTAAGCATATTAAACTTGATAAAATAATTTACATTTCATCTCAAACAAGTTCTTCAATAAAGGAAATCTAGCTCAAATTTGAGTAAACTTCCCTTGTCCTTTCTAGAAAAAGTACTATAAATACAGTTATTTTGATTTTCATGTTAGGTAATGAGAAAATTATTTGTTGCTGCAATTATATTCAATCACATAGTCAAGATGTTCTTCTAGCTTGCCATAAAGTTTACACTACACTATGATTTAGTGAAGTATAAATGATGCATTGCCAGCTATCTAACCCTAGTGGCTAGTCATAAGTCATTAAAGCATCATATCAATATTCTCATAGATCAATCGTGAAGTTTATGACACATAATTAAGAGAATAGTCAAATAAAAAAAAAAGTGTAATTGTTTATGTGAATATGTTGTAATTTAAAATATTTTGATTTAAGAGAAAGTTGTCATATCTGCCCACCCTCCTAAAAAGAAGAGCATGCCTCCACATCACCAAACAGCCTCAACCACCTCATACATCCAAAGACCACTCCAATTCATTAGTGATTTCAAAATTTTAAATGATAAAATATAGAAGTGAGGTTCAAAAATGCATCTTGGGTGTGAGAAATTTTTAATGATGATTTGAAAAAAATTTAGAAGTTACTTGTGAAACAATTCCCATTTCTTTAGCTTGATGGTTGAGAAGTTTTCCTTTCATAAGGAATTTATTTTGTAAGTTTTTTTTTCTTCTGTAAGTCCAAAATAAACTCAAGCATAATCGTTTCCTACATTCCCTCTATCATACCATGGCCAAAACCAACATTTTCCATTGAAAATTTGAAAGATTTTGTTGGGGGTGTAAATATATTAATTAAGTGATATAATTTGTAAGCAAGATATTTCACAAAAGAGATTAAAGATAATATCTAAATTAGATTTCATTCCTTAGCTAAGCTTGTGATTAATATCTATTTATATGCATCATTGATTTTTGGTTTATTTATTTTTGAGATTTTCAAAGAAAAAAATTGTGGTACATAAAAATTATGGCAATAAGCAATCCATATATCTAATATCAGTCTACAAGGCTATTTGCACGAGGAACACAAAACCCTAACTGTTCTGAAACTACTCTCTGTGTCACTCAAAACTGCACTAAGAGCGAGAACGACTAGAAGTCAGTTCCCTATAAAAAGAGCAAGGAAGGTTAGTCGGCGGAGATACCTTGTGTGCACCCGAGTGAGAGAAAGAGAGAGAGACCAAGAGAGAGCGAAGGCCATCGTCCCCTCCTAGCCACCGCTGACATGACCAACCTCTCGGCCGCGAGTAAAAGAAGCCTCCCCATCTCGCAAGAGGAGGCCGATGGGATCAAGCACTAGCTGATTCCCCTTGCTTATTTCAAGTGAAATAAAGCATAATTTCCCATTTTGACCCTCCTCTTTAAGTCTTGGGGATGAATAATGGCATTTTCAACCGAATTAAAGGAAAAGGTTTTTGGGTTCTGATTTTAGATAAATTTCAAAATGAAATTTTATTATAATTAATTTTTTACTCTACATGTCAAATCGAAGGCCTTCATTGTCAATCTTCGGTCTGGTGCAAGATGAAATTACATCCCTCCGTCGATCTTGGATCTAAAGCAAGGGAGAAGACATAAGTGCGTTATTTCACACTGCTAAACTGACATTTTTACCAAAATAAAAATAATTAACTTGAAATTAAATTAGTTGAAAATTAATTAAATTATTTTAAAATTAACTAAATTATAAGTCATAAAATTCGAAGATCCGCATCTGTTGATCATGGATCCACTCGAAAATTTTATGAAAACCTCTACTGTCGATCTTAAATCAAGTGTGAGATGAAATTACCTCCCTATGTTGATCTTGAATCCGAAGCAAGAGAGAAGAGTACGTATCACACTAAATTTCATGACATATAGCATTGCTAAGCTATTATGATACCGAAATATCGTGGAACTTCTTAAATTTAAATATTTTTCATAAATTTCATTTAAATAAAACGAAATGGACTTTATAATATAATGAAAACAAAATCAATCATATTAAAAATAAATATTGAATAAATCAAATATTGCAAATATAAAATGCAATTAATTTGCACTCCCTTCTCTCATTTTAAAATGACATTTAATAAATGACATTAAAAACTTAAAATCCAAGCTTAAACTATCAATTCTTTTGATAGACTTAAATACATCAAGAAATAAATTGAAAGATTAAATGACAATCACATAATTATATTTGAACACAATCATTGTTAATTATTCAATGAATATATTAATCCAGATAGACTAATCAAATATCTGAAATTTGTGTCATTCAAATAATAATATCAAAACTCAAACATCAAGGTTGCAATAGATGCAAGGTCTAATTGATCAAATTAGACCCAAAATATTGAAGGTCAAAATACATCAAAATTAATACCTCAAGCATCAAATGAAGTTGAAACCAAAGAACCATCTCAAACATAAAAGGAAAGATTTGTCTCAAATGTGAAGTGAAATTGGAATCAATAATTCAACCCAAACATAGAATGAGATTGAATCAAAGATCTATTTCAAAAATAAAAATGAGACTGAATTGAATATTCATCTCAAATAATAAAGAAAATTGAATCAAAGATTCATTTGAAACTTAAATAAAAATCAAGCCTCAAAATATGAAATTGAGGTTAAATTAAATAAGCAATGGCATTCTAAAGAGATGTAAGTCCAATCTATTGACATTCCGAAATAGATGTAAGTCTAATCTAACAACATTCTAACAAAAGAAAGTCCAATATATGTTTGTCATGCAAATATCATATCATCCAAACTAGCATTCCAATATATCTAAGCCCAATCAGTCACTTGTTCACCATGCGAACCTCAATAAATCAAATATTCCAAAAGGATGTAAGTTTAATCTAACAACATTCTAGTAGATGTAAGTTCAATCTATGTTTGTCATGCAAACATCACATCATCCAAACTGGCATTCCAATGGATGTAAGCCCAATTAGCCACTTATTCGTAATGCGACCTTCCCTAAAATTATGGCATTCTAAATGATGTGAGCCCTAAGTACATCTACAATGCAAACTTTATAAAATTGAATTGTTGGATAGACTTATAAGTTAAGTTTAGCTTAAATAAATCAATAAACATTTGCACAACAATACATACACTACAACTTTAATCAACTAAGGATCTCTGAGACGAGACAACACATGACTGCTAATTAGACTTCCTAGACATTTCGGTTAATAGCTCTCTAATGTTAGTAGATTGGAATAACGGCAGTCTCGAAATAACTAAATCATGAGATCTTCATTGAGACTACCCTCCTTTTTCTTTTTAGACAATCATCCACATCACACAACTAAACACTAATTTACACTAGAGATTATGTCTTTTTCAACCTTAATCAAGAGTGCTCTCCTACTACAATAAGCAGAGTAATTAACTATGAATACTTACATTCATAAAAAGTAAGACCCAGATTTAAATAAACCCTAACATAACATTAGGAGAAATATGGTTGAATATAAATCAATCTACCTCATGAAGAGCAAACTCCCACAAACATCTTCTAAGATGGTGGAGATTTCAAGATGTTTTTCCTAAGCGATCAAATTTCTAACAACGCCACTGGCGATTACTTCTCTCTCTATCTTTGGTTGAAAAATTAAAATACTTTGCCTATATAATCTGATTAAACAAATGAAATGGATGTAGTGTCAATAGCAGATATAAAATATCTATCGAGCTATTTTCTTTTTCAAATTTTGGGTTCCTAAAATCGAGTAGAACTTAACTTTAAATTTACGATCTTGTGTAAAAAAATCAATGGCAAATCTGACAAACGTGATGATTATTAAGTTAGGAGAGGGATATATTGTTAGATTCTCTTAGGACATGATCAATGCTGGTTCTACTAGAGCTACTCTCTAGTTCAGAATAATTTTTGAAGTTGTACAATTAGTACATGATGAACCTATAACTAATGATCTGCAAGCTGGAAAGTCCATCACTGAAGGCATTAAAATGCCAAAAGTATTCAAGAAGCTATCGTGCAAAAGAAAAAAACCGAATGTGTTCATCCCCAACAAGCTTAAATAGTTGAATGCTAAAGTTTTACCCAATCAAGAAAAGAGCCTAGCTCCTAAAAAGAACTCTATTTTCAACAACAACAACAACAACAACAACAAGCCTTAATCCCACTAGGTGGGGTCGGCTACATGAATCCTTCATCTCCATTGTGTCCTATTATTTGTCAAATTCTCATTTAATTCAAGTATACTAAGATCATTTTATATACATCTTAACCAAGTCTTTTAGGTCTACTCTACCTTTCTTAACATAAGGCAAATCTAATGCATCTACTCTTCTAATCGTCATCGGGCGACGCTACGTAAACTATCTACACGACTCTCCTAATCTTATCTACCAGAGCTACTCCAACTTTTTCCCAACATACTCATTTTGCATTCTATCTCTAAGAGTAAAGCCATCCACCCGAGCATCCTCATCTCAGTAACTTAACTTAGTCTTATGCTTCTCTTTTATTGGCCAACATTCGCACCATAAGTCATTGCGGTCTTACCACCATCTTATAAAATTTTCCTTAAGTTTAAGTGGAACTTTTCTATCACATAATGTACATTCCCTCCACTTCAACCATCCAACTTGAATTCTACTAATAACATCTCCATCTATTTCACCATCATTTTGAACAATAGAGCCTAAATATCTGAATCGCTGACTCTTATTAATGACTTGCTCACCTAAAGTCACAACACTACCACTAAAACTTCTACAACTAAAATTACACTCCATATATTCAGTTTTAGATCTACTTAAACGAAAACCTTTAAACTCTAAAGTTGACCTCCATAATTCAAGTTCGTTTGGACTCTCTCTAGTCTTATCAACAAGAAGAATGTCATCAAGAAAAGCATACACCAAGGTACATCTTCTTGTAAATGCCTTGTAAGAACATCCATAACTAAAGTAAAAAGATAAGGGCTTAATGTTGATCCTTGATGTAATCCAAAAATAGGAAAATATTTTGTCAATCTTCCTTGTGTTTGGACACAAGTAATGCTCTAGTATACATATCCTTAATGACTTGAATATAACCAATATTAACTCTTTCGTTCTAGAACTCTCCAAAGAACATCTCTTGAGACTTTATCATAAGCTTTCTCTAAATCAATAAATATCATATGTAGATCGTTCTTACTTTCTCTATGCTTCTCCATCAAACCTCTTAACAAATGTATAGCATCCATATTAGATCTACCTGGCATGAAACCAAACTGATTGTGAGAATCTTACGTATCACATCGTAACCTATGCTCAATTCTCTCCCATAATTTTAATGTATGGCACATTAACTTAATTCCTCTATAAATTGCACACTCTTGTGCATCACCTTTATTCTTAAATATAGGAACCAACAAACTCTTTCTCCACTCATCTGACATCTTTTTAGTCTTTAAAATAACATTAAAAAGATTTGTACGCCAAGAAATTCCTTGATCTCCTAAACATTTCCACACATCTATTGAAATATTATCCGGTCCTATTGCTTTTTCACATTTCATTTTCTTTAAAGCTTCACTAACTTTAGATTTACTAATGATGATAAAATTTTATTTTTGTTTAGGGTATTAAGGTTGCTAAAATCAATCGTACTTTCAGATCCTTCATTGAAAAGTTTATCAAAATACCTCATCCACCTATTTTCAATATCTTTTTCTAAGAAAAGTACTTTATTATTTTCATCCTTAATACCCCTCACTTGAACTATGTCTTTACTTCTCCTATCTCTTTGGTTGGCAAACTTATACATACATCTTTCACCTTTTTTGGTATCTAATCTATTGTATAAATCACTAAAAGCTAAATTTTTTGCATCATATATTGCTTTCTTAGAATCTCTACAGGCCATTTTATATCTTTCACAATTCTCCGAGTTTTTACATCTAAATCAAGTTTTATAACAATGCTTCTTATTTCTTATCTTTTCTTACACACTCTGACTCCACCACCAACTATTCTTATTAAAAGAAGTTTTTCCTTTTGATTCTCCAAGCACATATTTAACAACTTGCTTAATTTCACTTGATATTTTTTCCCACATAACGTTAGCTTCCTTATGAACATCCAAAATTCTAATTTCTTGTAGCTTGCTCTTAAAACTATTTTTATTTGTGTTCTTTAAGTGTCCTCATCTAATCCTAGGATAATAATTTAGTTTATTTTTCTCTTATAACCTTTCATCTTAAAATCTAAAACTAATAGTTGATGTTGGGTACTTAAAATTTCACTTGGAATGACCTTACAATCTTTACAATCTAAACGATCTATTTTTCTTATCAGAAAATAATCAATCTATGTTTTACTAGATCCATTTTTATAAGTAATAATATGTTCATCTCTTTTCTTAAATAAAGTATTAGCAACTACAAAATCATAAGCTAAGGCAAAATCTAATATAGTCCTACATTCTTCATTAGTCACTCTAAATCCATAACCACCATGAATACTTTTAAAATCTTCTACCACTCTACTAACATGTCCATTTAAATCTCCCCCAATAAATACTTTTTCTTCAAAAGGTATCTTTCATATTAATCCCTCTAATTCATTCCAAAAATTTTCTTTTGAGCTTACCTCCAAACCTACTTGAGGAACATAGACACTTATAACATTGATAATCTTAGTATCAGCAATAATCTTTAAAGCTATAATTCTATCTCCACATCTATTAATACTTATAACATTATCCTTCAAACTTTTATCTATAATCACACCTACACCATTTCTAGTTCGACTTTTACCTGAATACCAAAGTTTAAAACCTAAACTATCAATCTCCTTGGTCTTCTCACCAACCCATTTAATTTCTTGAACACATAAAATATTTATCTTTCTATGAACCATAATATATATTAATTCCATTAATTTACCTATAAGAGTACCTATATTCCAAGATCCTAACCTAATTCTAGTTTCATGGACTAACTTCTTTGCCCACATCCGTCCATAATGTGGGAACCCTTGCTTATTTAACATTGCACCCGCGTGCCGATGCAACGACTCTAGCACATTTTTCACTATATTCAAGCCATACAGCGCGTCGCTTCCAGGGGATGCCCAAGCATTAACACAATGATTTAAAGGGGATGGCTATAGAAGCTAAATTGAAATATATCAATATAGATCCAATTAGCATTCCACTAAATGAGCATATTATTTTACAAGACGTTGCCTTTGCTTTAGGCAATCATGATCACGAAGCATCTTCCTCGGGCACCAAAATGTCCAAGAGAGCTAGAAAAAAGTATAACGCTCATTGCAGATACGTCGGATTGCCTGTATATTCTGAACATGAGTATGAACCACTAGTAGAAGCAAACAATAATAATTTTAAATTGCTCAGATGGGTTAAAAAAAATAATTCTGAGGAGGCTATAAATAAATCTTTATGGATAAACATATATAGCCTATTTCATAAGAGAGATCGAGAAAAGAAGAGATCGTTTCTTCTAAAATTTACAAAGTTCAAGAAATTTATTCTAAAACATTAGAAAATATCAAGCCCACCTGAGCAAAGTTCAAGGCCTAGTGGTTTAGCGTTCGGAAAACACCAACAACGAGCCCTTCAATACAAAGGTACTAGGTAGCCAGTATTTGGAAGGTCTCAAAAACCACCACAAAAGAGGCAATATCAATCACCCAATTTTAATTTATTTGGTGAACACCAAGGTGTGACTTCTAGTAATATGTTCTTGGAGATCCACCACTGGAAGGTCCCGATCAATTTGGGTACTTAAAGAATCTCAAATCTTAAAAGATAAAGAGATTCGATGTGAACAATCTCAATCATATGAAGGTAAAGCTAAGTCTCCTATCATTAATTGGAATTTTCAACCTAAGGATAGCCAGCTATGGCTGATGATATAGACAATCAACTATTTTGAGAAGATGATAAATTTCCAATTAACGAAAAGTAACAAGCTCATGACTTCCGAAACAATGAAAACATTGATCACATGCAAGTTGAAGCAGTTCGCATGGTAGATCAAACTCCTGATCCATGAATTCCATATATTTATACACGTTCACAAAATAGGAATGTAATACCTAAACCTCAAAACAAGAAATAATATCATGAGGGTCTAAATCACCAAGTGCCTGAAGATGAAACTCGAGTGGAAATCAAAGAAACTGAGAAAGTAAATGATGTTGTAGCAAGATTACAATAATAGATGAGTTCTCAAATCCAGAAGAGAAATCAAGAAATCAATTAACTCAACAATCATCTCAATAAGATGAATGGGCTAATAAAAGAGCTATTTAGTTAGCTTAAGTTAATAATAACTATGATGCAGTAAATACTTCCAAGAAATCTTACAGAGGCAGTCAATCCAACAGCTAACGCTAGAGGCATGCAGAATGCTTCACTTAACATGCCAACAACATCGATGCAAAGACAAGACCATATAAGAGAAGTTACACAAAGTACTCACTAAGAGGCCAATATCATTACCAAATCTTAAGTAAAAGATCTCATCAACCAAAAAGTCAAAACAGTCATTATCTCATAAACTGTTGAACAATTAGTTGGAAAAAGCCGACTATACCTGATTGAATATGATCAAATGCAAAAACAACAACAATAATAACAACAAGCACTTTATCCCACTGTGGGGTCAACTACATGAATCCTTCTTCTCCATTATGCCCATTTGTGTCAAATTCTCATTTAATTCTAATAAACTAAGATCATTTTTTATACATCTGAACCAAGTCTTTTTAGGTCTACCTCTACCTTTCTTAACATAAAGCAAATATAATACATCTACTCTCCTAATCGGGTCATCGGATGGTCGATGCTTTATGTGGTCAAACCATCTAAGGAGACTCTATCTAATCTTATCTGCCACTGGAGCTCCTCCAACTTTTTCCCGAACATACTCATTTTACATTTTATCTCTAAGAGTAAAGCCACTCATCCACTTGAGAAACATCATCTCTGCAACACTTAACTTAATCTTATTCTTCTCTTTTATTGGCCAACATTCTGCACCATAAATGATTGCAAGTCTTACCACCATGTTATAAAATTTTCCCTTAAGTCTAGGCGATAATTTTCTATCACACAACAAACCAGATGCATTCCTCCACTTCAACCATCCAACTTGAATTCTACTAATAACATCTCCATCTATTTCACCATCATTTTGAACGATAGAGCCTAGATATCTGAATCGCTCACTCTTTTTGATGACTTGGTCACCCGATGTTGCAACTGTAATAATTGAAATATATATATATATATATGTATATATATAATATGCAACCGCTGCAGCGGTTAGCTGCAGAAGGAAAGAAAAGAATACGAGGGGGAGTCGGTTTTCCCAAAACACGTGAGAGAAGGAGAAAAGGGAGACTCCAATGCTCTACCGAGTGAGACCGCGTCAACGAGGGAGAAGAAGGAGAAGCGGCCGCCCTAGTTAATGCCTGCGTTCTAGTGGCCAACGTAACCGCCGGCCAACAAAGGAGAAGAGAAGGCCTTTGCCGCCGACGTGCCATGACCAGGGAAGAAGCGAAAGCCAACGGGAGGAGAGGAGCCTCTCGCGTGGCGTGAGTGAAGAAGTCGAGCCGTGGCGGCAAAAAACCGAGAGGTAATATAATTATATAATTTATAAAATGATGTTTAATTGAAATTTTATGTTAATATTATGATCTCAAACTTTGATTTAAAGTTTATAAGTTTTAACTTAAGATTTATTAATTTCAGCAAATAGGTTAAATTAGGAAAATTAATCCTTGAAAAGAGAAGAATGGAATATATTGTGTATGTACATAATTTAATAATTAAATTACAAAATATGATAATAATAATAATTATTATTAATTGAAGATTTAATTTTAACCTAGAAAATAGGTAATGAATAAGGATGGATGTGAGCGTTAAATTATAAAAGCTATATGTAAGGAGGTTCAAGAATAATGATTAAATTAATATTTGATTCTATAGAAATTTCAATTAAAGAATGAAGCATTAAAGGAAAGGAGATTCAAGAGGAAACTGCAAGTTAAAGTGGGTAATTATGTTCTTACATTTATGGTAAAAATGTCTTTACTTTCCTGTGATGAAATGCATGTTTAGATGATTTTGACTTTTTCCTGCACTGCAAACTGTGATGATTTTCCTGCTTTTTCATAAATTGTGATTACTTTACTGCTTCTTCATGTTGGATGATAAAATAAGTGCTAGATCATATTGTCACGCCATCCTGTTATAAAGTTAACTGATTTACTGCTATTGTATGCTATGAATGTGTATGTTGAAACTGGAGTTCACCCCTTATGGTACTGGCTGGGGACGCAATATACCTGTGCACAAAATAATTCAAAAGGGCCAATGAAATTGGCAAATGACAATGGTAATAGATACTTGTTCTTTGAATGAGTATTTCGACGGTGACTCTTGGAAGGATGATAAAAGTAAAAAGTAAAAGTTTATATGATAAATGTTTATGTATACCGACCCCCATATGCTACTGATAAATATTTATATATATCTACCTCTCATATGTTTGATTGTTTGAGCAGATTTTTTTTATGTATATGTGACAACAAAAAAATTGGCAATGAATACTAGTTATTTCTCTTATTTACTATAGTGTAATATCATAATTGGCCCATTGAATTATATTCATTTGTTAGTTGCTTAATCTTTTTCAGGTAATCCTACTAATTAAATGGCTGATAGAAGGGAAAGTCATGTTTACCGCCGTAGAGGGACTTCAGGAGATATGTAATTATGTAATGTTGAGTTATGTTTAAAGTGTGTTTTCTCCTAAACTTTGTTAGAATATTTATGTATGAACAAATTGTATAATTATTTGTGGTTTGTAGTGGCTCTTTTACGATTGGAGATTGGAGATTTTATTTATGATTGGAATGTTAAGAAATGTTTTATTTTATCCGTCCGACCGTCTGTTCCAGCCTTGGTATTCCAAGCTCCCGGTGTCACACCCCAGATAACCCTCTTATTCTAGGTGGAAGTGTAATAGAATGAATGACATTAGATTCCACCGACATCGCTCCAACTGTTATCATGAACGAAAGTGAAATTTGTATCTAATCAAATCATCACAAAATTTAAAATTCATATACTCGTAATTCATATCACAAAATTTGGAAGCATGAAATCTTTAAGTTTGTAAATAAATACAGCAACTAAAAGCAAGAGATAAAATTTTGTACCCAAAAGCCTTTAATCTTCCCAAAACTATACACCCCAAACTGCATAATTCAACAAACGCCTAGCTTCTACCCACCTCGTCTTTTCCTGAAATTATCAATGGTAGCATCATAAGCTAAAGTTTTGTGAGACAAGAATGCTAAAATAAGCTCAGAACAAGACAATAGGAACAATCATGCATGTACATTTAAATTTGTACGAGTAAACAAAACAATGTCTTAAATAAGAACAATATGTAGATTCTGTATCAATGTCATGTCAAAGGAGCGCTTATCGTTAAAGTCATTTCGCCTATATCAAATCATTTTTCTAGAAATGTCATTTATAATTGCATAGGTTTTGACTTCATAACAAAAGTGCCACCCCGTTGGCCTAAAGTCAAGGTAAGGAACCATACTACTTACCTAATACCGACAGGACAACCTAACGGCTCCAACCTCAAAATGTCGAGTCTGGGATACTAAGATCCCCACGCATTCAACTCATCGAACTTTGCCTATTCTGCATTTCTATAACATAGCATTCCTATCACAATTTTTCTGACATTTCCCTGTTTATCACATTACTGCATTTAACATGTTTTAAAACATTTTCATATGCCCAACAAAATCATATGCTAATAAAGAAAATGAATTAACTGGCTTAAAATCATTGAGCAGTTGTAATGGCATACAATATGATAGGAATATCTATATGTATGTCATTCACACAATTTATAAAAATCGGTAGAAACAATGGCATTCATAGGACTATAGAAACTGAATTTAAATTAGCAATTATGTCTCATCTCAGTGTCGTGATGATGTGCTCGATGATTCCTCCTCGAGTACACAACCTATCATTAAATAACTCTTCTAAATACATGAAACTCATAAATACATTTAACACGGTAGTATCACCAGCTTAAACTGCATTCTTACCTGAAATTGATGTCTCCTCATATAATCTTCCGAAATATCAGGAGCACGACTCCAAAGTAATCTACTAACGCTAATATTAATTACCTGATTAAATTAACAAACTAAAATTAGCAAAAATGCCAATCCTAAACCCTCATTTTAATACACAATAATTTGTAACTTACTTAACAGCTAAAATAGATTTTGAAACTCCCCAATCACGCATTTCAACACTAAGGAAGGCTGCTGGCTGAAAGAAAAAGGAATAGGGAAAGAAATTCAGCAACTCACAAAATTCCCTAAGTTTCCGACGGCCAGAACAGAAATCCTCATAAGCCGACGGTTCAGGATTTCCCAACCCGAGCAAGACTTACTGCGCGACGCCCAGGCACGGGCGCGGGTCAGTCCGAAGATGATATGGGATTCCACAGATCGAGCATCTAGCGACCGCGATGAAGGTGAGGGCGGCGGTTCCTGGTGAAGCCGATGGGATTTCACAGCTCACGCGTTCTGTGTAACGGGAGCGGCAATCCGTCGAAGCCGACGCCGAGGGCAGGGAAAGGAGGAGACGAACTCGATCAGCGCGCAGGAACTGAGGCCGTGGCTATGAAAGGAAATGAAATAAATGAACGGGTATTACCTTTATATCGATCCCAGCCATACGCGCGTCGAATGCTTTAATCCAGCCGTTGCATGCTTAGATAGGTGCTACAGTAATTGTTACAGTAACGACAGATTAATTAGCTAAAACAAAATTAATTAGGAATAAACTAATTAGATATTACAATTTCCCCCTCTTAAAAAAAATTTCGTCCTTGAAATTTCTTTTGAATCATTCAAACAGGAAGGGAAACTTCTGTCTCATCTCTTGTTCAACCTCCCAAGTAGCTTCTTTGATTGGTCTGTGCTTCCATTTAATTTTAACATAGGAAATTTGTCTATTTCGCAATCTCTTCACATCAAATTCCAAAATCTTTTCGTGCTCAAGTCAAATCGGTTGTAAACTTTGTACTCGCTTCAGACTGTGATCCATTTTCTCAACATTGAAATGTGAAAGACATTATGAATATCTGCCAATTCAATGGGTAAGGCAAGCTTGTAAGCCATATTGCCAATCCTTTCAATGATTTCAAAAGGTCCTATGTACCTAGGGCTCAATTTACCTCCGTAACCAAATCTACTAATTCCTTTCATAGGTTTGACTTTCAAGAATACAAATTCTCCAACTTGAAATTCTACAGCTCGATGTTTTAAGTCGTAATACTGCTAATCCATCTTGAGCCTTTCAATCTATCCTGACATCTGATTTTCTCAGAAGCTTGATCAACCAACTCGACTCCAATTGTCTTTCTCCCACTTCGACCCAACTCAATGGAGTTCTACACTTTCGACCATACAATGCTTCATACGGAGCCATCTGAATACTAGATTGGTAGCTATTATTGTAAGCAAACTCGATCATAAGAATATGATCTTCCCAACTACCTCCAAAATCTAAAACACATAGTCTCAACAAATCCTCTAGGGCTTAAATTATTCTTTTTGATTATCCATCAGTCTGAGGATGAAAAGTTGTACTTAAGTGTAACTGTGTGCCCAAGCCTCTCTGAATTCTTTTCCATAATCTGGAAGTAAATTTACCATCTCTGTTAGAGATGATCACTTTTGGAACACCATGAAGTCTTACAATTTCTTTAACATATAATCTAGACAATTTATCAACTGAGTTTGTCTGTTTCATAGGTACGAAATGAGCTGACTTGGTCAATCTATCCACAACAACCCGTGATATACTATCACGATTTGCCTAGATCTAGAAATCCCATAACAAAATCCATTGCAATTTCTTCCCACTTCCACTCATACGTAATGACCGTAAATAATCCACCGGTCTTTGATGCTCGCTTTAACAACTGGACAAGCTTGACATTTAGAGACATATTCGCCTATGTCTTTCTTCATACCGATCAAAATGTCGCTTTTAAATCTTTATACATTTTGAACTACATGGATGAATAGTATATCCTGCCTGATGAGCCTCCTGTAAAATTTCTTGTCTCAAATCAACATCACTTGGTACCCATAACTATGAATTCTTCCCGGTCAACACCCTCACATCTACAAGAAAATTCCGACTAGTCCGATTTGTTCAATGAATTTCTAATATCCACGCATCCGCCGTGCCTTGATTCTATCAAATAAAGTTGATTACACTGTCAATTGATATAAATGCCCAGTATCTCTGAATCTTCTAACTTCTAGCTATAGAGCCTCTAATTCTCTGATCAATTCTGACTTTTGAGTAATAATCCAACTGGCATTTCCCATGGACTTACGGCTTAATGCATCAGCCCACACATTAGCTTTATCTGGACAATACTGAATATTTAAATCATAATCTTTAATGAACTCGAGCCATCTTCTTTATCTTAGATTCAATTCTTTTTGTGTAAAGATATATTTAAGACTCTGATGATCAGTAAAAATTTCGCATTTCACTCCATACAAGTAATGTCTCCAAATTTTAAGAGCAAAAATCACAGCTGCTAACTCTAGATCATGCACGGGATAATTTCTTTCATGAGGTTTTAATTATCTCGAAGCATAAGCAATTACTCTTATGTTCTGCATTAAAACACAACTCAAACCTTTTAAAGATGCATCACTAAATATTTGGAATCCCTCATCTCTGATGGAATAACTAAAACTGGGGCATGGTCAAATACTTTTTCAATTCTTGAAAACTCTGCTCACATTCAGGTCCATTGGAATTTGACATACTTTCTCAATAAATTAGATAGAGGCATTGCAATATGAGAAAATCTCTTGACAAACTTGCTGTAATAACCTGCTAAGCCCAGAAAATTGTGAATTTTTGTAACATTCTTTGGTGCGGACCAATTCTAAAATTACTTTTACTTTCTGAGGATCAATAGAAACTCCTTCGCCACTAATAATGTGACCTAGAAATGCGACGCTATGCATCCAAAATTCACATTTTGAAAATTTGGCATATAATTGATTTTGTCTTAACAATTCTAAAACAATACTCAGATGATTTGCATGCTCTTCATCAGTTTTAGAATAAATCAGAATATCATCAATAAAAATGATAACAAACCGTCCACCAAGGGCTTGAAAACACGATTCATTAAGTCCATAAAGACCAGAGCATTAGTTAAACCAAATGGCATAACAAGAAATTCATATCCATACCGGTTCCAAAAGTCGCTTTTAATAATATCAGCATCTTTAACTCTAACCTGATGATATCAAAATCTCAGATCAATTCGAAAAAACACAGTAGCTCCCTCTAACTGATCAAATAAATCATCAATCCTCGGTAATGGATAGTTGTTCTTGATTGTCACTTTATTTAACTCCCTATAATCAATACACAATCTCATAGACTCATCCTTTTTCTTAACAAATAATACTAGTGCACTCCACGGTGAGTTGCTAGGCCTAATAAATCTTTTGTCATTCCTCGAATCAGACACTCACTTGCAATTCCTTAGGAGCCATCCTGTAAGGAGATTTATGTATAGAAGTTATACTAGGTTGTACATCAATCCCAAATTCCACTTCTAGTGTTGGTGGCAACCCTAGTAATTCCTCCGGAAACACATCAAGAAATTTAGAAACAACTGGAATGTTTTTTTAGCTCAAACACCTCCTTATTCAACACATCTAATTTGGCTAGAAATACAATTTCACCGCTTCTTACATATTTACTCAATTTCACTGCACTAATCAAAGAAAATATGACATTCTTATCGCAAGAAAAATAAAATAATTTTTTACCATGCATGCAAAATTTTACTCTCCTTTTCCAGCATTCAATTGTTGCAAAGTGTTTGATCAACCAATCCATACCTAGTATAATGTCAAAATGTTTGATTGGTAAGATAATTAGTTCCGTAGGAAATTATTTATCTTGAATGTTAATGTCAACAACACATTTCTTATTTGTATTCAAACTATCACCAGAAGGCATTACCACATTCAATATAGGTGTGAAGTAGATAGTATCAACTGGTAAACTAGTGAAAAAGGAATCAGAAATGAATGAATGCGAAGCACCAGAATCAAACAGAACTGAACCCAAATGATCTAAAATTTTAAGCATACCTGACAACACTTCATTTGATTCCTTCGCTTTTTGCGGAGTGATGGCAAAAACTCTGGCTTTTACTGGAGGGTTGGTTTTTCATTCTGAAGTTTCTCCTTTTTCTTGAATTGAAGGTTTTCCCAAAATTGTGTGTTACCCGCTTCGCTTTCAAAACTTTCTTTGTTGACCGTCCCCTCGATAATTGTATGATTTTATGTCCTTCTCGATGGGCAATCGGTTGCACGATGTCCAACCTGACCACATCTGTAACATTTCCGATCCAAATGACATTGACCAAAATGTCGCTTTCACACTTATCACAAATAGGTTTCTCCAATCAATTTTTCGTCACATCAAACTTAAATTTCTTGCTAGAGAAATCGGCCTTCTTTCCAAGCTTTTATGCTTGCTCAGAATCCCAATCGCTGTTTGAAAAATTCAACTCATTTTCAATTCTCCTAGCTCTTTCAATTAACACTAAGAACTTACTGATATCAAAGGGTGCTAGTGCCAACCTTAATTGATCTCTGAGGCCTCGCAGAAATCTATGACATTTCTCTTCCTGTGTACTGATATAATGTGGAGCATATCTAGAAAGAGAAGTGAACTCGGCTTCATATTGCATTATAGTTTTTGATCCTTGAGTTAGATTGAAAAATTTGTCTTGTAAAGCAAGTCTGGCTGATGGAGGAATAAACCAATCTTTGAATACTTTGACAAACTCATCCCATTTGATCTGAGTAATAGGTATCATTTCAAATCTTTCCCTGTGTTGAGCCTGCCACCACCTTTCTGCCTCTCCTTCTAATACAAAAGTAGCCAGTACTACTCTTCTGTTTTCAGGACAAATCATCCCATCCAGAATTTTTCTAATTTTAAGCAACCAATCTTCGGCCACTATAGGATCACTGGCTCCCCTGAATGCTGGTGGCTTGAACGATTGAAATATCCTCAAATGTTGATCCACTTCTGAACCAAACTCAGATCTGTGCCCACTAGTCACAGATTTTTCCATAGATGCTAGCTTATCAACAACCTGGGAAATCAACTGAACTACCCCTTGCAATTCATCAGATCTACCTTCACCACTTGCTCTAAGTTGTATTTCACTGTTAATTATCTCAAAGATGGAGTTCGTGGTCTCTAGTCCGGATGATCACCATCTAACCTTTCTGGCATTTCTTCAGGCAAATTAATCTGTAATTACAAGAATTCTTTATTTGATACATATTTATTAAATATCATACATGCATGAAATTAAGAACATATGGATTTCTAACCCAAAATTAATCATCCTATAGCTCTGTATTGATCAATTCAACACTTATCTCTAAATCCAAATCATGCTTCCATTACTATTGCTCATCAATCTTTTTACTATGTTCTCAACCTTATTGCTCTCAACCTTATTGCTCTGATACCACTTTCTGTCACACCCCAGATAACCCTCTTATTCTAGGGTCAGTCTGAAGTGTAACAGAATATAATGACTCGATTAGACACAGATTCCACCGACACGTTCCAACCTGTGCTACTGCGGAACGAGCAAGTAAAATTTGTATCTAATCAAATCATCATAAAATTTAAAATTCATATACTACGTAATTCATATCACAAAATTTGGAAGCAAGAAATCTTTAAGTTTGTAAATAAATACAGAGCAACTAAAAGCATCAGTATTAAAATTTTGTATGTACCAAAAAAGCCTTTAATCTTCCTAAAACTATACATCCCAAAACTGTACAATTCAACAAAATGGTCTAGCTTCTACCCACCTCGTCTTTTCCTGAAATTATTAACGGTAGCATCATAAGCTAAAGCTTTATGAGACAAGAATACTAAAATAAGCTCAGAACAAGATAGTAGGAATAATCGTGCATGTACATTTAAATTTGCTGAGTGGTAAACAATCTTCTTTAAATATAAGAATAATATGCTGTAGATTCGTACTGTATCAATGTCATGTCAAAGGAGCAGTTATCGTTAAAGTCATTTCAGTTCTATATCAAATCATTTTTCTAGAAATGTCATTTATAATTGCATAGGTTTTGACTTCATAACAAAAATTGTCACCGTCTAAAAGAAGGTAAGGCGGTAGGAACCATACTTACTACCTATGACACCCTTGGACAACCTAACGGCTCCAACCTCAAAATGTCAGAGTTGGGGATACTAAGATCCCCTGCTCACGACTCATCTCGTCAGAACTTTTGCCTATCTGCACAGATTTCTATAACATAGCCTTTCTACCACAATTTTTCTGACATTTTCCTGTTTATCATATTACTCCATTTAACATGTTTTAAAACATTTCCATATGCCCAACAAAATCATATGCTAATAAAGAAAATGAACTAACTGGCTTAAAATCATTGAGCAGTTATAATGACATACAATATGATAGGAATATCTATATGTATGTCATTCACACAATTTATAAAAATCGGTAGAAACAATGGCATTCATAGGACTATAGAAACTGAATTTAAATTAGCAATTATGTCTCACCTCAGTGTCTAGGTTAGTGTCGTGATGATGTGCTTGATGATTCCTCCTCGAGTACACAACCTATCATTAAATAACTCTTCTAAATACATGAAACTCATAAATATATTTAACACGATAGTATCACCAGCTTAAACTGCATTCTTACCTGAAATTGATGTCTCCTCATATAATCTTCCGAAATACCAGGAGCACGACTCCAAAGTAATCTACTAATGCCAATATTAATTATTTGATTAAATTAACAAACTAAAATTAGCAAAAATGGCAATCCTAAACCCCCATTTTAATACACAATAATTTACTTAACAAAAATAGATTTTGGAACTCCTCAATCATCAACACTAAGGAAGGCAAAAGAAAAGAAAAGGAAGGAAAGAAATTCAGCAACTCACAAAATTCCCTAAGTTTTCCCGATCGGCCAGAAGAAATCCCTCAGTCGGTTCACTAGATTTCCAGGCAGCAAGACTACGGTGTGTGAGTTCAGGCGGCGGGAGGGTGGGTCCAGCGAAATCTGAGGATTCCAGTGCGTGATCCCCCATGAGGCCGGTGAGTGGGTGAGGTTCTAAGTAAAGCCGAAGATTCCACGCATTCTATGTAACGAGGGCAATCCGTCGGCCGAGGCGAGAAAGGAGGAGATGAACTCTCGATCAACGCCGCGAGGCGACCGTGGCTATGAAAGGAAATGAAATAAATGAACGGGTATTACCTTTCGATCGATCCCAGCCATACGCGCGTCGAATGCTTTAATCCAGCCGCTGCATGCTTAGGTAGGTGCTACAGTAATTGCTACAGTAATGACGGATTAATTAGCTAAAATAAAATTAATTAAGAATAAACTAATTGGATATTACACCCGGGCCGGGTCGTGACAACAACACCGCCACTAGAACTTCTACAACTAAAATTATACTTCTTATACTCAATTTTGATCTACTAAAATGAAAACCTTTAAACTCTTAAGGTTGATCTCCATAATTCAAATTTCTCTTGGACTCTTTCTCTAGCCTTATCAACAAGAAGAATGTCATCAACAAAAAGCATACACCAAGGTACATCTTCATGTAAATGCCTAGTAAGAACATCCATAACTAAAGCAAAAAGATAAGATCTTAAAGCCAATCTTTTATGTAATCCAACTAAAATAGGAAAATATTTTGTTAATCCTCTTTGTGTTTGGACACAAGTAACAGTCCTAGTATACATATCCTTAATAACTTGGATATAGCCAATATTAACTCCTTTCTTTTTTAGAACTCTTCAAAGAATGACTCTTGAAACTTTATCATAAGATTCTCTAAATAAACAAATATCATATGTAGATTCTCCTTACTTTCTTTATACTTCTCCATCAAATCTCTCAACAAATGTATAGATTCCATAGTTAGGGCTGAGAAATTAGCTCGAAGATCGTGGCTCGCTCGAAAGTTGACTCGAATCTGGGCTCGAATCGAGATCGACTCGAAGCAAACGAGCCAATTTTTGAGCCAGAAATGTGGCTCAAATTTATTTCGAGCCGACTTTGAGCCGAACCTGGCTCTCGCGGGCATAAGCGGTCGAGAAACAGGCGGCGTGAGCGTCGATTAATTTGACGGGCGAGATTAATTTTTCTAAAATCCTTATTCTAATACGTCGACTCGACCCCCCGAGGGCCCCGACCCGCTACTCTTCTCACTTCTCACTTCTCAGTTCTCCTTCTCCACTTCTCCTATTCTCCCGTTCTCACTTCTCCCGCCCTAGTTTTATTTGCGGCGTGCGTCGGCTCGGGATATCGTCGATCGTCGATCAGTGAGTGCTTGGTTTGCTTGATTTCGATTGGTCGGTCACATCAGATATGCTTGGTTTGTTTCCTTGCTCCAGAAATACTTTCTGATTTTGTTTCATTTCCTGATTCTGTAAGTATTTCATGGAATCATGATGTTGGTTATTTCAATTATTTCTATTATTCCATTATTTGAGGTTCACCTATTGGATTTGGGGATGTTTCTGGTGCAGTTGATTTGGGGATGTTTCGGTTCTTTAATCATTCATGTGTATCTATGTTTTTTGTGGTTGGGATACTTGCAATTTGCGGGGTTTCAATTGTCTCTGTTATTTCACTATTTTAGGTTAGCATGTTGGGATTGTTTTGGTTCTGGCCCGTCTGGGTTAGCCGTCTGGGTTTGTAACAATTGTTGCTTGTTGAATGTTATGGCAGTTGTAAACTTGCAGTTACAGATGATGTTGTTTTTTGATCTCATTACCTGTTCTGTAAGTTCTGTAATGTTCTGTAACTTCTGTTTGCCCTCTGACTACTCACTACTGCGGCTTTGCCTCTGCCTTCTGGGTTCTGAAACTTTGTAATTCTGATTAGAAATACTTCCCCATTGGCCATTGTTTCATTTCCTAATTATATTTATTTCACTCTCGGCATCTCCTCTTGAATGTCGTGCCTCTGCTTGGTACTTGGCTGATTCTTTGTCTCATGCCTGTTGGAGGTTATTTGGTGCTATAAAGGTTATTTACTTATTTTTGGTGCTGTTGTGCATTCATGGGACATGTTATGATGTTCACATGCCTTTTCGCTTTGGTAACTTGGTTGTTCTTGATTGTTGGTAGATGTTGATAGATGCAGATTTCTTGGTTGTAAATATATGGGGATCTTTTATGTATAATCCAGTCTTTAAGCAAATTTCTTAGTTGGTTTTGATCTTTCTTCTAATCTAGTCTTTAATTAATTGGTCCAGCATGATTTGTTGTTCAAATTAATAGTTATTGATCTGGGTATTTATGCTTTTTTGAGTGATTCTATGCATCACTTTTGTTTCATTTCTTATAGACACAATGACAAGTCATTCTCAAAGTAAATCTATTAGTTGTTCAAGTGAATCAAGCCTACCTATTGATGATAATGCAACAACTCAAAATGAGAGTGTGGGTGAAATAGCTTCGACCGTTAAGATCAAAGGTAAAAGATAACGATCTGAAGTTTGACAACACTCCAGTGAAATTACTGTAACAGAAAAGGGAAAAATGGTGCAGAAGTTTAAATGTAATTATTGCGTCAAATCATATATGAAACAAAAAACTGAAACCACATCTCAGTTAAGTAGACACTTCAAATCAAATCACTATAGCTAGGTTGATAACAAAGGAAAGAAGCAAAAACTATTTGATCCAGTAGCAGAAGATTTAGAGGAAACTGGTTCAATATCTAGTTTGTGTGTTTCATCTGCCTATGATCATTCTAGAATAAAGAATATTATGGCTAAGATGATTATTGTTCATGAATATCCATTTATGATAGTTGAACATTTATGGTTCAATATTCGATGAAATCGATGAATCCAAATTATCATAAAATTTCAAGATTTGGCATCAAAGAGGAGTGTATGAAAGTTTATGAAGTGAAAAGATAAGTTGAAAAAGTTTGAAAGTTGTTGAGAGAGTTTGATTACTAGTAAGCTGTGGACATCAAATCAAACCATTGGTTATATGTGTCTTGCGCATTACATTAGTTCGATTGGAAATTACAATCTAGGATAATTAGTTTTCTTGATTTGGATCCTCCTCATGTGGGTGTGATTTGAGGCAATTTCAAAGTTTGTTGCAATGGGGTCTACCAAACAAAGTTAGTACCATAACTTTGGACAATGCATCATCTAATGATGTAGCGGAAAGCTTTATTCATTAGAAGATCTAGTTTTTTCTATTGGGTGATTTCTTTCATGTTCGATGCGCTCATATTTTAAACTTAATGGTAATGGTGAAGAAATCGAGTTCAATAATTGAAAGGGTAAGAGAGTCTATTTTATTTATAAAAGATCTCCGTGTCGCTACATAAATTTGGAGAGATAGCAAGAGATTGGCTTATCCACATCAAAGGCACTTTGCATTGATGTGCTTCGATGGAACTCCACATACAAGATGTTAGAGTCTGCTTTTTATTATAAGAATGTATTTCTTGAATATGCTTTGCATGATCTGAATTATATATGGTTGCTCTCTCAAGAAGATTGGGTTAATTTTGAGAAAGTAAGAGAGCTGCTTCAGATTTTTCATCGTCTTGAAATTTTTTTGAGTTCATCCTATCCTAGAATAGATTGCTTCCCAATCTAGTTGATCAAGAGAATATTGAATCAAAAATGCTTATCTACTATTTTTATTTCAAACATGGTAAGTAGCATGAAGACTAAATTTGATAAATTTGGATGAGTGTTCATTGTTATTTTCGATTGCTTGCATTTTAGATCCTAGAATGAAACTTTTGCTATCAATTTTACTACCCACAAATATATGATGTTCACATTGTGAATGAGAAGAAGGGAACAGTAAAACAAAAACTTTTGAGCTACTCTTATTACCTTTGTTGATATGCAACCTCAGGCAAAGAAACTACTAAAGCATCCACCTCTCAATGAAGAAACACAATTGAAGGTGGTAATGCTTCACATGATGATTTGGCGGTTTGTATGACTTCATAGATTCTACCACCTCTTAGTATTACAGTCGATCGGAGATATACCTTGATGAAGCATGAGTGAAAAGCCCAGATTCAGAATTTGACATTTTGGAATGGTGGAAAATGTCTACTATGAAATATAAGACTCTATCAAAGATGGCCAAAGATATTTTTACCATCCCAAAACCGTTGCTTCAATCGCTTTTTGGTGGTGGGTACTAAGCGATTATAGAAGTTCAATTTCACCAAGAACATTAGATGCTTTAGTGTGTAGTGGAACTGGATTCGTCATTAAAAGATCCATTGGTAATATTATCTTACTTTTTTATTTTATATAATTCTCTCTCTATTCATATATGAGTTTTATTTTTATCTATTGCAATTTCAATTTGATGTTCTTGTGGAAGAGAACTTGCTTATAAATGTACCTGAAAACTTATCCACGGAATCAGAAATATGAAAATCAGGTGATATCATTTCATTTATGTTCTCTTTATTTTTGGAGACTTTTCTATCAGCAGACTATTTTATCATTTTTATGTGACTATATAGTTTGTATATATTTTTGGAGACTATTTTCTTTTAGCAATGTAGGCTATGTAGCATCACATTATATTTTTTTGTTGCTTTTGTGCTTTAATATTTTATGTTAGTGGCGGATATATGATGCCCAATGATAAAATTGAACTGAGATTGATTAATGGAGGCTTTGGTGATTGATTTTTTATATTAATAGTGGAATGATTTGGTCGATGATCTAACTTTGAGGCCATTTCATCATTTGGGATGACATATTAGTATATTACTTGATAGTTGATATTGTCTGTAAGTTTCTATCTAGATTTGAAATTTTGGTTTGACATTACAAACATATTGCTTCATCTTACATTCTTACTATATTTTATCTGTTGATGCATGCAATATTAGAATATAAAAATTTTGGTTTGAAATTTTATTTTGACTTTACAAACCTATTTGCTTCATCTTGTCATCTTACATAGTTACATACTTACATTCTTACTATATTTTATGTCGATGCATTCTACATTCTTACATGTCTTAAGCCTTATTTTGGCATTGCTTGCTTAGTTAGTCACCCTAAAATAAAGAACTCAACTCAGTTTTTGAGGGCACAAGTCGTAAAGGTTACCATTTATAAGATTTCTTGAGGAGAGAATATTGTAGCAAATACTTTAGCCAAGTTTCATTCAAGATTATGTGGAGCCAACCATGCAGGTATCCTATCTTTCGATCATATGTGGTTGTCTTATTTAGACTTATATCAACTCAAGAGTTGTCAGGCAAATTTGTCTTTGTCTATGGTTTTATCTTGTTGTGGCCTTTTTCGAATTGGATTTTTGCATACTATGGTTGGTTCTATTGGTTGTTGTTATTTTTGGTAGCCTTTTTTGAATTGGATTTTTTGGTGGTTGTTATTCTCTTTTCCTGGTTTGGCTTGGAGATTTCTACATTCTTACATGGTTGTTTGTTGTCTTTGCATTTTCCCTTTTGTAGTGATAGTCTGCTCTAGCCTCTTTAGGAATTTGAAGGGTTTTTGTTTGCCTTGCCTCTAGGGTCTAACCTTGTTCTTTTTGGCTGCGTTGGTTATTTTGGAGATCTCCAGCCCAGGTGGGTCGTGGGCTATGACTTTGTCTGCTATTATTGGCTGTGTTGGCTATTTTGGCTATGTTGGTTCACTTGGTTGACTATTTTGGCTGTGTTGGCTATTTTGGCTGGGTGGATGTGTTGGCTGGGTGGCTGTGTTGGCTGAATTTTGGGGTTCTGAACTTCTGATCTGCTGATCTGCTCTTAGCTTTGGCTTCTTCTACTCATCCTGTTGGCTGGCTCATGGCTGTTGGCTTGGGTGGTTTTATTTGTTATTTTGTTGCCTTGTTGGTGGTGGTGGAGCCGTGGAGGATATGAGATCTAGTGGTCTTTTTGTGGGGTTTTTTGTAGCTGCTATCTTTCTTTGGGTGCTTATTCCATAGCTTGGTGTTTTGAGATTTATGTTAGCTATTGGTATTGACTCTATTTGGTTTAGTTAGCTCTACTTATTTTATAATATTTGTCTCTTGGTTGGTGCCTTGGTGGTGGATTTTCTTTCCTTTTGGCTGACTTAGTGGTGGTTTTAATGGTAATTTCTGGATCCCCTCTTCATCTCTCTTTACTATGGCTTTTCTCTCCCTAATGCTACTTATCTTCTACTATTTTCATTTTGGATTCTAGACTTCTACTTATCAGCTCGACAACTCGTGGCCGTAGACCCATAGTCAACCTCAACTGGGCTAGTGGGCTTATCATGGAGAATTTTTGCTTTTTTAATTTTTGACGATGATGAGAAGAGAATATATTTGTAATTTGGGCAAATTCATTTGTTTTTGCTTCATTATTGGTGGCTATCAAGCCTCTCATTGGATGGCCAGGCAACCTAGAGCCTTTATTATGCTTTTCGACTCTACTATATTAATGCATGATATTTCTGATTTGTGAGGTTTTGGCACTTTTGTTAGGGATTTCTTTTTCTATCTTTAAGGCTCTAATGGATGGCTTTGGCAACCTGGAGGTTGGAGCATACAATTATTGAAGTAAAATATAGAAATTACAAATTTTCGCTAATTGCGAATGCTTGAAGATGGATATTACTTTCTCTGACTCTGAGTCCCACAAACAAAAGATATTTTCATATTTTTGTTTTTTTTGTTTATTTTAAATGTTATGCCAA
This sequence comes from Cymbidium sinense, assembly GCA_021442155.1. NCBI lineage: Eukaryota > Viridiplantae > Streptophyta > Magnoliopsida > Asparagales > Orchidaceae > Cymbidium > Cymbidium sinense. The sequence continues at coordinate 16,592,922 of CM038229.1, read as the reverse complement.
TTGTATCATTTTCTAGATTTGTATTTGTAATTTATAAAATTATAGTTTGCTATTAATTGCAATTTACATTATTACATATGCCAAAAATTTGCTATTAAAAATTCCCTGGATTTCATTTTCGAGCCGAACGAGCCGGCTCGTTTGCATTTCGAGCCGGTTCATTTGGATTTCAAACCGGCACAGTTAGATTTCGAGCCGGCTCGTTTCACAGTCGAGCCGGATCGAGCTCGAGCTTGATTCGATCCGACTCGGCTCGAACTCAAAATTTTCGAGCCACGACTCGAGCTCGAGCCGAATTACCAATTTTCGAGCCAATTTCGAGCCGACTATGGCTCGGCTCGAAATCGGCTTGAACACACCCCTATCCATAGTAGATCTACCTAAATATGATTAAGTGCAATGCCCTAAAAGGTACGTTGTGCCAAAATTAAACACATTTTCAAACACAAAAATCCACGTCAACACTTAGCTCAATTCAAACCTATTTGTGGAAATACCAGAGGAAACGATATACCTTACTGCTAAGCCAATTTGTTAGCAGTCTTATCAACACAACTTTTAAATGGTATGTTGAGTTACCTAACGACTCAATAAAAATATTTGTTGAGTTAGCAATAATTTTCGTCAAGAGATTTGCTGGTGCGACTAAGAAGGTGACATCACAAATCTCACCCTATAAAAGAGAAGAAATGAAGAGTGTCACAAAATATATCATGAGATGAAAAAATATGAGTATAAAATGAAATCAAAAGCTCACAGTAAAGTATGTAGTAAAACTCCTAATGGGAAACATTAATGATCAAATGACAATATTTAGCCATGGTCATGATTAATACATTATAAGAGTTATTGAATCATGTAGCTAAGTTCAAGAGGTTGCTAAAGCAAAAAAAAAAAAAAAGCCTTATTATTGGCTATAATAATAATCCCTCTAGAAAAGAAAAGTAACCTGTCATATGATTTAAAGAAAATTGATGTGAATACAATATTCACATTCACGATTGAAAAAAAAATAGAGGCACAACGACTTCACGACAAGCATCAAAGTCAATGGAGGATAAGAAAAAATGTCTTACCCTCCAAGAGAAAATGAATAAACAATATTCATTTAAAAGAAAATGTACAGCTAAAATTTTTAAGCATACCCTAAAATTGAGATTACAATTGTCGGAGTCGCATCGACCTGACCAAGCAGACAAAATCGACGATCCTAATTATTGTCCATATCATAGGGTTGTAAGTCACCTAATTGAGGACTATTTTATCTTTAAAGATTGGGTAGAGAAGAACAATCAAAATGAGAGGAACTTACTCTATCTGATAGTGTATTGGTACATCTTAAAAAGGAGAGGGTGAATGTTATCACAATGCGCCCATGCCAAGATACAAAAGACAAATATGTTGAGCTAACGAGATAAACACTAAACTAATATTGATAGAAATAATCATCACCTCAAACCTTGTGCCAAAGCATAAACGATGAATGATATAAAGTGTCATCTAAAATTGTATCTCAAAGGACAAATAATGATAAAAGCAAAGTTCCACAAGTGGAAAAAAAAAAGAAAAAAGTAGTTGGAAGACCTTCATTTCAAAGAAGACCAAATAAATGATTAATATCCTTTTAAGCATTGAAGGTATTAGTTGGAGAAATGCTTTAGAGTTTGAAATTGACTTTAGAATTCTACAGCGCAACAGAGGGCATTTTTTTATTTAATTTGAAGAATCATATGAAAATCAATCAGTCTTCTTTGTCAAAGCTGTGTAAATTAAAGAAGAAGAAACCCCAAAAATCAAAGTCTGAAATATAAAAGATGATCGGCTCTTTGGAGAAGTATGAGCAACCTCTCCGAAGGCCGGTTAAGTTGGAAGAATATATATGATCCACTTACTTCTTAACAAAAAATTATGAAGAGAAGATTTCAAAAGAAATGTCACATTATAAACATAAGTGAAAATTTTGATAAATATAATTTTAACCACAAAGAGAGGCTTGTTATGTGATTGCAACATCAATCCACTCTAGGAAGAGCTATACTTCCCCAAAAGAAAAGCCTATAAAAAAGAAAATAAAAGCAGGCTCAAAAAAACTGTCCTAAACTAGATAAGCAATTATGAGAGTTCTAAAAGATCTAAAATTTTGAAGATACATAAAGTTCAAAAATTTCCTCTAATAAAGAAGATTTTACAGGAGTAACTCAGAACTAATTAAGAAGTGGTAGACAAATTTCTCCACCACCACCGAGAAAAGCTAGTGACAATGACAAAAATTCAAATCAATGAATGTCTTACCCCCATCGCAGCCTAAACCTCAAAAGGCCACCAAAACAAGCATGGACTATAATGTTCTAGCACATTTACGTAAGTTATTGGCTTTATTAAGTATCTATGATGCTCTCATATTGTCTAAAGACATACGAGAAATATTGATTAAAGCTTTGTAGAACCCAGAATAATATGAAGTTTTTTTCGCAGAAGAGAGAGAATGAAAAAAGATAGCAATCATCACATTTAATGATGACGACTTACTGTTAGGCATAACCGAGCATAATCGATCCCTTAATATCACAGCAAAAAACAAACCCACCCGTATAAAAAAAATATTGATTGACCCATGTGCTTCAATCAATTTCTTGACAACTAAAATGCTTCGAACATTTGCCTTGGATGTTTGTTATTTGGATAAAAGTATAATATTCTTACAAGAATTTAACAAACAAGGACAATAAACCCTAGGATCTCTTATTTTGTCTATATGCTTTGAGAAACTTTATACAAAAGTTAAATTTCATGTGATCAAAGCTATTTCATATAAAGCTCTCCTTGATAGGCCGTAGATTCATGAGTACGACATAGTGCCTTCGACTCTCCACCAATATATAAAATACATTCAAAATGATGAGTGTCGAATTGATAGTGATATGAATCTCTTCTTGATACATAAAATCAAGATATATGATGATACTAAAAATTTTATTTCTAAGAAGGTAGGAAAAGTCAACTCCCAAACTCAAGTTGCTCCACCTAATAAAGCAAAGCCTAAAGGTGATGATTCAAAAGATAAAGGAACTAATGGGTCAAAATAACCCAAAGTAATTCCCCACCTTGATATTGATACTGAGGATGATAAAGAAGAATTGTTGCTTTAACAACATAAAAAAACCATAACTAGCCAAAGTAAAGAAGGATCGAATACCGATGATATAACCAAACAATTAGAGAAAACTCATATTTCTTTAATAAGGGTATCTGAATCTCAAGTCTCCAAGAAGATTATGAAAATAGTTACAGTGTCAAAGGCATATATAAAAGCCTTAATAGTTTCAAGGAAATAGGGAATAGAATAATTGAAAACTTTCTATGTTCCCACCTAGAAGAGGTTATAATGAATGTGAGGTCCTTTTCTACAAAACAAAAGAGAGAGCCACAAATCCTACCCATGAACCATTTGAAGAGGATGACTTTGAGGAAGAAGATATCTCAATAATGATTCTCCAATACTTCTCATCGGCTCTAAAGAATCTAGATAGGAACAATGTTCAACCTATACAAACAAATATACAAGCCTGATCATTTAAGAGGCTTTGGCAAAGGGAAAATGCTCAAACTCACATAGGATATGAATAGTTTACCATATGGGGACTAAGATATATTACATCTGCATTTTCCTCAATGAGCTCATATTATGTCGTGTTGGAAGGAGATGTTTCATTTGAATCTACAAATGAATAAAAAAATCTTTCATATAAGAATATACCCGAAGATAAATTAATACTTGATCTCAAAGAAGCCCTAAAATAATTTGAAAAAGATAACCAAGCTATTGTTGATGAACTTCAAGAAATTATCCTAAGCCAACCTTTATCAGTGCTAACCTTACGTTAAAAAATTTTGAAAAATTAAAACACTACTTTGTGAATACAGAGACTGCTTTGCATGAAATTATAATAAAATGCCAAGCTTATCACTAGATGTAGTAGTACATAAACTCCCCATCAAACCGAGTATATCGCCTGTAAAGCAAGCACCAAAGAGAATGCGAGTAAAAATTGAGAAGCACATAATTGGTGAAACTAAGAAGCTTATAGAAGTAGAATTCATCCAAGAGAAAAAAAATACATCAATTGAATTGCCAACATTGTCCTCGTGAAACTAACTTTCGAGATTTAACAAAGTATGTCCGAAAGATGACTTTCCATTACCCAATGCAGAATTTATGATATACAAAACATCAAACTATAGCATGTTCTCTGTCATGGATGGTTCATCGAGATACAACCAAATTAAAATGGCTCCGAAAGATAAAAAACATATGTCATTCCGTACACCGATCAACATTTATTGCTACAAAGTAATATCATTTTATCTAAAAAATGCTAGTGCTACATACTTAAAGACAATGACTCGTATATTTAACGATATCATACATAAATATGTAGAGTGCTACGAAGATGATTTGATTGTAAAAAGTAAAGCTCAACAAGAGTGCATAAATGATTTAAGAATTGTATTTGATAGAATTCAAATTTCAATTTAAAGATTTCTTTAAAATGTCTTTTTTATGTTACTTCTAGAAAATATATAAGCTTTATTATGCGTCACAGAAGAATTGGAATTGATCATTCAAAAATCAAATCAATAATAGAGATGTCACCACTCAAAATCTTAAAACAACTACGTTCATTACAAAACAAATTAGCTTACATCAAGAGATTCATTTCAAATCTCTGGGAAGATGTCAACATTTATAACTGGTTGATGAAAAAGAATAACAATTTATATGAGATTAAGCTTATCAAAAGGCATTTGACAGCATAAAATAATATTTGTTATACGCCTCAATTCTAATAGCACCAATAATGAGAAAACTATTAATATTATTTACAGCTGCCCTAAAGGAATCGTTCGGGGCCCAGTTAGCTCAAAATAATGAAGAGAAAGAAAATGTCCGGAATTATATAAGCCAACATTTTATATGAGCGGAGACAAGATATTCCCTTATTGAGAAGCAATATTTAGCATTGATATTTGCTACCCAGAAATTACATTACTACATGTTATCACATAAGATAACTTTGATATCTAAAGTTGATCCTCTCAACTTCTTAATGACTATACCTACTCTAACAAATCGCTCAGCTAAATGGACAGTCTTATTGCTCCAATTTGACATAACATATGTCACACAAAAGGCAGTAAAAGGATAAGCTCTGACTAACTTCCTAGTTACTTATCTTTTACCAGCAAAATCTCTCCTCAATGATGAATCATCTAACGAGCAAATATTCAAAATAGAGGGGCTCAACAATTATCAGAATGGAAGCTTTATTTTGATAGAGCTTCATCAATAAAACCAACTAAACCGTCAAGATTACCTACAGTATAGGTTGGAATTGGTCTAATATTTGTTACACCGCAATGCCATATACTGTGATAATCATATAACTTAACTAAACATCGAACCAACAATGAGGCTAAATATGAAGCATTAATTATGAGCCTAGAACTAACAATTAATATAAAAATTTAAAAACTTCATATTTATAAAGATTCTCAACTCATAATCTGACAAACAATTGGGACTTTCAAGATAAACAAGCTTGACTTGGTGCTTTATTACAAGCACGTTTTACACCTCCTGAAAAAAATCTTTAAAGTAACAATTATAAAAGTATCAAATCAAGAAAATGACAAGGCCGATGCATTAGCAAAGTTAGCTAATGAAATGACAGATTCTCAACGAGAACCAATTACAATAACAGTCCATAGTAAGCTAGCATTAGCACCAACTCTCCTTCAAGCTTTTAAAGTTAAAGAAAATAATGAAGAAGACGATTGGCAAAAGCCATTTATTATCTATCTTAAAGGTGGTGGATTACCAAAAGATAAATCTAAAGCTCATCAAGTGTCACAAAAAGCATTATGATATGCTCTTGTGAATGATATATTATATCATCGCTCAAATAACCAAATGTGATTGCGATGTTTAGAACCAAATGAAATTAAGATAGTGATGGCTAAAGTCCATGAATAATTGTGCGGAGCTCATCAATCAAAATCATAATAGTATAATGATAAGTGATATTCAAAAAAACTTGAGAAATATGATTAAATATTAAAAACAAATTTGAGAAATGAAGATTAAAACAAATCTAAGTAAAGATTAAAATAAGTTGAACCAACTTGACTTTAAATTGAATTGATCTTGATGAAAATCAAATTGAAGACACTTGAAAAGAAGTGAAGCCCAAAAGCCTTGACTTTGAATATTTTAAAAAACAAAGTGATAAAACTTGAAATATTAAACCTTTGAAATCCGAGATAATTAACATGAAGAATAAACCATGATATTATATAAGATTTAAGACACTAAAAAGAGAAATGAAAAAGAATTCCAGTAATTTGGAAAACTCAAATCAAATCCTTTTTACCCAACTTCAAAGATCAAAACATTAAGCATTAAATATGAAAGTTTGAAAAGATCTTACTTAAGTTACTTGATGGAAAAATAAAAATGAAAGATTTGCCTTGAAGAATACTCTCCTAAAATAAAGAGAGTGGTTGAAAAAGATGTGTAAATCTCCTCAAAATAAAAACTTGAAGTGAAAGAAACTGAGAGAAAAACCTTGAACACTTGAACCAAAAAACTTTTGAAATTTTTTTGCAATATGGGTCAACCAAGAGGATTTTTGCAAAAGAGATTCAAGTTACAAAAGCAACTCATTAAATAAAAAAATCAAGATATGGGTCAGCCGAAGCAAGAAGAAACAAGTGGGAAAAATTATGAGAGAAAATAAATACTGAAGAAATTTAATTTTGAAATTCAAAACACCTTTGATTTGAATTTGAATTAAGTTAAATTCAAGAGACATGTGACTACCAAGACATTAGAGGGAAGAGGTTTAAATGCACTTAATATAATTAAATAAATCCTAATTAATCATGAGATTAATTAAGGAATGAATTTGAATAATATTGAAATAAAATAAATCCAAATTTTAATTATGAAAGGGGCAGCCAAGACTTTCCTTGCATGAACAAATCTCTATTCAATGCTATTCAATTGATTACAAATTAAGAGAGATTAATTACGAAGGAAATTAAATTTTAAACATAATTTAAATTAAAAATAAAAGGAATAGGGGCTGACCATATTAGATTCCAAAAATAAGAAATTAAAAATGAGAAGTGCATAAAATCTATACCAAATTGATTTTAAATTTGAATTAAATTAAATTAATTCAAATAAAATCATTTATATCAATTAAAATAAATAGGGGGCAAGCCAAAACATGCCAAAAATAAATAAAACAAATTTGAAAATAATTTATGGCATGATTTAAATCAAATATTTGAATTAATTTAAATCAAATATATTATCACAAAAACCAATAAAATTCAAACAAACATGATGGAATATAAAAATTAAATAAAAATATTAATGTGAAAGATAAATAGAATAATAAGAGAGAAAATTGATAATTGTATAAATAATTAAATAAATCATGTCACATTCTAAAATAAATGAATAAAATATTAATTAAAGCATGAGAATTAATAAATGAAGTAATTAATAAGCTATACTCAATTTTAGATGTAATGGATAAAGCTTAAATCAATGCAGGTGATCAAATTATCTAAAAAGATAATTTCACAAAAATTGAAAATTAATGAAAAATAAATATAGAAAAAATATTCCAAAAAATCAAAATAAATGAGATGAAAATATTTTAACAATTATTTTTCATTTTTGTAAACTTTATTTGTCTTATTATGCAATTAGTATGAAAATTCTCAAACTATCCAAGTCCAAATTGATTTGACTTTCTTGAGCTGATTGAACAAATTGAAATTGGTGAATTTCCTAAATACTGAAAATAAAAATTAGTAGCTTCAAGCATATATTTGTCATCAATAAATTCTAAATTAATAATGACAATCATAAATATTTATATGGAAAACTTAACCTTCAAGGAAATTGTTAGTCTTCATTACATAAAGTTTATTATTATCAAATCCATTGTGCGATACACAAGATTTATACTCAACAATGTCATATGATGATCTAACTACTTCAACAAACACATCACCACCATCAAAATATTCATGCATAGCAACTTTACTAATTAGAGTATTTTTTTAGTATGGGAGAGTTGATGTAGTACATTATAAGTTGATCACAAAGTTTGTAACACATAATTATAAAAATAATCAAAAAATATATATGTTAATTATTCATGTGAATGTGTTATGATTCAAGGCATCTTGAATTGCATAAATGTATGTGTTGAGTCTAAAATTTCCAATATAATATTGTCCATATAAGGGGCATTAATTTATATGTAAAATCATTTCCATATGGCAAACACATCAATTGGTCAAAATATGCAATAAGTAAAGTGGAGACAATTTAAGACTAACCACTTGCACAAATTAAACTAGTCTAGATCCTTTTGGACTTATAAGCTAATAGGAGCTACATTGAAGTCTTGAGGTGGTGGCCATGGAAGGTTGCAAGTCAATCCAAGTTAATAAAATTACCACATCAACCTACTCTCCTTAAAAGAATCACATGCTATCACATTATCAATCAACCATTTTACCACCTTCAATATTTAAGGAACCACTCCAAATCCTTAGGGATTTTGAATTTTTCAATGGAAAACTATTGCGAGGTGAATAAAAGGAATCTCTTGACTATAAAAATTTATCTAAATAATTTTAATGAATTTATGAAGTTGTTGGTGAAATAAATCCCTTCTCTTTGGTTTGATGGCAGAGAAGATTTCTTCTAGTTAAGAAATTTTTTTTACATTTTTTTTATTTTGGTAACTCCGTAATAAACTTGACCCTAATCTTCATCTATATTTCATAAATTATCACATGGCCGAAGCTATGTACACTCGGTCGGTTTGTTAAACCAAATAAACTGAATTAAATAACTTAAAATAATCGAACCATCCAAACAATGTATAAAATGGAACCAAACTATAATCCAGTTTATTTGGTTCGGTTTTTTATTAAACTAAATACCATATAGAAAATTCATTATGTTTATGAACTAATTATACAATATATAAATTTGATATATTAAAAATTTCTTAGACAAATAAAAATCTATCAATTTATACAAATATCTAAGCATTTACAACCATTTCAATTTATTTGGTCTATTCAATTTAATCGATTTTTTTCTTTTTGAAACTGAACTGAAAACCAAATAGTTTAATATTAACAACCAAAAACCTAACTATGAGTTTGCAAAGCAAACCAACCAGACCAAATAATGTAAATTTAATTTGATTTTTCAGTTTAAATCGACTAGTGCACGCCCCTAGCCTCTCCTTTGAAAGATTTGAAAGATATGTTAAGTTTTCCAAAGTCGGCCAACTAGGCTTAAAAAATCTTGTCTTAATTTGGTTCTTTGGAAAATTACAATAAACTCTAGAAATAAAAACTACAAACATCCCTAGCCTTGCTATGTGTTTCCAACTATCTAGCATAAGAGAATTTTAAAAAATTAAAGCCATATATGTCAAATCAATCAGCTTAGCATTTTTATGAACTAGTATTGTTATTGCTTGTAATGGCCTTAATTTAAAAACTTGGAATTCCAAAAACTCCAAATCAATACTTCAAATATTCCACCAACATCTCTATGTATTTTCAAGTCCATTGGAGTTTGTAAACCTTAGTTATCCTAATTCAAGCATGTAAAAAATCAATCACCACCTCTCTAAATTATTAGCCATATGAGTCCATAGACACCTAATTTTGGATTTTGATGATAACAAATATAAGTTTGGAATTACTAATGATTTATTTTTTAACATTTTAGAAAAATTATCAAATTCAACAAGCCAAAACAATCATGTGCAATATTCAAAAGGTTTGATGGGTTTTAGTAATCCTTAAGTTGTATTTTGCAAAAATTTAATCAAATAGTTCACAATAAAATTAATTGAAAAATTTTGATCATTAATTTATGCATTATTCATCATAAAATTATATCATCAAAAAAAATTCAAAATTTGCATTTTCAATTTTTCAAAACCATGCACACATTATTTGGTTCACATAATTTCAAAATAAATACATAGCTTATGTTTAATTTATTTTGTGCAAAGTTATCCATGCAAAATTATTATTCATTCAATTCATTGTTAATGTAAATATTTTATTTAATATACAAAAATTTATTGGTTTTATTTATTATTCATTATATGCATAATATCCTTAACCCAAATTAAATCCAAATTTTCTTCTCAAATGAATCTATAATTAAACACAAACTTATGGAAAATTCAAAGCTGCATAATTTTTATTATTTTCAGTTTATATCACTTTAGTTGAGTTTATTTGAGCATATATTCATGCATTATAAATAAAATTATTTACATGTTTTCTCATTAAGCAATTCTTTCCTAAAATAACACAACCCAACTAATTTCTTTTGTTTGGTGGAAATTTCCAAGCTATATTTTTGGTTTTATTATTCAATTTCCCTCCTAATTCTCCATAATTTGAATTCAAATCCTCTCCCATATTCCCTATTAGCTATTGGGGTAAATGATTCAAGTTACTTTCCTAAATTGATTCAAATCATAGGGCCAAACACCTATTTCATAAAAATAAATTTATTCACAATAAAAACCTTCCTAATTCTTATTCCTAGCCATGACCCTATGTTATTATCCATCAAAAGCTTCTCCAAAACTATAAACTCTAATGTTTTTGAAGGTTAGACCATCTCTCATTTCCAAACCTAAGTCAAAACTTCAACATATTAAGAGTCAATTTTTATACTTCTATCAAATTATACAAAAAGCTCATTCATCTTAGATGGACATTTCATAGGTCTAATGTTAGGTTCAATTTCATCAAATTAAACCCATTAGTCATTTTCATCCAATCTAACCCTATAGATTTAATAAGGGTTTAAGATCAAAATTGATCCCTCAACTATTTATGAAGGACCAATTTAGTCTCAGACTAAATAGGATGACCAATTTGGTCCCTTGACTATTTGATCAGGGACCAAGTTAGTCCTTCTGTGTGAAAATAAAATGAGAAGAGAGTAGGATTTATTAGTTATCTACTTATTTTTATTTTTTGTTATTCCAAAAATACCCTGTAGTATTCATTATTTCTCTATAACTTTTCATTAAATTCCAAATAGAAGGACCAACTTGGTCCCTGATCAAATAGTCAAGGGACTAAATTGGTCCTCCTATTTAGTTTGGGACTAAATTGGTCTTTCATAAATAGTTGAGGGACCAATTTGGTCTTAAGCCCGATTTAATAACATTGAAATAGATCTAAATGTTAAACAAATTGACCCAAAACTCTTAACTTTTTGGACTCTAAGGTTGGCCTACATAATTCAAGTTTCTCTTGAACTCCCACTCTAGTCTTTAGTCTTATCAATAAGAAGAAAATCAACAAAATGCATACACCAAAGTACATCCTCCTGTAAAGGTCCCATAAGAATATTCATAAGTTAAGCAAAAAAATATGGGCTTAAAGCTAATCCTTGATGTAATCCCACTAAAATAGGAAAATACTTAGTTAATGCACCTTCTATTTGAACACAAAAGCTATAGCATACATATCCTTAATGGCTTAAATATAAGCAATATTAACACCAACTCTCCAAAGCACATCTCTTAAAACTTTATTATATGCTTTCTCTAAATCAACAAATATCATATGTAGATCCACCTCTATCAAATCTCTTAAAAAATGTATAGCATCCAGAGTAAACCTACCCATAATGAAACTAAACTGGCTTTAAGAAACTTTTGTATCACATCATAGACTATACTCAATTACTCTCTCCCATAATTTTTATGTATAACACATTAACTTAATTCTTCTATAATTTGCACACTATTTTGCACCACCTTTATTCTTAAAAATAGAAACTAATAACTCTTTCTTCATTCATTTAGCATTATTTTAATCTATAAATAATATTACCATAATAAATCACTACATTACCTACTACAATCGCCGCTACAGTGAATTTGTTGCAGATCGTAATAATTGTTATAATGCAATAGTTGGTCATCATTAAATTTAATAAAAACTTTAAAATTTATTATTTAAATAATTATTATTAAACTCAATTGTTTGTATATAATTTTATGTATCAAAATGATTGAAATGAAGTATAGAATATTATAAAAATATGGGTAGTCAATTTTGAAATATGTGAAACATAATGTATAAATTTCAAGAGAAATTTTATTCTCACCTTTTAATTTTTTTTGGTATTACAAGTTCAACTCATAGTGAGTTCTTAGGTCAAATGCCAAACATGCTAGAAGTTATATTGATCTCATAGTAGATTCCTAAGTTTGGAATAGCCAACTTGACTAATCATCTTATTACTATTACACTGTCCACCATATAAAAAATTATTGCTAATTCAACTTATTCATTGTATTTCATAAGAGTGCCACAGTTGAGGAAAGTGGAGTGGCGAGCTCTCTTTTCTTAATTCCTCAAGTGGAGGGCACCATCAATAAAGAAAGGGAAGCTCCTATAAGAATGAGTTAGTAGCTCATCTCATATTCTTTATTCATCCCAAATTTTTAACTCATAAGACTTGAAAAATCTTCACACAAAAATAAATTAGTAGTTATAAATAAAATATCATTCACATAAATCTACACAAGAAGAATATCAAGTTTTATTCTTTTGATAAATAATGTAATATCAACAGACCTTTTAACAAAAAAAATTTCCAACAAAAAAGTACTAAGTATATCATACTAAGATAAGCCACTTGTTTCAAACCATATAAAACCTTTCTCAACTAATATACATAATCAGGGTATAATGAGCTTTCAAATCTGAGTGGCTATTCAACAAACATATTTTCTTATATTACACCATTAAAAAAAACACTCTTAACATCCATCTTGAAATTTTTAAAGCCTTTAAAATAAACAAATACAGGCAATAATCATATGGCCTCTAAACGAGCAATAAATACAAAAGTTTTCTCAAAAACAATGCCTTCAATTTGATTAAACCTTTTAGCCACAAACCTTACTTTATTCCTAACAATAACTCTTGAGTTATTTAATTTATTTTTGAATGCCTGCTTAGTTTTAATTACACTTTGAGTTGAGGATCTAGACACTAATTCTCAAACATCATTTCTAACAAATTAATTCAATTCTTCCTATATTGACTTTACCCTAAATTCATTAGATATCGCTTCTTCAACATTAGCAAGTTTAATCATGGATATGAAGGCTACATAGCTAACTTCTTCTCTAAGGCTATTTCTAGTCGTAACTCTTGTAGATGGATCTCCTATGATCAAATCACGAGGATGACTTGAAACATATCTCCACTTTCTGGGTAGTCTCCCCTAGCATCCACATTTTCTTCCAAACCCTAAGTCTCAATTTTGGTAACTAAATCATCATCATCTAAAGAATCTCTGGACATGGAGGTGACAACAAATTCATCAAAAATAACATGCACTGACTTTCTAACAATAAAGTTCCACTATCAAAGATTCTATAAGTCTTTCCTACAGAGTAATCAAGAAAGATCGCCTCATCAAATTTAGAATCAAATTTCCACGACATTTTTTACATTATTCAACACAACATTTACACCCAAAAATATGCAAATGAGATAGATTTGGAGCCTTACCTGTGACAAGCTCATAAGAGGTTTTATTTAGTTTGAATATAATATATACTCAATTCAAAATATAGCAAGCTCCATTAACTGCCTCAACCACAACATACTTAGAAAGTTTGTACTCCCTAAAAATAGATCTAGTGACTTTTATAAATATTTTATTCTTCCATTTTGTTATAGTATCCTAAGAGCTGAAAAAATGTGTTATATCCCTGTTTCATTATAGAAAACTCAAATTTATCATTTTCAAATTCTCCATCATGATCACTACGAATAGATGAATGCTACAATCATATTTTAATCAAAATAGCTTAGATTTTAGATTCAGAAAAAGATGCATTTTTGTGTCTTAGAAATCTCACTTAAGTAAATCTCGTGAAATCATCGACAATAATAAATTTGTATACTTCACCACAAACTAAAGGTACTTATTGGTCCAAACAAATTCATATGAAGAATCTAAAGGACATAAAGTGACAGTGTCTAAAGTAGAATTAAAAAAAGATTTAGTTTGCTTAACATGTTGACTTACATCATCACAGAAATGGTTATTAGTGAAATTTAATCTAGGCATACCACTAACCAAGTTAGCCCATGTAATCTTCCTAAGTGTATACATGTTGGCATGACACAGTCTCATATGCTATAACTAGGACTCATTTAGTGTGGATTTAAGACAAATAACTAAAGAATAACCTAAGTTATCAAAATCAATCATATAAATATTATTAACCCTAACAACTTCCAAAATAATTTTATCTTTTAAATCAATCAAGCATTTATCGTTAAGAAACTTTACATTAAAAGCCTTATCACATGTTTGATTAATGCTAAATAAATTGTGTTTCAAACCATCAGCAAGAAAATCTTTTCTATAGATAGAGAATTTTTTATACTAATAGTGCTTGACCTGAGTACTTTATAAATTCTTTGTCTTCAAAGGTATCATTTCATCCACTTTTATGTTTCAATGGGATGAATTTGGGTTTGTCTCCCATCATGTGTCTCAAGCATCCACTATCTAAGTACTACATACCTCCACCAACCTCTGAGTGAAGACACATCTACAAAACAAATTTAGATTACTTTTGTGGAAACATTTAGGTTAATTTTTTGAGAACCCAGACTTGTTTGAGTTCCATACATCTATAAATAAAAAAGTTATAAAACTTATTAGTATTTTTTGAAATCTATGCATATGTTGAGTTTGTATGTAAATGATGTATGCATAGATTAACAATGTATTTAATTATATCACAAGAAAACATTGAATTTTAAGGAAGTTATTTGTTTTAAATTTTCTTTTTGAGTGTATTCTTTTTATAGTTTTTTGCCTCCTTTTTTTAAATTTTTATTAACACATTCAAGAAAGTCAATTTCTAACTCCTTATAATCATTTGTAATTTTTCATATTCCTACATGTGCTGAGTTTTTTCCAAAGAAAAATATTTTCTTTAAAATTATATATTTTCTTTTCAAAGGTTTGAATGCAATGTATAATTCATAACAAAAGTTTAAGAGCTCTTCAAAACTAAGATTGCTTTTCTATTTATCATCAAAAATGCAAGAATCTCCTTTTGCATCAAACAGAGGTTTGTGACTTCTTCAGAAGAGTCTGAATTTGAATTGATCCATAAAATATGTTGAGTCCTTTTTTGTCCATCTTTGCATCTTTTTTCCTCTTATACATCTTTCTGATTGTTATTCTTGAGTAAAGAACACTCCCATTTGATGTGACCTAATTTCTCACATTCAAAACAGATAAGAGCAATAACCATTAAGAAATTTTTTATTTTACCTTTGTATTTCTTTCAATCGAATCTCTTTTTTCTATCTTTTAGGAAGTTTTTAAACTTTCAAGTTATGAGTGCTACCTCCTCAATGTAGTCAAAGATATTTACTTTCAAAGCAATCATCTTTTCCTTTTTTTCTATCACCTGTGCCAATATTTCTTCACATATTTTTTTGTTCATAAGTAATAACCAAGCAATTGATCAATTGAATAAACAAATAAATCTTTAAATTCAAAAATAATCATAACCTTTGCATCCCAAGATTCAACCAAAAAAAAAAACAATTTTATTGACTTTTTCAGTATGTATAAACTCTCCTTTTAATGCATGCAATGAAGTGATGATTTTTGTGAAACGTGTGTACATGTCAAAAATAGACTCATGAGATAATACATAAAAAGTTTGTGATCATATAATAGCAAGTTAATACAAGATTATTTAACCTTGCTAATTTATTCATAAGTAACATATAATTTTTCCCGAATTTAATTACCAATTTTGCAAGTGGAAACATGCACATAATCCTTAGACTTTAAAGCACAAAAAAACATTTTGAACATTTAAAATTTAATTGACCTAGTTTCATACTTTCAATTGACCACAAATCAAAAGGAGTTTCAACATGTTTGTCACTAACAATTTCATGTGGGGGTAAATATCATACCTCTATCATATTCCACATCTAAAAATCAATTAATTTAATAAAAAAATAGACAGATGAATTTTCTAAAAATCAAAAAGAATATTATCAAATAGAGAAGATCAGTTAATAAAGTACCCTTTAATTATGTTTTTATTCCCTAGATCTATCATAACTGAATCTATTTATGATTATTAGACCGTGAAATAAATAACCCGCTCTGAAACTACTAGTAAGAATAACATATCCAAAAGAGGGATGAATTGGTGTGCTTTAAAAAAAAAAATAAATAAAAACAATCAAATCTAACCTTTAAAGTTCAACGAGAAAGAAAACCTAAAATCAAATATAACCAAACAATACAAAAGAAAAGAACAATAGGAAAAAA
The DNA here is from genome assembly GCA_021442155.1 of Cymbidium sinense. Classification (NCBI taxonomy): domain Eukaryota; kingdom Viridiplantae; phylum Streptophyta; class Magnoliopsida; order Asparagales; family Orchidaceae; genus Cymbidium; species Cymbidium sinense. Next base: position 16,576,436 of record CM038229.1, on the reverse strand, counting down.
TAACTAAAAAAGGTAGGGCACAATGATTTACAATGGTTAGACCCAACGGACCTACGTCTACTCTCCAAATCTCCTCTAATAGTTCCACCATCCCTTTTTTAGCATAAGAAGCTAAAGTAGAGATGCCTCTCTCCTTAATGGGTATGGAGAAACTCTACACCGCTCTCCTTCTCTTTCAAGACAAGAAGGATGTCACTCATTCTCCAAGGTATAAAGAAATTTCTTTCAATAAAGAAAAATCTCACACAAGTCCTCTTCAAGAATAATCTCTCAAGTTAAAGCTTAACTCTCAATTACAAAATAGATGAAAAAGAACAACCAAAATAAAGTGCAACCTCGCCATTAAAAGATCTCTTAAGAGAGACAAGAGTAAAGAATTCTACCACTTTTTTTTAAAGTGATCACTCTACCCAAAGCCACCCTAAAGCTCTCTCATGTTCAAGTGATATGTTAGACTCCCCAAATGGGGGTATTTATAGAGGAAAATTTGAATAAAAAAATTTAAAATTAAATTTTAATAAAATTGACCTAATCGTACTATACAATCAACCATTATTTTAAAAGATCAATTCAATTTTCTAGGGCTTAGGGATTTTGGACAATATGATCGTCCCATCAGCCATTAAATTTATATTATTTGACCAAGAGTCATACTGTATAAACAGTACAAACTAAAAAAATCAGCTTTTTATTTGTTTGGCCTATACGATTTCATTGTATAGTATGAATTCAACAACAACAAGAAGCCTTTATCCCACTATGTCTACATGAATCCTTCTTCTCCATTAGGTCCTATTAAGTGTCAATTTAATTTAATTCTAATAAACTGAGATCATCTTTTACACATCCTAGCAAAATCTTTTCAGGTCTACCTCTACCTTTCTTAACATAAGACAAATCTAATATATCTACACACATAATTGGGTCATCAGACGACCGACACTTTATGTGACCAAACCATCTAAGGTGACTCTCTAATCTTATCTGCCACTGGGGTTACTCCAACCTTTTCACGTGTACATTCATTTCACATTTTATCTCTAAGAGTAAAGCCACTCATCCACCTGAGTCAATAAGATAAAAAAATTTTATTGTATCCACAAATTCCAAATTCAAATCGAGTAATTATCATATAAATTTGTATTGTATGATATACATCATACTATACGATCAATAAAATTAGGAAAAATTATAATTAACCGACTTAATCCTGACGGTTGAAATTAATAACCAAAAAGTAACAATCATACAATATGGTTAAGTCAATTTTGACAATTTTCTTAACTATGGATACTGAAATTATTTATCAAAAGTGGAGAATCATCAAGTACGATTTATCAAAAAAATAATTTAAAATTTTCATTATATTTCCTCAAGTGTGTGTGTGTATTTGATTATTTTTCATCATTCACATGCCAATTATATAAAGACAAAATACAAATATCATATTTTTGGTATTGACTTGGGTCGTCTGGTATCAACTGTTCCTCATTTATAGTTTTCATAGGCTATTCCTTGATCTAGCTCTTTAAAAAAGCTATTATTCATGTTCTCTAAATCAATTTTTATTGAGTTGCTTATTTGTAATACCTGCATTGAAAACTTGTCATATTGTGCACATACAAATAATTAGTAAGAATAATTATTCAATTAAAAATATTTATACAACAACAACAACAAGCCTTAATCCCACTAAGTGGGGTCGGCTACATGAATCCTTCATCTCCATTGTGTCCTATTATGTGTCAAATTCTCATTTAATTCAAGTATACTAAGATCATTTTTTATACATCTTAACCAAGTCTTTTAGGTCTACCTCTACCTTTTTTTAACATAAGGCAAATCTAATGCATCTACTCTCCTAATCGGGTCATCGGACGGCCGACGCTTTATGTGGCCAAACCATCTAAGGCGACTCTCCCTAATCTTATCTACCACTGGAGCTACTCCAACTTTTTCCAACATACTCATTTTGCATTCTATCTCTAAGAGTAAAGCCACTCATCCACGAGCATCCTCATCTCGTAACACTTAACTTAGTCTTATGCTTCTCTTTTATTGGCCAACATTCGCACCATAAGTCATCGGTCTTACCACCATCTTATCCCTTAAGTTTAAGTGGAACTTTTCTATCACATAATAGAGATGCATTCCTCCACTTCAACCATCCAACTTGAATTCTACTAATAACATCTCCATCTATTTCACCATCATTTTGAACAATAGAGCCTAAATATTCAATCACGACTCTTATTAATGACTTGCTCACCTAAAGTCACAACACTACCACTAAAACTTCTACAACTAAAATTACACTCCATATATTCAGTTTTAGATCTACTTAAATGAAAACCTTTAGACTCTAAAGTTGACCTCCATAATTCAACTTTCTGTTGGACTCCCTCTCTAGTCTTATCAACAAGAAGAATGTCATCAGCAAAAAACATACACCAAGGTACATCTTCTTATAAATGCCTCGTAAGAACATCCATAACTAAAGTAAAAAGATAAGGGCTTAATGTTGATCCTTGATGTAATCCAACTGAAATAGGAAAATATTTTGTCAATCCTCCTTGTGTTTGGACACAAGTAACAACTCTAGTATACATATCCTTAATGACTTGAATATAACCAATATTAACTCCTTCGTTTCTAGAACTCTCCAAAGAACATCCCTTGAGACTTTATCATAAGCTTTCTCTAAATCAATAAATATCATATGTAGATCCTTCTTACTTTCTCTATGCTTCTCCATCAAACCTCTTAACAAATGTATAGCATCCATAGTAGATCTACCTGGCATGAAGCCAAACTGATTGTGAGAAACTTCTGTATCACATCATAACCTATGCTCAATTACTCTCTCCCATAGTATTCAATTAAAAATATTTATGATCACAAAAATATGTAAAGACTCAAGGGGTTAACAAGTATGAGCAAATTTATCGAATATATTCTCTCCAAGTTAAATCTTTAGCACGTACACCTGTTAAGGTCACCTATCTGATACGTTGAGCGAGTTCACCCAGAAGCTACATCTTGTATGAAATGCTCTCCTGATTACCAAGCGGATGTGACTTAGTTTAGGATGAGCTCCGCAACAAGCTGCCTGACTGAACTATTCGCTTGCATTAAATTGAGCTTCATAATTAGTTGTTTGGATTGGAATATACCATATACATAAACAATTATAATGGAATAGTGTTTTAAAAATATGTTTGATGCAACTAAATTTATTAAAAATGCATCATTATTATTCATAATGCTTGATGATATTGTTGAAGTTAGAGAATATCTTGTAATGCAAGTGATTATAGATAACGCAAGTGCATATAAAGCAATGAAGAGAATATTAATGGAGAAAAACAAATATCTATGTTAAACTCTTACGACAACCTATTAACTTGATTTGATGCTAGAAAAACTTTAAGACTGGCTACAATTAAAAAATCTTAACTAAAACAAAAAAGATAAAAATTTCATATATAAATATAATTGAGTTTTGAATTTAATAAGAATGTTTTTTAATAAAAATCTTGTTCGACCAGCCTAAGGGTGTGAGTTAAGCCAACTCATTAGCCAACTCAAGCTTGGTTCAATAAATAGCTTGTGAGCTGTCCTCAATGAGCTAATAAGCTAAGCTTCAACCAACCCTAACTCGACTGATTAAGTCACAATAAAAAATATTAATATATAATGCACTTAAAATATATTAAATTTAATAATGTAAACATAAAGTTGTTAAAATTACTTAAAATATATATTTTATTCTCTTATAACAAGTAATTTCCTATAATTTTCTTCTAATTTCTCATTCCTATTATTCTTTTTATTTCAATAATGCATGAATTAGAATTATTTTATCCCTTTGATACTAAATGAGCCGACTCATGAATTGAGTCGAACTCATAGAATAAAGTTCAAGCTCAAGCTCAAACTCATTTAATTAATCAAACTCAAGCTAAGGGAAATTTTGAACTCGACATAACTCGTTTACACTCCTAGACCAGCCATCCCAATATTTGCTGCTGTTTATTTGACTTTACAAAACATCCCTAGAGTGAGAAATTAATTAGATAGAATGTTTACTTCTAAAGAATAGAATAATAGTGCATGAAATATATATATATAAATATATATATATATATATATATATATATATATATATATATATATATATATATATATATATATATATATATATATATATTTATATATAAAGTAAAAAAAGTTTATATATAGAGAGAATACTTTTAGGCAATGTGTGACAAACAATCCTAAACCTACAAAGCCATTGGTTGAAAATTTAAGAATGAATGATGGTGAAAAGTGTCCTACAATGGGCTTTATCTAAGGTGCTATAAACAAGCCAAAAGAACAAATAACAAAAAACTATGATAAACAAGAATCATTATACTAAAGACCTGAAAAATTATTGACAAAAAAATGGGACAACCAATTACATCATGATTTACATTTGGCTAGATATTTTTTTAAATCCTCTATCTTATTTTGATGGTAGCTTCTTTCAATGTGAAGGTTAAAACTAATTTGTACAAATGTATGGAAAGAATGATAGTCATCAAAAGATTTTCAGAAAGTTGATAGACAACATGAAGAATTCAGCACAAAAAGAAAATGTTTAGCAATGAAAGTTACATATAAAACACATTCACCTGCTAAAATGTCAATCAACTTTGCTTGTCAATCAACTTTGCTTAATATTAAACTTATAATTAAGTATGTTAAATATATAATTAATATTATTTTAATTTTATTCATTCTAACCCATGATTTAGAGCATTTGTGAATACACTTTGAAGATGAAACATCATAATTAAAAGTATTCACAGTTAAAATCCTTAGTCTAATATGTTCAGCTTCTACATGTAAATGAAATTGAAGCACATTCAACCAAGTGAATATAAATAAGAAATTAATTGGCTATGACTTAGACAAATAAATTAATTTATTTCATGTACAATAAGAAATTAAAAGATAAATACCTTAGATTAACTTCATCAAGGATGATCAAAATTATTTAATTCAAAATTATTTAATTCAAAATTATTTAATTCAAAATGATTTGTCATCAGATGATGAATAGATAATTAATCAAGATGAGAAAAGAGATGAAGAAAGTGTTGTTGAATCAAACATTAATATAAAGATATTAAAATTTATCCTAGCAATGTAATAGAGATTAGTGCAAGTTTGCAACAATCCACTAAACATAAATGAGTTCAAAAATCAAATACCTTAAAAGGTCAATAAAACCCATTCATTATGAAATATGGAATGAACTATTATTTAATATTTTCTTATTACCATAATCTTAATGTAGAAAAAAAAGAGGAAAGAGATAATATTAGATGAGAAAGAAGATGAATGAGATAACTCACATGAGAGTGTTAGGAAGGATGATAGAGTCATTAAATATCACGACAACTTTTTAGATATCCTACTAGAGATGAAGAAAATGATGATGTTGACTTTAGAGCATAAAAGATTTTACTTAAAATGTAGCTATATCTCATGTTACTAAATTTTATATTTCTTTTGAATTTGAACACATATTCGATTATGTTTTCTTCAAATGTATCTTTTATAAATTAAGGTTATATTTTTTTAATGAACTTTGTATGCATATAATATTTCATAATTTTACAACTTATTTTATGTTTTAAATTTGAAACTAACACCTCAATTTGTTTCGAAACTTGTGTTTCAATTCAATTAAGAAAATCACCTCGATTCCCAAAATATTTTTTTTTAACATTGCTCCTGATCAAGCTTTAGTCTAGATATCATGGATCCATCATCTTAGACTATTAAGATCAAGGACATTTAGCTTAGGAAGATAGTAGACCCAACCCAATCATGAGATGTTATGTTAGCAACCATAAATTTTATTCTCAAAGTTAGTCTTGTGAGCTTGAATCAAAAAAAGAAAATTAAGAATTTTCTATACATATAGTTTCAAAGAAAAAAGACAAAAATATGCAAGACTTACATTATTTAAATGAGTAAAAAATTCCTGCCAAAAGAAAGAAAATGAGACAACATAATTATACATAACTAGAGCTACTCGACTTTCAACATACAATCATGTTTACCTATAGGCCACTACCTTCCATATGACTCCATTAGCGTAATTGAAACCATGCTTACCTATGACTTTATCCTAAAGGATATGACATACAACACATGATATATGTCCTTAAGTGAAGAACTCTAATGCTTAAGGGTTTTGATCACTAATTAATTTTATATTTCTCCCTCTCCAAAAGATATAATAGAGGAAAAATAAATTTAAATATATAGCTATAGAAGGTCTTAATTTTTATTTAGAATATTCTTTTAGTTAATTTTAAGATTATTTATCATCATTATTAAAGTTGATAGAAAATATTTTATCTTATGAGCCTAGCATGAAATTGTTTATATCCACAATCATATTCAATATGAAAGTGAAGATAATAAGTAATCAAAGTAAAATTAAATAGTCATTGTGTCGTGATGTAAGTAAAAGAATAGGTACCAGGCTGATGTAATTTAGTAATCTACTTATACATATCCTGAATAAAAATAAAAAAGGGTAGTCGAGTCTTACCCAAAAAGCTAAAATATTTTTAAAAATAATTTTTTTTTTTGTTCCTAGACCTTTCTCCTAGTTCAAAGTTACATATGTTCACTAGGATTAGACCAACTTCTATTAGGTCAAAAAACTAGCTTATAATTTATTTTACATATAAAATATTTTAAAAAAAATACTATAAATAAAATATTTTGAAGCTAAGTAGAGTCATCACAACACAACAAAAATATAACATCATAGAGCAGAAATATGACATAACAAATCCTGTAAAAAATATAAGGAAAAATAATTGTCATATGTTGAGCATTGATAGAAGAATATCTCTATTCTAATATAGCAAAATAAGAAACACAATAACACATCATAAAATAAATATAATAAATAATCTTGAGTTCTAACTACACTCAAGTAGCATTAACCCGTGTATCAAAGGGTCTGTGCATCAAAATGACTTAACTATATCCTCCATATACTATCGGGCAATAGGGTTGTAAACTATTATAACACCTATGTGTATAGAAGTTGGTGTATCCTATGGCTAGCTCATTTTGTTTTGATGACTTTACAAACTAAGGCTTATCACTTGATCATAAATCTAAGTAATATGCTTTAAACTAATTAAGCTTATTTAATCATCACATGAGCTATGATTATAATTAAAAGTTTTTATTATTAGATGAACCAACACCTAATAATAATAGTTAATTATTTCTAATTATAGCTTAACATTGTTAACTCCATGAGCCTTTATATATTTTTGTGATCACAAACATTTCAAGTTGAATAGTTGTTGTTTCAAATGTCTATAGGCAGTGATAAACTTTTAATATAGGTACTATAAATAAGAGCTAGATCAAGGAAGAACTCAAGAAGACTACAAATGAGAAACAATATAAGCCAAAAGATCCATATCGTGGCCATAATTATAATTCAAAGTATTTGTATAAATATATAATTTTCTTGTATTCATGTAAATGATATGTGAATGATGAAAAATAATAAAACACACACACACCTAAGGGAATACAAAATAAAAAATTTAAATTAGATTTTTTTTTTGAAATCATACTATATAATTTTAATTATACAAGATGGTTTTTTTTTGTTAAATGATGTAAGCCACAATAATTAAATCAGTTAACTCAAAAATTGCCAAAATTATTCTAATTATACTATATGATCTCTAATCATATTATATTATTATTCATATTTATTATTTATTTTCAGCCACTAATATTAAGTTAATTAATTATATTTTTATCTAATTTGATTGATTGTATAGTTTGATGTATATCATATAATATGAATTTATTTGATAATTAATCAATTTAAATCTAGAAAAAAAATTACCTTACTGAGTTCATACTATGAGATGAAATCATGCAATCCAAACAAATAGAGAGTTGATTTAGTTTGTATTGTTTGTACAGTATGACCCTTGGTCATACAATATAATCTTGAGATGGGATTGAGCTGATTTTTGTCAGTGAGGTTACCCTTTATATCATTTAGTATTTCTAAAACCTAGAAAATTAAACTAATCAAATAGTACACTGGCTATTCGTATAGTACCAATGAGTCAATCTTATTAAAAATTAATTTTTAATTGTTTAATTCTGACTCTTTCATATAAATGCCACCTTTGGGTAGCTTAACTTTTTAACTTAAATATGAAAGAGCTTATGGGAGGCTTAGGAAGAGTGATCTCTTAGAGAAAACTAGGGAGAATTCTCTCTTCCTCTTTTCCCTAAAGATATTTTTGTTAGTGAGGTTGACCTTTCTTTGGTTGATTCTTCTCATCCACCTTGCCATTAAGACATGAGCTTTAACTTGAGAGATTTTTTTTATAGAGAGCTCGTGTGAGATTTTTCTTTGTTTAGAGAAGTTTCTTTGTACCATAAAGGGAGTGGTATCTTTCTTACCTTGAAAAAGAAGAGTAGTGTAGGGTTTCTTTATTATCCATTAAGGAGAGAGTCATCTCCACCTTAGCTTCTTGTGCCTAGGGAGGGATAGTTGAACTTTTGGAAGAGATTTGAAGAGTGGACTAGGTTCATTGGGCTGAATGGAAGAGATTTGGATAGTTGAACTTTTCTTAATTATTTTGATTGGAGGGATGAGGAATTTTCACAATGTATCTAAGAAATGAATTAATTAGGTACTTGAGATTAAATTATATTTATTTATTCAAATCCCTTTCAACCATGGTTTTCCACATTGAACCATGGGTCAGGGGGGTTTAGCTAGGGTAATTTTGGTTGAGTGAGTCACTTAGTGTTAACTTTTCTTTAAATAATTTTATTTAAATTATTTTGTAATGATTTTTAATTCACCTTAATATAAATTAGGTCCATTTGGCTAGGTTGAACCATTTGTTTAAAACTAACACACTTGAATAGGTCAAATGGGTTGAACCAAGTTAAAGTTACCTTCCAAACATCTTTGACTAATACTGCTCTCAATGATTTATATTGACTTGCCTATTTGGTTAGGTTAACTCACTAAAGAATATGGTTGCAAATGAGCTAAGCTGAGCCAAGCAAGATATTGTTCAAGCTTGAGCTTGTTTATCAAAAAAGTGTTCAAGCTTGGCTCGAGCTCAAATAAAGCTTCTAGATATTGTGCAAGCTCAAGGCATTTAAATTCCTGTTTGTTCTTAGTTTGAGCTCAACTTAAGCTTGGTTTATTTAATGATTATTAGTATTTTAAATGAGTAACATGTTTAGCTGAATAAGAACTTAGGCACTTCATTCATGCCATCAAAGATGCATTTACTTTGAAAACATTTTTACTTCTATAAGATGGCTTGCTAGTTTTAATAGAAATTGCAAAATTAGTTAGTCTTTTAATACAATCAACCTTCATGCACATTCATAAGTAGGGACTAATTCAAGGAGCCATGGTAATCTTCACTTATGAGTCACACATACCTTATTCTTATTAATTTCATAGCAAGTTTGCTTTACAAATCACTTATAGAGTCTATAATTAATATCAACAACATGATTAGATTGATGAATTCGATGCTCATTAATGAATTATATACACATAAATATATGATCATTACCAAAGACAAGTATTGCATAAAGCTTGTACCCCAACACTGATGGCCTTGAATGTATAACTAACATGGCTTTGATATTAACTTGATAAGAGTTATGGGAATCACATCTAGTCACTAGCATACTAATGGCTACATCAAAGTAAGCCAAAATGATGTAGATTGAATCCTAGAATAAGCTAAATCATAAAATTACTCTTAGCTAACTTCAACTCAAACTAGCATGAGGAGGCCTTCTTGACAACCAGTTATCATATAAATCGAATTAAATATTAGATAAGACATCAGGCAAGGATTACTGCACTATATGTTCACGAATTATGGTTTGAATTATTATAATTATGACCAGCTAAACATCACCAGACCAACAATTAATGATTTCACCTTTGAAAGTGCAGATGACTCAGTGTTCCTAAGCCTTATAGAAAGGTAAAACCAGCTCCACTTCTTTGAAGTTAGGTTTTGTCTTCATCCTTAGTCATCACAAAGAAATTTACTAAAATTATATTTTTATTGTGACATTTGCTTATAGATTTATGTTTAAAGGATTTAGGGTTAAGTCCTTATTTAGAGAATACCAACCTTAAAAAATGATATTAATTAGTAATATAAACTGCTAACATATAAAGGTGGGCTACTTTTGTGGTCACCAATACACCTCTAATTGATAACTAAGATTAACTCCTTGCCCAAACAACTTTCACATACTGTGAAAGCCTTAGCTATTATTTTTTTATACCAATATGTTAAACTGCCTCTTCTCTTTGTCTTCAAAGGTCATTGTATTGAATATACTAATAATTAAGAAAAAAAAACTAAACTTCAAGTCTCGGTTTACCATTATTTCCAATTTTAATTAATGAGATAATAAAACTGTGGATAACACAGCTTATTCCATTTTAAGACATTCTTAACAAACGAGGTTGGATGAATAAATGACCTCATCTCTTCTAAAATGTTGCATTAATGTTCTATAGTTTACTTGCACTAATAACATGGTTGCAATAAATTGCAAAAAAGGATATGTTTACACTGTGAAGCTTGTTAAGCTAGGAGTGATAAACCATGCATACCCATTGTTTGTAGCCAATAAAGGGCTTTCAATCACTTAGACCTTGCCTAGTGATCAATTAAGGAAGTGCAATGACTCAAGGTGTAAGTCATACGCTTAAACTGCTTCATTTTTAAGCCAAGCGAGCTTATTTTGAAAATTTACAGGTTGCCGCAAATCTATCTTCGTGTGGTAAAAATTGCAGGTGGTACACTTATGTGTACTTTATTGGCCAATTTACTAAGTTAAGCCACACTGAATTTATATTTTATTAATTACTAATAAGTAATGCAAATAACCAAAACCTTTAATTAAGAGAATGAAGTAATTCTAATTTGATTTGCATTGTTAGACTTTTTGTTTAGAGTGGAGGAGTCCCTCACTAAGGTGCTCCCTCAAAAAGATTTATGAGTAAGTTCATACAATAGTGAAATTTTAGTGAATCTAAGATAAGCCCATTCTTAATGTTAAGATTGCAAGAGGATTGCAGGATAATTTTAAAAAATGACTATCAAATGACTTATAAGTTCAGAACTAAAGCACTAAATATTGAGTTACGACCATGGAGAGGGTTGGGCTATTGGAGTGCCAAACATAGTTATGCTTTTATAAAATGATCAAACTAACTATGAAGTATCTAGTCTCGCTAAAAATAACCTAAGACTGCATAAAAATTATCTATTGTGAAGAAACCTAAAGATCAGTCATCTTCACATTTTTTTATTATAAGTATATTATATTGAATAATGGAAAAAATGGTGTAAGCTTGATTGTAAATCTAATGATGAAATATTCTTAGGTTATTATATATCAGGTAGAGCCTATAAGTTTAAAAAAATCTTTAATGAATCAACTCATATCATATTTAATAAGAATCTAATTATTCTTATTAGAAATAATATGATTGATGATGAGACTGATAATTTTTTAAAAAAAATTTAAAAGATAAAATGGATGATTCTTTAGCTAATGAATAGAAATATAATAAGAATCACTTTGAAAAATTGATTATAAAATATTAATCTCAAAGAATTTTGAATAGAAGCCATAATATATTGTGTTATTAATGATCCTCATTATGATAAATCAATAGTATATGAAAAATAAAGGTTTTTTTGCTATAAGTTAAGAGAGAAGTGGTATAGAATATTATATATCTAACGACTAAGCTTGTCCTATCCTTTGATTGAATATGTAAAATTATGGCACCATTGAGGATGACATTTGATAAAGAGCTTCTAGAAATCTAAATTGCATGATAAAAAAGACATGATCCATTCGAAACTAATTCTCGGGTATCAATTAATTCTTAAGAGTCTATTATTGTCAAAAAATTAAAATGATATGTCATAATTATGACTAAGTTTGTCACATCCCCAACGATAACCTAAGACCCATCGAAAGAGATGTAACAAAGAGAGTAAATTTAGATAACTGAATTTTTCTTAAACAACTATTCTAAAAACCTTATATACCATACAATAGTGTAAAAGATCAACACAGTCGTCTAAATTCACCCAACGAAATCACAAAAACATTTGAATAAATAAATCTCCACATTTATAGCGGGCAGAAACAAACCAATTAAAACTTTTAATACTAACTACAGAGCATCTAAAACACTAGATATCAAAACAATACTTTTGTAAAATTTACTGAACTTACCTTCAAAATTTATTTACAATGTTTCCCCTGAACAACTTCCAAAAAGGGGCAAAACTTACTTCTCTACTTTTTCCTTTCCCTTCCTTGAAAAATAGTTATACTAAACTAATAAGTCATATGACTTAGTAAGATAAACAATCTAATACATAATTGAATTATATAAGAATAGAATGTTAACATGCTTGTGAATTAAATAATTAGAATAAAGGTTTCGTACAAATCAATTTGGTTTGTACAGTTGCACAATAACTTATTATCAATTCTTCTCTTCTTGAAACATGATATACACAATACTACATAACACATATATATTAAAGGTAACTTTAAAATATGTCATGTGTAGCTATCAAAGTTATTAGCGAATATATCATAACATAAAAGCAATGTAAAATTTCCTTTATTTCTATAGGAGACCCTTTTGTCTCACTAGGAAACCCTTTTGTCCCAATTTTTGCGCAAATAATATCATAATATTTGGTCAATTTTCCTGATTACTATTACATGACATGTTTAAGCTAAGTGTGTTGCATATCCACATTTTTAACAGTGCAAAAGATAGTATGCACATAACCAGAAATAAGTTGAAATAATCATTGAGTGACATAAACATGGAACTATGTATATGATTTATTTTCAAATAAACTTTTAATGGTGATTATATGAGAACATACATTGTAGACAGTCAATATTGTACTTAACAAAAATATAGAGAAGGATAAACATACTTTATGTATTAGAATTTGTAAATCTTACCTAAGTGGCGAACTTCTTCTAGAAAACGAGATACCTGAAACCTCTTAATAGTATCGACAAGACTTTTCCTCATACGAATACTATTTCAATATATTCAAAAAGCTTGATGCTTTAAAAATTGAAATTTCAGATGACTAATTAATCACTAGTAATTTATAATAATTTATTAAAAGAGTTTAAATATTGTATTTTATCAATTATTAAAACTTATAAGTTAATGTGACAGTTGTCACCCGCACTTCCTGCTACAAACCTCTTTATTTATGCTTTATTCCTGTTTAATTATAATAATAAGATGATCAAAATATAACTAGAATATTTAAAATTTCTCACAATAAATTTATTTTAAAATAAAATTATGTTAAAAATATTAAATGACATATATAAATTTTATGACATAAATTCTACATTTTAATCCATATCTATACATAGCATACATAAAACTAATTTTTAATATAGATTTTATTTCATTTTTATAATTATTATTTTAATTATATTTACCCATTATACCTAATTTACTTTTACCCAAAATAAATATTATTATCCATAAATTTCAATTTTACCAATATTAGCTATATATAAAAAAATATAATCACTTACCTACACTATCATTTACAAATTAATTAATTAATTATACTATACCTATAACCATTTACAAATAACCAAAATAAAAAAAATTAAATATTAAAAATAATTGAACCTTATTTACCTCTTTATTCCCACGGGCCGAGCCCTACCCGAGCCATAACACGGCCCAGATTTTGGGACGCCGAATTCCCCATGCGAGCGACCATGACGGCCAGATGCCGACGCAACAACTCGCACCTCACCAGCCCCTCTCTCTCCCACGTCTCTCATCTCTCGTGGAACACGGACAAACCGAGTGGCAGGGAAGAGGAAAGAGCGAGAAGGAAATGCGAAACGATTGATTTATACTCAATTTAACCCAATGCATGTTGAGGTAAGTGCAATTATTCATCCTTGCTAAAGTGTAACAATGGAATAAAGGCTAATTAAGGATTTATTTAAATTCTCATTATAATTAATACTTGATAATTATTACTAATTAAGAAACAAAAAATATAATTAACAATTATTACATTATATATATTTAGATAAATACATACCTTACAAAGTTATAGCTTGAAATCCCAAGATTCTTTGATCTAAATTATGATATAATTGTGGTTGTCTTGTGTGCTGAGTTACACAATTATTTTAGTGAATAAAGCCAATAGAGAAGACACACTTACGTAAGACAACCTATGACTTGCAACCCAAGCCAACTTATAAGAAAAATGTCAAACTTCAAATAATTGCCATAAAAACTCTACTACTAAGAATATAATATCATTTATGATCCATGCTTCAAAATATCTATTTTTGCTTCTTTGAATGAAAAGATGAAGACAAAAAATTTTGGAACCTTACAAAATTTTTTTTTTAAACCATTTTGTCTTTACTTGTTACATATAAAAGAAGTCACCATACTATAATGAAACTTACATACCTGCTATGGTATCTTCCCTCATCTCTTATTTTAAGGAAATTGTGCTTGATGAGATTTCTGTTGAATTACCTCCACTGAGAGACATGCAACATATGATTGACTTCATATCTAGTTCTCAACTTCTAATATTTCTCATTATAGAATAAACCCTACTAAGCATGTTGAGATTAAAAGACAAACTGAAGAATTTTTTAAAAGTATTTTATTCGGGAGAGTCTTAACTCATGTGCAATCCCACTTTTATTAACTCCTATGAAAGATAGAATATGGCGAGCATGTGTACATAGTCAAACAATAAACAAAATGACTTTTAAACATAGATTTCTTATCTCTTGCTTAGATGATGTAATAAATTTAACTTCAAAGGTAGAATTTTTATAAAGTTAATCTAAAAGGTGATTATCATTAGATTCAAATTATATCAAAATTTGAGTAAAAATTACTTTTAAAACTCATGATGGACTTTATCAGTGGCCGCTTATGCCCTTTAGACTTTCAAATACTCCTAACAAGTTTAAGAGAGTGATCAATGTTGTACTTAAACCTTATATAAATAATTTTTTGGCAGTTTATATTGATGATATTTTAATTTTTAGTTTAAGTGGAAGTGAACATCTACAACACCAACAAATCTTTGAATTACTTGAAAAAATTAGACATCAAATTAAAAAAGTGTTTATGTTTACAAACTGAAGTAACTTCTCTAGAATTTATTGTGGCAACTACTAGACTTAAACATGATCTCCAAATTTAAATTAATTCTAGATTGACCATCAGTTTCCACGGGTTAGTAACTTTTTATGGAAGATTCATCAAGGAATTTAGTGTTATTGTGGCACTAATCACTAAGTTATTAAAATTTAATAAATTATATTAGACCACTATTACATAAACAGCCTTAGACCAAACTAAGGTTTTAATTACTCAACCTCAATCCTTTGACTCATTGACTTATCTAAGGTTTTTCAAGTAACTTATTTAGAATTATAGAAATTTTAAGTCAAGAGAATCACCCTATAATAAGCATTCTTTGGTGAAAAGCTATATGGAATAAAATAAGAATATTCCACTTATAATAAGAAATTTAATACTATAATTCAAACATTATGATATTGGAGACACTCTCTTTTGCATAGAGTTTATTCATAAATCCAACCATCATGCCTTAAAATTCATCAATGCTCAATGAAAGTTGAGTCATAGGAATGCCATTTTTTACATGATTATTACATTATTCTCAAACCTAAACTTGGAGTTGAAAATAAACTTATTGAGATTTATCTAGAATGAACATTGATTAACCCAAAGTGAATAAAGTGTATCTCGCTATCATATTTAGCTTGATGCGCTATGTGATTTCATAAAGGCCCTAGATTTGATTTTATGAAAATGGGGGATTCATGCAAAAGTCATAGATGAAGTGGGGCAAACGTGCATAAATAATGAAGATGTGTGGGTGTGGGAGATGTGGGATTAGTTAGGCATGGGTGGGGCAACATGAGATTTGTTATTTTTCATTTTCTTCCTTTTTCTCTCTTTTTCTAAAGTATGAATCAATATTTATGATACAACATCTAGAATATGTTGCTTATGGGGATAACATAGCATGCTATCTTCAAGAAACTATATATTTATTGAAGAAAAATCTTCTTGCTTAATTTGATAAGCTCCATAAGAATTTTATTGATAATGACTACAAAATATAATTATGTATCACTCTATCAATCTACTCACTAGAAGTAATGCATCAAGCAATATTGAAATTAAATGATAAAAGCATTAGACACACTATAAGAAAAGTAATTATAATAGATCAAATTTCTAGTGTAATAATGCATTAGAAATATAGACAAAATTAGAAGTGAAATTTCCATCAAAAAAGTTTCTAGCATAATTTTTTTGGAAATTATGTCGGAGCATATTTTGTCTCTAATGAATTTATAAATCAAATTTCCATTGGAAGATTTTGCAATTCCAAAAATTCCATCACAAGGTTGTTATTTATTAAACTGATAAGCTCTAAAGAAACTTATTGATAATTATCGCAAAGTAGTATTACAAATCACTCTATCAATCTTTTCACTACAAATAATGTTTTAATCACTATTGAAATTAAACAATATAAGCCTAAGGCACATTACATGGAAGATAGCTATAACTGATGGATTTATAGAATAGTCCACTAGAAATAATTGATGGAAAAGTTTCCAATAAATTTTTTTATGGAAATTCAATTGGTTCATCTTTTGCTTGTCTTTGACAAATTTATCGATGGATTTTTTTGTTGGAAGAAGGTTGCACGAACCACTTCGAACAATCTGTAATTGTTAGAATGTTAAGCAATATAACTAAATATAATTTACCACGAGAATATTTCAATCAATTTGTAGGACTATGTAAAGAGACTAGTTTATAAGAAAATTTTATTCAAAAGACTTACACAAAACATTTATATCTTAACTAAGCTAGAGCTTATAAAAAATAAATTGTTGTATTGAGAGTTAAATGTTATACTAAAAAGATGATGCAATAGACACTAAATGTAGATTTTATAAAACACACTAATTTAAGTCACAAAGTAGAAAAAATGCAAAAAAAAAAAAAAAAGAATATCCATACAAGCATTTGTTCTACTTACCACTTACACCATGTCTTCAAAACTATATGCATGGATGCATTCAACTAAGCATATCGGATGACATCAAGAGAAAGTTAGTGAACCAAATTTTCTGAGTCATTTCTTAAATGAAGAAAAGTTGAAACATTTCAATCATACATATTTTGACTTTGTTGTTGAGCCATGTAATGTTGGACTTGGTTTGTGTGCTGATGATCTTATACAATATAGCCAATCAAAATTTAAAGTAGTACTATTATGCATTTATTGGGAAGAAACCAAAGCATACCTAAGATTTTTGTGTGGAAGAAACATATACCATTATAAGAAGAAAAATAAATTAAAAAGCATAGCTAGTATATAAGAATTATATAATATGCTTAACTGGTTTTGACTAATTGCATGCATATCACACCTCCAGATCAAATTAGCTTATAATTGCGAAGCTAATTTTAAGCTAAACTAAGCCTTATGTAGCTATCAATTTTTTTGCTAATCAAGTTAGAAGGCCTTAGGCCATGCTAAATCAAGCCATTCTAAGCCAAGCTAGGCTAAGAAGAGCCAAGTTAAAGCAAGTGAAGTAATAGAAAGCCAAACAATGATTAAACTAAGCAATCTATAGCAAGAAAAATCAAGATTAAGAAAGCTAAGTTATGCCAAGCCTAGCCTAAAAAAAGTCAAGCAAAAGCAAGCTACGTAGGAAATTTATATGTGAGGTCCTCCTTAAAGCTGTGAATCACCGCCAACTAGGTATGCCACCCCTTCCCTAAAGTTATTGTTCTATTGATTCTTCCTCTCTTTACTAGCTTTCTCACACTCTCACTCTTTCTTAGTTATCCTCACCATCGACTTTCATCCCAATGGAAAAACCTACCTATGTTGTTGTGGCTAGTTTGTCCAGCAACCAAGATCTTAGCACTACTTCCCTCAATCATATCATGAAAGTTTTGAAGTTGGAAATAACACTATTTCTTGAACAAAGGTAGCTGTAAAAATGATAAATCCGTCCTTTTCCTATTTGATTTAGAAACTAGCCTTCTCATTGAACCCTTGAAGTTTACACATACTAGAAAATTCACTTACAAGCACCCCAAAATGGACATCATAAAGAAACATTTTGATGAATTGAAACTGATGGATGATTGGATTGTCGGGCACTTAGATGGAAAACATATTGTTAAAAAACTTAATAAAGAGGAGGACTATGCCCGTATCTTTTCCAAGATGCTTTACCACATAAAAAATGTATCACTAAAGATATTGTAGTGGACTGCATATTTTGATTACAGCTAAGAGCATTCAATTGTCTCCATCTAGATTAAGCTTCCAAATCTAAAACTCCATCTCTTTATTAAACAAATTCTCCAATCACTTGTTGTTATATTTGGAAAGCCTATGAAACTTGATCTCCCTGCTTTCAACTTCTCAAGACCCTATATAGTAAGAATTCTAGTAGAAATGGACATTACTGCCACTTATTCTAATGAAATATGGATCAGACCCCCTCCAATGGATACTAGCAAAAGGTAGAAATAGATAATAAACCATATTATTACTCAAGATGTAGGATGTTTAGCCATCAACTTTAAAGCTACTCTATTTCCCATCCTAAGCTTAGAGAAAGAAGACCTGTTAACTCACCACACAATTCAAACAAACAACCAGACATGACTCAAGGAATTGATGATGCATAATTAACTAAACCTGTCCACATTCACACAACTGTTGAACATAAAGATATGTTCCAACAACCAGCTCATAATCTGATTATTAATGCTGACACTGAATTGGATAACCAGCCACAATATTAAATGGATATGTCCCATCCATTTTTGAAAATATGTAAATGCTAAAAAGCTTCAGGATGCTGAAACTCTCCAGCTGTTCAGACAGGATGCTAAGAATTCCAATCAAGAGGTTGATGCAGTTAGCCTAATAACAATAGCACAAACACCATAAATTCAACCCTTAATTAACAAAAAAAAAAGCTGGAAATGATAACTTGAAGGAAAGACTCATTGATCAACAACAAATTAACAACATTCTCATAGATTCCTAAGAAGAATGGAAAATCCAAGAAAGCAAAAAATAGAAGCAAAAGGACTCGCAAACTCAAGAATCTCAATCCAGAATTTGCAGAAAAGAATGTCTCTTCATCCTATAGCCATGACCCACCCTTCCCTAGATGTCCCAAGAGGAGAAACCCCCTCCCTAGTGTTCTATATGCATCATGAAACACTAGAGGGACTGATAAGGCCAATGAATCTAATAGACTGCACAACCTTATTAGAAAACATAAAATTAGCCTCTTTTCTATGTTTGAACCTATGGTCAATCTAAACAACATACTTAAGATCATGAAAAGATTCAGTAGATTCAACCTCTTGGACAATTAAGAAGAGAACTATGGGATATAATCATACTAATATGATTCACAATGGTTTACCCATGGATTTTTGGAGGAGACTTTAACATGATTGCTAGCCCCATTGAAAGAAGGATGTCAGAAAACCATCACTATCGGTCATCAAAAAATTTGTTGATTTTATTAATAAAATAGGTCTCTTTAGTTTTCGTTATAAAAATCCACCCCTCCCCCCGGCTTCACTTGAAGTTGAGGTAGAACTTATGAGAGACCAAACAAAATTCTTATTAACTCTAACTGGATATCCACTTTCCACTGCACGAAGGTTCATCACCTTGTTATAATTGCCTTTGGTCACACTCCACTTCTCACTTCAATCAATATAATACAAAAACCAAGCCACACAACATTTAGATTCCTCAACATGTCGATTTTGCACCAAGATTTTAACAACTACATCATATAAGCTTGGATTGATGTTTCAATGTCCGATACATGGTCTAGATTTTGGAAACTCAATAAAAACACTATAACAGCCCTTAAAAAGTAGAATTGAGAAAAATGTGGCAATATTAACACCCTCATTGCTAAGACTAAAGAAAAAATTTATTCTTTGAAAATAAGCTTCTTAAAATTTTAATCTTAATATATAAAAGCTCAATTCATAATTGAACAAATCAATTTGCAAATTTATATCGATAGGGAAAAAGACCTTTGGGGAAAAAAGAGAAGCCACTAATAATTTACTTCTTGGTGATAGGAATTCTAAATGTTTTCATGCTTGTGTTCGTAAGAAAATTGAAGGTAAAGTGATTACTAGGATTGAAGGCACACAATAAGGCTGGCTTTACAATCAAGAACAAAACACTGAAAGTTGCATTGAACATTTCTATCACATTCTAAATTCAAATTCACAACAGGATCAAAATACAAGCTTAGATACACAGATGTTTTAAAATGATAGAAACTTTTTCAAGGCAAGGACTTAACTTTCATTCCTAATGAGAAGGTGTTGACCTCATTTTTTGAGTGAGTTCTCAACCTCCTCTTCTTAGACTTAGGAGTCTTCTAGACACTAAGACTTTCCTAGTCATAAGACACTTCTAGTGATTAGGTGAACACTTAACCTAAACATAGAGACTTAGAAGGGTTAATCATAAGATTAGGCCATGCCTTAGGGACTTAGGAAAATCACCCACCCTATAGCCTAAATCCAATCCATGTACACCTTCTTAAATTCAATTCGAATTCAAATTTCCAACCAAATCTCAAACTCAATTTCAAATCCAAATCCAAATACCAAATCAAATGATTGAAGCCCTTTATCAAATCCTTCCTTAGCCCTGTTATCTTATCCTATGGGCTTAGCCTTAGCCAAATTTAAATCAATCCAAATTCAATTGATTTTCTCCAAGACCAATTCAACCCCTCAATCTTGTACCAAATCCAAATCCAAACCCCAAACCAAATGATTCAAACCCATAATCAAATCCAAAATCAAAATCCTCCTTAAAAGCCTTATGATTGAATTCCATAGACTTAGTCAAATCTCCACCCAATTCAACCCAAATTTTATTGATCTCTTCATGAATCATTTATATCTTCATTTATATTCATAAGTATAAATGAGATATAAACTCAAATAGCTAAAACTAAATCAAACTAACTCCAAATCCAACCAATACCTCTCTTAAGCCATATGAACCTACCTCCACGAGCTTAACCAAATCTAAACCCAAATCAACCCAAAATCAATTGATTTCTTTATAAATCAATTATTCCTTCATTTATATTCACAAATATAAACAAAAACCTCATCTCAATGATCAAAACTAAATCAGATTAAATCAATTTCTTACTTAAGCCCTTTTGACTTACCTCCATGAGCTTAGTCAAATTTACTTCCAAATCACTCCAAACTCAAGTGATTTTCTTATAAAGCATTTGTATCTCCATTTATATTCACAAATATAAATGAAATATAAATTCACATGACCAAAACCAAGTCCAAAATCAAGTCAAAACCCAATTTAGGCCCTTTAAGCCAATTCCTTGAACTTGGCCAAATCCTATCCAAATCAAATATTAAAATCAATGGATTTTCTCTTGAATCAATCATTACTTTAATCATCTATCCAAATATAAATTAAACCTACAATCAACAAGCCAAATTCAAGTCAACCCAAGTTAAGCCCAACTTAGACCTTTTGGCTTGAAGATTCCAAATGAACCAAAACCTATCATTGCCCAAATTGATTGCAGTTGAATTTATATTTCAATCCTAAACTTGTATATAAACCCAACTAAACCTTAATTAAACCAAAACCATGCCGATTGAACCATTTAGGTTCACTTGACCCAAAGTGGCCTAAAGGACCTTTTTGAGCTGAGTGCTAATCCAACCCAAATTGAATTGAAACAAACCTATCCAAGCCTCATATTATGATCAACAATCACCCTAGAGTGATCAATTATCTTGAACTGGGTCAAACCAAGTCAGCTTAGTCAGTTGACCAAGTCAGCTCTTAGCCCAAATGAAACTCAAACTAGCCAAAACTCACCATACACCAGATTGATTGAAACCATTGATTCACACCAACCCATAATCAATGATAGAACATGACTTGACCATCAATTGAGCCAAATCAAATCCAATTGGCCATTTGACCCAAGTTGACCCAAATTGACCTAAAAGGCCCAAATAAGTCAAATTATGGTCCATCCCAAATTAATTGCAATAAATGGCTCAAGTTCTTTACAAATTAATTATTGAACTTGACCAAAGCCATAATTGAGTCCAATTTGATCAATTGGTCAACCTAACCCAACTTAGCCCAAATTGACCTAAAGGATGAAATTGGCCAAAATACAAATTAAATCTAAATTAAATCAAACAAAAGACACCAATAAACTCCAAATGGTCATATGAACTTGACCCAACCCTTAGATTGATCCAATTTGACCAATTGGTCAACCTAACCCGATTTGACCTAATTTGACCTAAATGGGTCAAATTGAGTGAAATTGAACTAAATGAACTCCAAATGACATGAAATTTGACCCAACACACTTTTGACTCATTTCAAATCTGTCCAAATCAAATTCAATACCAAATGACCACTTTTCCCTTGGATCAAGGGCACCCCATGAGAAAAGATACTCACCTAAGTGGTCATTTATCTTCCTTGACTGCTTGGCACTCATCCATTGATCTACATAGGCTCCATGGACACTAACCAACCTGACCCAAGAGGTGGTTGGGTCAGCCATGACTCATGGGGAGGTGAATTCACCTCACCTCTCCCATTGGAACACTTGGCAAGCAAGGACTCCCACTCCACTTGCCTTGGCTACATTCTAACACCTTCCTCCACTCAAGTAAAGCCACCTAGGATGATTCCCTACCATTCCCAACCACCCCAAGCCATAAGACATCCACTAGGGGCCAAAAATCACAATGAAATGGGATCTTTGGCCTAAACTAAGCACAAGAAAATACAAGTCTAAAAAATTCTCCTCATGCCCTCATTTCACTCCCCTAGAGCTCCCAAACCAACCAACAATAAAAACCATCAAAATCATGCGAATTTCGGCGAGGAAGCGGAGACCATTGGTGGATAGATCATTCTAAAGGGAGGCAAAGGTCTAGATCTATTCCAAAGCTTCTTCTTGCATTCAGAAGAGTGCTCGGATCATCATCGTCGTCATAAAATCATCCCGATGAGATAATTTTCAAGAATCATAGCCGACCTTAGGAGCTTTTATTTATGTCAATTATAGCACAATTTTAGGAATTTTTTTAGAAAATCTCTTGCATTTTTCATTTTATATCATCCCCATGCGAATCTGGAAGTTTTTTTGGCAAAGATCGCCATGAAATCGAGCCCAAATGAATGAAATCTCATCTGATCTCGCCAAAATCGTTCAATTTTTATTGTTCATTGCACAGTATCCCATCATTCTTGTCACCTAGGAACCGCATGCAGCAGCAGCTATCCGATCTCCTGTTTAGGTAGACAGATGGCTAAGATTAATGACAGGTTTGCCCATTTTAGCATTTCAAATTGCACGGATTGATCTGGATCATCTAATCCAATCCACGCATCACAATCCCTATTCTGCCATTTTGTTTCCTACTAGCGAAATTGCGGCATCAATCGGTGCTCGCCACACATAACCGTGGATCCAATCCGCAGTCACCATGCGGTGTAGCATGCCACGAGGTTGCAACGCGGCCCAATCGCACGACGCTGCATGGAAACACATTGCTCCATCAGCACCGTATGATGCTAACTGAGTTAAGTAAGAAATTAGGGATTTCTTAATTTTAAAAAATTATTTAAATCACGTGAAACTTCAAAAATTTATAGAAAATAAAATACTTAACTAAAAATTGCAAATAAGAGCTATTTGTATTTTTCTTTCCAAGAGGAATCTAATAAACCCAAAATCCCCAAATGTCATTGAATATTTTGAGCTTAATTTTAATTTTAGTGAACATCTAATTTCATTAATTAATCTAAAAATACACAACAGATTGATTTGAAATTTTTAGAAATTGAAACTAAAGTTAAAATACACATATCATAAAAATTTTAAGTCAAAAGGATCTCTGGATTGGGAGATATTGCATTCTGAAGCTCAAATAGTCTAAGTTAGTTAAAAAATAAATTATTAGACTTTATAAAAATCATGAAAAAGCATTTAAATCAGCTGAAACTTTGAAAAATTATAAAAAATCATAAAAATACAAATATATATTCATTTTGAAGGTAGTTCAGAGTAGAATTTATTAAAAATATCCTTAAGTGATTTTGAGAAATAATTAGAGCTTAATTAAGGTTTAATTGAAAAATTAATTACCTTAATTACTCCATAATTAATTAATTAATTAATTAACTCCAAATGTTTTGAGATTGTTTAGGGGAATGACCTCTGCCTCCCCTAATTTTCTTGGAATTTATTGATTAATTAATTAGGAGAATTAGCTAATTTGGCCTTAATTACTCTCCTAACTTGATTAAGGGTTAATTAATCACATAAACAATAAATAAATAAATTAATTGGGCTCACTTGTCACTACATAATAGTGAGGAGACTTTGGGATTAAATTGGTGCCTCTTTCCTAATCTTTTCCTTAAGTCTACTTCATTTGGAGGATAGTTAACCCATGTGGAAATTAAGTTTAATTAAGTAATTAATGATTTCATTAATCTAATTAAAATCTAAAACACATCAGAACCTAATTAATCAATTCATGGATAGATCTTTAGGTGTTAAATAACCTAAAGACATTTAAGAAAATTATGGTTAACCCACATATGTGGGAATACCATAAAAGTACTTAATTAAGTTTTTTTAACTTAAATTAATTATTAATTATGATCTAATTACATTAGGCCCTTTCATTTCTTAGGATCATTGCAAGTTATTTTCCATGCATATTATGTTGGCGCATAATTATTTAATTAATTACTTTAAAGTAACATAGACAAGGTTGATTAATGGATTTACTGCATATCACAATTTAATTAACCCTTAAAATCATCTTAATCACATTCCATTAAACCAAATCAATTCACAAACATGGGAATGAGTTAGGATCAGTAAACTTTCCCTCATTTCATTAAATCAAATTAAAGCATAAAAATGAAAGATGGCATTAACAAGGTTTGGTTTTCCTTAAATACTTTTATTTGATATGATTGTCCTTAGGAATTAGTTTGATTGAATGAAACATGTGTTTTATGTCTTATTATTCCTTTCCAATCATATTAAATGATGCGTGTCATGTGGTTTCATGCATTCATGTTTTCAAAATATTTAAATTTAAATGAATTTTCTTTATGTCAAGCTTGCATGTGTTGATTAACCTATAAATATGTGTGGCAATTATCACTATTAAATCAAAGTTATTTTTAAAAGTTTATAAGTCGACTATAATATTTGGAGTGATAATAATTATAAATATCTATAAGTTTGCATGTGTTTATGGATTAGAACATGTGATATGGAGTTCTCTTTTTTAATCTATATGGATTTACATAAAGTTTGAATGTTAACAAGTGTATAGCCCATTTGAAAAGGACACAACATTTGTTTGAATTCATTCCTATATATTTTTATGTTAGTATTTAGAAAGAACTTTAGCTTACATGTATAAATAATTCAATTGAAAGAAATTCAACTCTTGCATGATTTTCTATTCTTATAGTCATTTGTACATTCATGTGTATTCAAGAATAATGGGTATATCTAGTTTGGACATTCTGGAGACACAAGGCTTTAAGTAGCACCAATGAGGTCTTTACTTCACTTCCTTAGTTTAATAATGGCGAAGTATCTGCTTAAAATCTTTATACACTTGTATGTGGATTGAACTAATGAATGAAAATCTCATTTCAATTGAAAGAAATATAATTTTTGCATGATTTTCCATTCTTGTAGTCATTTGTACAATCCTATGTATTTAAGAATAGTGGGTATATCTAGTCTAGATATTCTGGGGATGCAATGCTTTAAGTAGCCCCAAGGAGGTCTTTACCTCACCCCCTAGTTTAACAATGGCGAAGTATCCACTTAAAACTTTTATACACTTGAATGTGCATTTAGCTAATGAATGAAAATCTCATTTCAATTGAAAGAAATACAATTTTTGCATGATTTTTCATTCTTGTAGTCATTTGTACATTTATGTGTATTTAAGAATAGTGGGTATATCTAGTCTGGATATTCGAGGGATGCGAGGCTCTAAGTAGCCCCAAGGAGGTCATTAGCTCACTCCCCTGGTTTAACAATGGCAAAGTATTTGCTTAAAACTTTTATACACTTGTATGTGAATTTAGCTAATGAGTGAAAATCCCATTTTCTACAAAATACACATGCATCTTTTATTTAAAGTGTGCTAAAAGAAATATGTTGCATGTATAGTTATACTTAGAATTAATTCATATGCATGCCACATGTGATGGAAAGGAATAACTTGATATATGTCGTATGCTAGTAATTCAGTTAAATTAGTCTTAAGAAGCCTTTCATGTTGAATGTAATCATTTAAGGTGAACCTAAACTTTGGATTAAGTTAAAATGTGTAATAAGCCATTCACTAAAGAGAACTAAACCAAATTAATATGCTTTAGAAAGTGGCTTAAGGTAGGGATGAAAGAGGGCAACTTCTTTTCTTCTCTTTACAACATTTAGTTACTAAGTGTTGGTCACATAAAATCAATGAAAACATAAATTAAAACTTGCAAATCAACTAAACAACTTGAAGTGAAATCATCCTTTGTGGTTAAATTAAATTCCTTTCTACACTTAGAGAACTACAACTCTAATGCTTAGCAAGACATACCACACAAGCCTTAACACACACATTAGAACTAAGTCACCACTTCTAGTATTGTGTTAGGGTGGTGATTAATTTGATGTATGTTCTATTTTGTGATGTAATATTTTAGACTGGATATTAGGGTGTATATTTTGTAGACTAGATGATAGGCTGTGATTAGCCTAATCATATTTTCTACAGGAGATTATGCTTAAGGGGATGCTATAAAAATAAATATAATTGCTCTCTTTGCAGGTTGCTTAAGCCCCTAAGCATAATCTAAGTTAGGCCAGGTGGGCTTGGTTACCCATGTGCCGGGTGCTAAGTCCAAATTATAAATATAACTGCTTAGTTTGTATGTATGTTTAGCTAACCTCTATTTTATAGGTGTAGTTAGATTTGCTTTTCCTATTTTAATGTAATTTTACATTAGAAATTAGGATTAGTGTTATGGGGGGATAAAGATGAACATTAGCTAGAAGGCTTTATCCTGAGAGGCCATGTGATGCCTTTGAAGCGGAGCAAACCAAATCAAAGAAGGAGGAAGATACATAAAGACATGAAGACTTGAAGACCCCCCATAGCATTTATCATTTATAAATTATAAATTATTCTTTTATATCCTGGGTTGTATAAGGGTAGAGCTCGGATACCCATTTTTTCTTTTTGGGCTATACGATAGCACTCGACTGCACCGACCTATTATTCTTTTGCACTAGTTATAAGATTGTTTGATGTTATGTTTAACTTGTGCATTAGAAATGGCACACCTTTTAATAATTTTTGTATGATAGACATTTTATTGTATGTCCTAAATGCGATTAGGCTCTTAGAAAAAAATAAATCTTTTACCCAACTACAACTCATAACTAATATTTTAAATAATTCATAACCTCATAATAAAATCCTAGGCATTAAATAAGATAATTAAATGATTTAGCAACTCTTTAGCTGAATGTTGTATATTTCACATCATGCATGCATATTCTTTCTCCCTTGAAAATATGGAATTTTCATCCTTGCACGATAGGGAAATGCTTGACCTGTGAGGGCATCCCTTGTGGTGGAAAACACCCATTATTGCTGATTAAACTAATAATCTAATTTCATCATGCATATAGGCATACAAAATCTGAAAACCTTTGTCAAAATGAAGAGTCAAAAATAAAATAAAATTTGAAAAGATTTTTCATTAGACAAAGTCATTGTTCATACCACTCATGCTCTAGCCTCATAGGGAGTGGGTTTAAGGACTTTAGTCTCTTTCTAAATTAATAACAACCCAACTATCTTGTAATTTCATAAGACTTAACTACATGGATTTAAAGTGTAGGAGGAGTTAGTTGGCGGCCACTCCAGGCGGTTGTAAGCCTAGCAGTCGGGTGGTTTATCCTCTCTTATGGAGGTAAAATTTATACCCATCTTTGCTTAGATTTAGGTCATACTTTAGCTCTTACTAATGCTCCATAGAGTTAAGATCCAAGGTAACTGTTTCCTTCAGGATACTAGCATAAATTCTCACCTCTTAGGTATTATCACAAACTTGTGTTGTGGGATTATAAGTCCTAGCTTTCTAAAAAAATGTCAACTTTAATAAAATCAATCTCTTCAATTTCAAACATATAAAGCCCAACCATAGGAAAGATTGGAATGCTTACTAGGCTTCATAGTATCATGAGCATTTCCTACTCATTCTCTTTGGCTTTGATATTAAGTCTTCTCCTTGAGTTTTCCCACTTGAATTTCCAAATACAACCAATCCTTTGATAGTTTAGCCTTGAAATCTTTGGATAATTTAATTTCTAATTTAATCGAGAGTATTCTTAGGGAATTCCATTCCCTATGTTGTAATTAACTATAGGGGTTTGCCTCCATAGGGAACTTAACGAAGCTAGCTTAAAATAAACCATGCTTTACTTTTCCATGTAAAGTAGGGGAAAAATCTCTGGTACATTCGAAGACCCATCATGCCTTAAGAGTCCTTATTAGGTGATTAAGTCCATTATCGGGTGATGATTTCCATCTTTTGAGATAGTGCATCATTCCTTAATGTCATACCCGATCACTTCAATAAGTACCCCCTAAGATCTGTGTGGTGTCCCCCATTTCAAAAATGATCACGATAGAAGGAAATTAGAGATGCTTTTGGAATCCATAGATGGCTATAAAATTGCAAGTCGTAATGGCTTTTCTGTCCTCACCTACAAAAAACATGGAAGATCATCAAATATACATGTAATTCAAGGATTTTGTAGATGAGATATGATTCACAACTACTTCTCCACTTTCTCATTACTTTTCATTCCAAAAAAAAATACTTATTCATGGGAAAATTTTTACCCAATTAGCCTCACTTCAGTAATCAGTAAGCTGATTAGTAAGATCATTGCTAATCATATTTAGAGCATACTCTCTACTATTATATCCAATGATTAAGCAACTTTTGTAAAAGGTTATTGATATAAAGAATCATATCTCGTCTAAAGATCCTTGAATTGCATGCATCATATCAAATTTGATGATGTTCCATGTTTTTAAGTAGGAGATAGTGGAAGACCCATCAGGAACAAAACATCTTTGATTTCCTTCTCATTAGAAACAAAAGTTAAGACCTTCACTGATAAAATTCTCCTTGCCCAAGAATTAATCAAGGATATTGATAAAGACTGTATATGTGGAAAGCTGATATAACAAAGATATTTGATGCTATAAATTAGAGATTTATCATTGAGGTGCTTAAAAAAGGTTTCTCTAAGTCTTCTTGCTCTTTAATTTATGTGTTTTTGGAGGTTAACAATTATATATATATTTTATAATGGCAATACTCATGGTTACTTTAAGACTAATAGAGGGGTTAAACAAGGTGGTCCATTATCTGCAACACTCTTTATCCTTGCGATTGACTATTTCTTCAATCTTCTGAATTCCCCTTTTATTGAACATCAAAGTATGTAATATCTTAATAAAGCTAAAATGCAGGTTACACATCTTGCTTTTGTAGATGATGTACTCCTTTTTTTAATGGTTCCCAATGAAGATAATCAAGGAATTTAAAGATTTGTCTAGATTGTGCCTCAATCACAACAAATGCTAGTTCATACTACAAAAGACTATTAAAACTAATAGAATTAATTTGATCAAAGAGCATACCGACATGAATAGAGTAGATTTTCCCTTTAGCTATCTTGGGTTCTACTTTCATAAAGGAAAAATTACCAACAACTTTTTTCATGATCTTCTTAGCAAAATTCAAATATAATTTTTTCTTAAGTGAATACCTTTCTTTCATTTGGAGGTAGAGTAACACTTGCCACAAGAATTCTCAATTTCACTCCCCTCTGCATTGCACAAGTGCAAGAAATTCTTTCCACAATCCAACAAAAGATTAAGATACTTCTCAATAAGTTCATCTAGAGTCCTAAGACTAAGGCTGTCCATTATGCTTCATGGAGAAAACTCAGCAAGCCTATCCAACATGGTGGTTTGGGATTCTGTACTCTTGCTGACACTATTAAATGCAACAATATCAAACTTTAGTTCAGATTTAGAGAACAAAAAACACTTTGGGCTAAGTTTATGTTTCAAAAATACTACAAAACCAAACAACTGATCACTATACAAAGCCAATAGGATGATTCAATTACTTAGAAACAAATGCTTAAGTATAAGGGAAGCTAAAAAAATTATTTTTCTAGGAAATTGTAATTGGGAAGTTTTTGGAATGATCATTGGTTTTGTGATGGGCCTCCATCTAATGCTTTTCCTATTAACATGTTTGCCAACACATCTTGCATTTCAAATTTTTGAATAAATTAAGATTGGGATCTCCCAAAATTATCCAATTGGCTTCCAACTAAGCAGTGTAAACTAATTAAGTTGCTTTCTATTGAACAAGATTATATGGATAAACTCATCATAAAAGAACATAGGAAAGCCTCATCTATCTCAAAAACTATATTCAACTCCTAGCTTACAATAAACCCAATCTTCCCCTAGGGAAAACTCATCTAGAATAGCATCCTTAAACCTTTAATGTCTTCCTTCAGTTGGAGGCTACTCCACAACCTTATCCATATTAATGAAAATTTGAAACTAAATAGACTGAAACCGCCCTCCTTCAATCACATCTGTTGATTTATGGAGGAGATCTTGCTACACACATTTATCACCTGCAATTGCAGCAACTAGATATGAAATAAATTAGCACTTCTATTCAACCTACAACACTACAACATAGTACATTACTGAAAATATTTCTATATGGTGTCCACCTAATCGTGAGCTGCTAAAAGTTCATATTAAAAAACAAACCCCTTTGATTGCATTTTGGTTCATTTGGATGACTATAAAAATAAATTCAAAAAAAACAACAAAGGTCTCTAACCTGAGGAGACTTTTACCATGATCAAGCACTATATTTATAAGGCCTTAATCAATTATTGCATCAACTCTTTGCATATTAATAGGAAACTATCATTGCTTACTGATTTGGGACTCTCACAATCTTCAAAATCTACATCATGGGAGCTTATTTTATGGAAGAAGCCTACCATGAATTACATTAAAATCATCATTGATGGGAGCCACTGCCTTACACTCAATCAAGCTTGAGTTGGTGGTGTTTTTAAAAATAATGTGGGAACCTACATGCTCTTCTTCTCCCTGCCATGTTTTGCCTCTTTGACCCTTCAAGCAAAATGTATTGCCTGCTGAAGATTGAAACCTCATTTTGCATCACACACATCTAGTTGGAAATGGATTCCCTTAATCTTGCAAACTTGCTTAAAGATATAGACAATCATCTTACACCCTATAATTTGACCAGAATTATCAAAAAAATCAAGTCAATTGTCAAAAGATTCTCTTTAATCATCAGCTTCATCCACAGGGAAGGCAATCAACCAATAGATCAGTTGGCCAAGCAAGGAATGTTACTCAGCAACAGTCACCATCTCTTCTTCTCATGACCATAGACTCTAACATCTTCTCAAAGGTGACAAACTTGATATATCTAACATCATATGTACTTACTTGTAACTATTCTTACTGTTGACATTTTTTGTTTTCTAGTTTACTTGTAAGCTTTGAGTAATCAATAATTTTTTTTCCTTTTGTTTAAAATAACCAAATGCAAGCTATGCCAAGCTAAGCTAAGACATATTTTTAAGTTATGACTGGTATAGGAATATTTTTCAAGGTTTTTGGATCAATGTAAAAATATGTTGATGTGGTAAACTTTCCCCTATTTGGAAGTTCTATGTGGTATTTTAACTAGAAGACATGATATATTGGTGGCCTTAATCAATAATGGGATCTAGCATGTTTTTCTTTGTTTACAAAGAACTCCTACATTTCCTTCTCTCATTGTTCTCATTAAAATTTTGAAATGCAACTATTTGCTCTCAGTGCTTCAAACCTCAACTCTACACAAAATCTAACCTATTCAAGCCCTACAACACCATCTTACGCCTCTTAGTAAGGGATTTTTGATCATAATTAGTCATTCCAAGTGATCCAATCTTATGCCACACCAAACATTGTGCAAACTCTATCAAACCCAATTACCTTGTGGCTAAAGACCAGTTGGCCAAATAGGGAATTTTAACCATTAATATCAATATCCCTCCTTGGTGAGTGATTGAACCAAGCTAACTATGATATTAAATTAACTTTTTGAGACTAATTGTATCCAAGGATAAAATTGATAATATCAAAAATTTCATATTAAATTTTTTTTATTAATCAAATGATCTAAATCAATGTTAAATATTAAATTAATTCAAACAATTACACTTGGAGTTCTATTAAAATCTCTTAAACATGGTTTAACCTAAATTAGCCATGTATTAAAAAGGTTTGACTATAATTATTCAAATAGTTCTCCACCCTTAAAATCATACCTCCCCCTTCCAAGATAGATTTAACTAATCAAATGGAAAATTTTAATTAAATTTTTGAGAGTGATTATAGTATAGAATATTAGAGAATAAAATCTAACATGAGTCAACCACTTTGAGCTCCTTAAAGGGATCAAATAATCAAATAGGTTAATATGATCCATTTTATGCTAGTAAGTGGATTAATGTATTTTAGCATGTAAACTATGTTAATCCTTAACTATAATTAATTAATTGTGTACTTAATTAATCACCATAAGATATTTACTCAAATTAAACTTAATTTTCATGGATTAACCATGGGTTAATGAGATGAGTTTAAAAAGATATAATTTATTATGTTGATTGTTCATATAATAATACTAGTTAATAGGGTAAAATTTATTATTACTGAATATGAGAGGTGGTAACCCAAGATAAAAATTATAAGGAGAACATAATACTTAATAAGATTGTGCTTTAACTTTTTATTATGGTGATCAAAGGTTCAAGGAAGTGATGTCTAAATGTTTTAACTGCTACTAAAACTACTCAAACATTATATTTTTGTGAAACAAACAATATTGATGTATTTAAAGCAACAAAATCTATTAAAAGAGATATTTTACAATCAATTTAATCAAATATAATTATAACGATAGACTACAAATGAGATATTATGCAAATGAAATGCCAAAATTGCAAGAAATTGACACGCTTATTGCCTAATGATCATGCGAGGACAAAAAGTCAAAAAATGCATACATCTTGGGATGAAGCTCAATTCGAGAATGCACGAGAAGCTCAATGCGAGAAAAATTGATGCATATGATCAATTCATTTTAAACTATAAAATTATAATATTATTATTCATACTACCAATACTATTTAAAAATTAAATTAAAATTTCTTATTAAAATTCAGAGCCGCCGCCCAAATACCTATCCAAAATCCCTTAAAGCTCATCTTCTCTAGTGCAGCATGTCACCATTACAGGGCCTTTACATTATTAAAAAAGGAGATATTTTAACCCAAACTAAACCTACCACATGTGTTCTATCTCTCTCACTATGCACACAACAACTTTCCATTATTCTTCTCCCCTCTCACATATAGAATCCAACCTATCTCCCCTCAAGCTAAACTCAAGTTAAATGTACAAAATATGGAGTATATGTAGAAAATTATAAGGTCGGCTAGAAAGGTGATATCACCCCATTGAACTCAGACAAGTTTATTATATATGTTAATATCTACTATTATAGGTTAGAGATACCCTCTAATATTTTACATTCTTTGAAAAATTAACCCTAAAATAAGACAAGTGTTTGACACGATAGTTATAATAATGCTAATTGCTTGCAACCAGAATGACAATGTATCATCAGACACTGAGAACTTTATCAATATAATTTTTAAATCAATATTTAAGAAGACAAAGTTAGTGAGTTCAAAACTCACCACTATGGGAAACTCTATGGAATTTTAAAAGAGCAACAATAGACTAAATGAATGATTACTTCCACAATTATCTTGGGAGAGAAAGAAAAATAATTCATTGCTATGATTTATTTTGTAATAGTGAATGCCTAGCCACCTACATGGCAGTTGAGAATGAATACAATGGTCCAACAATCTATGGATTTTGAATTGATCCAATAGACCACACAAATATTGATAATTAACTAGGCAAAACTCTAAATCTATTCTCATTGCCAAAATGTATCTTAATGATCAGGGCATATAGTTATACATTAAAATTAATTTAAGCTTATGAAAGGGAATGCATAAATTATATTTTACAAGTAACCTCATAGAGAATCTTTCTTTCACTTATAAAAGAATCCCATCTTAGATCACTTTCATTCTAAGTTCAATTCATATAGTGCATTTTTGACAATTTTGAGAAAGTTATTGGTGCAATTAGAAAGTTTTATGGTTTTGAAGTTCATTACACATTCACTTTTAGTTTTCAATTTCAATTTTATGTTTTCTTATGATTATATTCAATTATTTTGACACAACTTGGCGTCACTTTGAGTGCTCATTTGATGTCATTCTGCAAATTTATGTTTTTTAGGTTCAAAAAATTATGTAAGTTCATTGTAATTCAAGTCTCACTATAAAGAATTTCAGCAACCACTTAATGTTTCCATACATTAAAAAAACATCTACGAGAATTATGGGTCTACCCATATGCTAAGAGAGACATGTATAAATGATTTTAGGACATCATGAATGAGTCTTCTAACCACCATATTTAAAAAAAGTGAACAGATCTCTATGATTAAATAAAAGTTTTTTCACAGATAAAATTTTCTTATTATAGTAGAAGAGACAAGTATAAATACTTATTTTAGGCAGCCCATCCCAACCCACCGCACTCACGAATAACATGCATGAGTCTTCTCTGACCATGCCAAAAATAGTGAGTGGATTTTCACCTGCATAAGAAAATGTACAGAGTAATATACAATTTTACCATCATAGTGACACAAGACGTGTGGCACTTAAGCATTGTCTTACATTATAACTTGTGCATGCAACTATGATAATGATGATGGGTAGAATAGCCTACAAGTTCAAAATACTAATTTTCATTTCTCTTTCTTCTTTCATTATTATTGCTTATTTCTCTTTCTCCTTTTTTTGTCTTTTTACTTTTTTTCATCTTTTTAGAGAGAGAAAGGGAGAGAGTTAGAGAGAAAGAGAGGATAAAAAGAGATGTGTGGAAAGTAAGAAGAGAGAGTATGAGTGTGAGAGTAGAGTGATACTAGAAGAAATTAGAGAGAATTGGAGAAGATAAAGGTAGACTAGAAAAGTTAGAGAAAGTGAGAAAGACATGGAGAAACAGAGAAAGGGATATAGAAAGAGAAAGTGGGAGAGAAAGAGAGAATAAGAGAGAAAATTTAATTGAATGAGGGGTTGAGTAAGTAGATAGTTGGAGAAAGAGAGAGGAAGGGATATAGAAAGAGAAGGTAATTTGTGACGAGACCAAATTATAATTTAACCAGAACTCTAGCTAACATTAGAAATAAAAACTTTAAAGATCCTATTTTTTCTTTTTCACACATCATGATTCTTGTCTAAGCCTTTGACTATAGTTCTGGGGATGAAAGACTAGGGGATGAATTAAGAGTAAGACAAGGATTGGAAAAAGAGAGGAGGATCATGGCTACTTGATTTTTAGGTAAAGAGATTTTATGTAGTAGGTCAACATTATTAACCTAAACCATGCCCAAAATTCAAAGCAAGAATTACTATTAAAAGGCTCAATGAATCTTATGGATGCATAGTCTAGAGAGGCAAAAAATGAGAGTCAACACCAAAATATGGACAAAGAAGCTTTCCCTAATAAAGTTGCAAGAAATTTGTTAGCATTGAAAGACAGTTAAGCCAATAGGTGACTCAAGGCTCAATGGATCCCACAACTATGCCATACATGCTCTGATCACTTAAGCAAAACTTGTAAATGTTAACTTACATAGTAAAAACTAGATTCCCCTACCTAATGGGTATCGACAAATAAGGTTTATTTATTTTTGTGATACTAGCTTCCATAAGCATAAGATCCCATAGTTGATTATATATTGGACATGTTTCCTTAGAAACATTAATTTAGAGTATTTATTCTCATCTTGCAGAGTACATTGTGTGCTACTATGTATCCTAAAAAAGAGTCCAACAATACACGCAAGTAAAATAACACAAAGAAAGGAAAAGAAAAAAAAATTGAAATGATATATTATAATATTGATAGAGAAAAGAGACATGAATTGATATTGAATAAATTTTATTGATTTATAATGTAAACACTAGGGCTAAGATCTATAATGAAGGCACATTATGAATCTAGCGTGTAGCTCCCGTTGCTACCACTATCGCCACCAGTACCACAACCCCTTGCTGCTGCATTTTATACCACCTCATGTTGCTGCCACAGTCCCTGCTACTTGCTGAACTTATTGCTGCCATTGCCACAGACCCTTGCTGCTGCATTTTCCACTACCACCACTGCAGATCTTGTCGATGTTGTATCCTTCTATTATTCTTCCTTCACCGGTGATTAGTGAGATTGAATGCTCAATTTTAATAATTATTCAATGTTCATTTAAGTTATTTTAGAAAATTTGAAATTTGTCATTTTATATTTTAATTGTGTAGCTAAACAAAGGTTCATGATAAAGCCAAAGATTCGACATGAAAACACTATGTTCAAGTTGATGTTGGTGGAGGTGATAAAACCTATGTGTATTTGAAGTGCAATTATTGTAATAAAGTGGTGAAAGGCGGTGTTATAAACATGAAGGACCACCTCTTAGGCTCACATAAGAATGTTGCACCATGTGTCAATGTCTTGAAGCATGGGAGAGACACAATCTTACATGAAGAAGGCCACAATGTCGAAGCATCTTTCACAACAGTAATTTGATGATAGAGTTGATGTTGGCTCCTATTATGGAAGTGATCACAGTGGTATAGGTTCTTCATCCTTTTCAACAATATATATTAGAGGATTTAGAAGACCTATAGATTAGTTTATGATTCATGTGGCTGATGATAAAGGTCATGTTGAGGGAGAACCTTCATCACAGACTGCAAGAGAAGCATGCTGATGTGTCTACTTAGACATTGAAAGTTTTTTTAAAGAATGCTATTCCATTCAATGTTGAAACCTCACCTTTCTACATCAACATGATAAGATCGGTGGGCACTTATAGTCGAGAATTACAACCCTCCTTCTAAGTATGATTTAAGAACTTGGACATTGAAGGAGGATCTTAGTAGCACATAGAAAGAAGGATCTTAGTAGCACATAGAAAGACATATAGAAGATTAGGAAGACTTGTTTTTGGACAGTAGTTATTATAATGTTTGATGGGTGCTATAATTTGAAGAATAGAAGTCTTATCAATATTATTGTAAACAATCCTTATGGTACTATTTTTTAAATCCATTGAAGCATCTGATCAGGTTAAAGATGCATAATTTATTTTCAGACTGTTGGATGCTATGGTTAAGGAGATTGGAGAGCATATTATTGTACATATTATTTTAGATAATGCAAGTGCTTATAAAGTAGCTAAGAATATGTTGATGAAAATGAAAAAGCATTTATATTGGACCCCTTGTGCAGCGTATTGTATTGTTTTTATATTAAAGAAGCTTGCTGAGCTATCGCAACCTAAGAATGCATTGCAAAAGCCCCCAAAAATCAATAAATTCATTTATAATCATTCATGGGTATTAGCTAAAGTTTTCAAAGAAAGAATTATTGAGTCCAATTGCAACAAGATTTATTACAAGTTGCTTTACTTTGCAAAGCATGTTCGAGACTAGGTAGCCATTAGAGGCAATATTCACTTCTACATAATGGCTAGGATTCTGCATGGGAGAAGAAAGTTGAGGGCAAGGAGGTGAGAAAGATTATTTGGAATGCAAAGTTTTGGTCATGTGTGGCATATGCAATAACAACCACATGACCATTAGTGCAAGTTTTGAGATTGG
This sequence comes from Cymbidium sinense, assembly GCA_021442155.1. Classification (NCBI taxonomy): domain Eukaryota; kingdom Viridiplantae; phylum Streptophyta; class Magnoliopsida; order Asparagales; family Orchidaceae; genus Cymbidium; species Cymbidium sinense. The sequence continues at coordinate 16,538,108 of CM038229.1, read as the reverse complement.
TGAATGCATAGAAAAAGCCAGCTATGGGCTTCATATATAATGGAATAGATAAAGCCAAATAATTGATTGCCCATAACCTTAGAGGCGAAGAGGATATCTACAAAGAAATCTGGGATATTATTGATGAGAAATGAGAATTTCAGCTCCACTATCATTTACATTCAATTGGATATTTTTGATTGCTTAGTTTCAATATGTTGAAAATATATCAACCAATACGAAGATTAAATTGAGGTTATATCATTGTATGAATAGGTTGATTGTTGATATTATAGAAAAGGCTACTATTGACATGCAACTTGTTCCATTTAGGAATAAAGAACATTTTTTGGGTTGCACAAAGTGAGAGATACTATTTGTAGACGTTCTTCAAGTAATTTAAAAGTTTCACTATAAATAGATTTAATTGTTTACTATTTCAAAATATTTTTCTTACACCTTTATGGTTTTAATTATTTCTCTTTTTCAATCTAATTTCAGTTGAGTGGTGGATTCAATTCGGTGATGGAACCCCATAATTGTAGCATTTTGCTGTCAGAGTACTAAGTCTTGCATGCTCATCATCTTATATTGAGCGCAACTGGAGCACTTACATCCAAGTTAATTAAAAGAAGAGGAATCATTTGATGACCCTAGAATGAATCTCTTGGTGTACATCATGTTCAATAAGAAATTGAGGAGAAAATATTTGAGAAGGAATGATTTGAAGGATGACAAAGACCGCTTATTATGTAAAAACATGCAAGTCTAATGATGAATGTCTTATGGATGATGACATTGAGCTCACACAAGCTGATCTGTAATAGAAATATTTAGATGTAGATTTCTTTCATGTGGAAAGAAACAAAAATAACAATAGCACGTCAACTGCACGCAACCAAGAGACGAAGAGAAAAAGGTATTTATTGAAATTCAACTAATTTAAATTATATTGCATATAAATAATTATTATTAAATTTATATTAATTATAATTTAGTAATGATTAAGGAAGAGAAAGATGCTTGAGATTGAAGAAGATTAGAAGTATTTGAAAACTTAGAATCTATTGAAGATGAAATAAGAGAGAAAGATATACATTAAGATGAAGATTCATTGAATGATGACAATCTTGATGATTTTTTATTGTGTTTTCCTATCTTTTTTGGGAATTAGAATTATGAATGTTTTTCTTTTGGACATATTTGATCTATTCTTAAATGTTTATTTGATATTTTTTTGCATGACTATCTACTGTCTTATGTTATCATCATATATCTATGTAATTCATACATGAGTATTTATAATCTACTTAATTTTTTATTTGTTAAATGTGCAAATTATTACTTCTTATGTATTTGGTTATTCATTTACACGTTAAAATGTTAATTTATTAATTTTCATCATAATTTTGACTTTCTATGAAATTGTATAAATGTGAGCTTATGCCTCAAAGTGCCATGAGGCTTACGCCTTACCTCACAAATGAAAAATGCCTTAATACCCAAATGCAAAATTTAAAAATTTGTGTATCCAACTTGATTAAAGTTTAGCAAAGCTGATGGTTTGGACCAATAGATTGATCCATGAAGGACCAATAGATCCACATAATGTTGAGCGGTCATAACAAACTATAGTTTTGATGGCTAATGGAGGTACTTTCCATGGATTTCAGATCCTTTTCATGTATGGAGGCACTTTCCAATACCTTCCTATACATGCTAGTGCTACATTGCTTAACGAGAGGTAAGGTCTTGGCTGGGTCCAAGACATGCACTAACTCTGGCTGACTAATTTTGGCTGTAGTAGGATAAACTGCAGGGACTTATTTCTAAAGTACTAAAACTACTGCTAATATATCTTCAAGCTACCTCACCATCCTATATATATGCTCATCTTTCTGCTTTAACTGATATAAGAGGTGTTGGGTTGATTGGGTTGTGTCTTCTTGATCAACCTCATCACCTTCCATGGCTTGCTGCTCCCCGAGGAGGGATCCCCTAGTGTCTACCAAGCAGACCCTGGCTGAGTCTCCCAACAAATCATCTTCGTTGGGATCAAAGCTAATCTTCTCCTCATCTGACCAGTCATACCCCAAAATTTCCTTCTTCTCTACAAGATAATGTGATACTATCTCCTCAAGAGAATGATCAATCTGAACGAGCATAATCGATTTTGGCTGACCAATGTGATCACTGTCATGTATTGAGAGGCACCAGACATCGCCTGCTATTGGAGAATCAATCTTATGAGGATTGTACTCACTAGAAGAGACACACTCCTGACTATCATTGACTCTGAAAGGGGTGACACTTCTAGGAGGTTCTGCTATCATCGGTGCAGCTGGGCTATCATCTGCTCCCTCTACAATAGCTACCACCATCTCTATGTCCTACTAAACTGGTGGTGTTGGTGATGGGATGACCACTATGCTTCAGGGTCGCCATTCCCTCTGCACACATGGGCAGAAAGTCGAGCAGGAGAGGTCAGCCTCACCATAGTAGGTGGTGTAGATGGAATAGGATCCCTTGACCATAGTTAGATCACCAATGGGGTACACTTCTCCCCGGATATGGCCTTCATGGCCTTCGATGGAACTGGAGATGCTGTGATGTGAATAGGTGGCGATGGGCGGGAGGTAGAGCAGTGTGGTAGAGACACCACCGACTCTCTCAGGATATAGACCCTCTTCCTATGATGGGTCATCACTGTAAGTAAAATACTATATGTATGGTCAGCACGGGTAGCACACCGAGCTGGAAAATCAATGAGTGCAGAAGCTGCCGACTGGCGATTGAACCTCCGCCTCTCCCTACTGGTGATATGAATAGATGTATGGGCCTCTCTGGCCCTCTCTTATTGAAGATGTTTCCCCATGCTGCGGGTGATGATAGATCTCAAATCAAATTGAGCTCCAAACTCAGAAAGTCTGTAGCCTAGTGTAAAACTAATGGAGGGGCATACGACCTCCCCGCCAGTAACTAGGTGTCAACCACTAGTGGAGGTGAAGTATGGATCCTCCTAGCATCCTCTCTGTTTGACCCAGAGAGAGGATGAAACTGGTTCGCTGTAACTAGCGGGGTGATCAGAGTAGGTACCTCCTCTATAACTGACTGCATAGTGGCCTCCATCTCCCTAGCAATCCTAGTATGATACTGCTTTATCATGCAATTTTTATTTCTCCTCTGAGTCCTGGTAGGATGAGTAGAGTAAGAACTAGACCCATCCTCAAAGGCTGGGGAGGCAATCTCTGAGATCAGAGAAGACTTACCCTTAGAGGGTGCCAAAGAGTAGGTGCTAACCCTTACCGGGGTAGCATGGGAAAGCACGGGGCTCGCAGGTGCTATCACTGTCACTGGCGCTACTGAAGTTGATGGGACTACCACTACTTTCCTCTTTAATGAGGGGATGTCAGAATCCAAGGGTAAATCGATCTGGATGACCGGCTTCTGCCTGGCCGCCACAGTCCTACTGATAGTTATGAGGGGAGTGCCCTCATAGGTGATCTTCACTGGCTCAAAACCTCTACGTTCGGTACGTATTGCTGTATGATCAACTCTAGAGGAAATTAGTGCGATCAAAGGCCAGTCCATCTTTGTAGGGGAAGTGAACACAAACTTCTGAGCTTGCCATTTTTTAACTAAAAAACTAAAAGGCGTATGTAATTGTGGGATGCTAAGAATCATAATGTGGAAACATGCTTGGATCGATTTCTTTTATTGATTTAATTTGAATTTAAAATTTGAACCCACATCCAACATCTTGGAAGTGTTAATTGGGGTTCAAATGGATTTAGAGAAGATTTAGAAATTTAATTGGAAAGAGGAATTTTTGAATATGAATCCAACTTCAACAAATCTGGGTATGTTGAAAAATGGGTTCAAATATTTTTAAAAAGATGCTTCCATAAGTTCATGTTTTGAAATTGGATTTTGATTTGAGGACCCCTTCCTTTAACAAATTTGGGAATGTTAAAGTAAGGGTCAATTGGTATTATTTTTGATTTGGTATTTTGGAATTTATTCACCTAGCAAATTTAGGTATGCTAGGTGAGGTGTTTAAAATATTTTTTTTGTGAATTATTGTTGATTTTGAAAATTTGAAATTCCCACTTAGTAAATTTAGGTATGCTAAGTGGAGAACCCAAGTGTGTTTTATTTTATTATTTTTTTTGTTTTTTCTGAAAGATTTTTGAAGATAGGATTCTTAGCAAATTTGAGTATGCTAAGAAAATCCTAAAGTGTTTCATTTGTTTTGGATATTTTGATTTTTGCAAAAGTAGGATCCTCAGCAAATTTGGGTATGCTAAAAAAAAATCCTAATGTGTTTCCTTTTGATTTTGATTTGTTTTTTTGATTGAAAGTGGAGACTTTACTTTAGCAAATGTGGTATGCTAAATATGAAGTTCCACTTAATTTTATGAAATGAAGATTTCACTTAGCAAATTTGAGTATGCTAAATGAAATTCCAAAAGATGTGTTTAAAATTTTTTTATGTTTTGGTCTTGTTTTGAAAGTGGAGGCTTCACTTTAGCAAATTTGGTATGCTAAAGAGTGAAGTTTCGAAAAGTGCTTTTATGGAAATTTTTGTGAAATGAAAATTTTATTTAGCAAATTTGAGTATGCTAAATGGAATTCCAAAGGTGTCTCAATTTTGTTTTTTTTTTGAATTTTGAAAACGGAAGACTTCATTTTAGCAAATGGGGTATGCTAAATTGAGATTCCAAATATGTTTTGAAAAATTTTATTTTTTCAAATTTGGAGACTTCACTTAGCAAATTTGAGTTTTCTAAATGAAGTTCCAAATGTGTTTTGAATTTAGAAAATATGATTATTAAGTTTTGATTTTTGAAAAGAAGATTTCCATATAATAAATTTGGGTATGTAGGAGTGGAAGTCAATCTTATTTTTTGCAAATATGAAAATTTTTCTTTGTGTGTGATTATTGCTTTTTGAAAGAGGGAATCCCAACTCAATCATATATGGAATATGTTTAAGTGGGATTTCTAAATGATGTTATTTTTATTTGGTAATGAAATATTTATTCAATAAATTTGGGTATATTGAATGAAGATGTTCATATATGCTTTTGAAAAATTTAGTTTTGTTTGAAAACGAGATTTACATTCAATAATTATGGGTATATTGAATGTAAAGGTTCATTTGTGTTTTGTGAAAATTTTATTTTTGATTTTATTTGAAGAGTTAATATCCATTTAACACATTTAGATGTATTGAATGGAAAAGCCCATCTTCAAATTTTATGTTTTTGAAAATATGATTATTGGAATTTTATTTTTGTAAAGATGATCTTACATATAATAATCATAAAGATTATTAGATGAAGATTATTTAAGAAAATTTGGTATAAAAATGTTTTATTATGTGCATTTTTGAAAGAGTGCTTTTCGAAAAGCATGATTTTTTATAATGGTTTATTTTGTCTTTATTATTTTGGGATGAACCTTTCCTTATCATAGAAATGATAAGAGAAAGTCTTTAAATGTTTTCTTTTTTTTATTTATATATTTTATTTTACCCATTGGAGAACCCAATGGAGATTTTAAGACCAACACGGGGTGAGGTCCTAAATCCTAAAGATGTTGGCTCTCTTAACTTAAGAATGAAATAAGCTAAGTGCCAACAGATTGAAAGACAATCTTGAATTCATACCAAAGTACAAACCCACTATCGATACTTGAAGACAATAATCATTTACCAAAGTTGGAGAGAGGAACCGTCCCCAGCGGAGTCACTAGAAAAATCCATGGTGAAATTTTAATATTAGATTTCTAAATGAATAAGATATATACTTCCATCTTCACTCTATGCAGGATAAAATGAGGATGGAAATATACATCTTATTCTTTTTATGCAATTTTGACACCACGTAGATCCACAGATGTTCATATTGAGGGTGATCGGGTATGACATTGAGGAGAGGTGTACTATCTCGAAAGATAGAAGTCACCACCCTACAATGGACCTAATCACTTTAACAAGGACTTCTAAGGACAATGGGTCTGCATGTGTACAAGGGATTCTTCCCCTACTTTACATAGAAAAGTAAAGTAGAGTTTATTTTAAACCAGGTTTGTTAAGTTCCCTATAGGGGCAAGCCCCCATAGTTAATTACATCCTAAGGAATGAGATCCCTTAGAAATACTCTCGATTAAGGTAAATGATCATTATCTACAAAATTTCAATAGGTAGGACCATCAATCGATTAGTTTATTTTGGAAGATCAAATGTGATTGATCAAAGAGAGGGAGTTATTATCAAAGCCAAGGGAAGATAAGTAGGAGATGCTCATGATGCTAGGAAACCTTGTGCAGAATGTACTCACTAGAGGAATGAAACTCCTAATTGATACTAGCTGTAATAGGGGTAACAATCCTAGAATGATCCTCTACCACTGCTGCTACTGAACTGTCATCTATAATATCCATTATAATCATCACCATCTACGCATTCGACAACATGGGTGTAGTTGGTGACAGAATGACCACGATGCTCTGGGGTTGCCACTCCTTCGACACCACCACTGGGGCAGAAGGTCGAGCATGAGAGCTTGACCCTACCACAATGGGTGGTGTAGGAGTAGGATCCCTTGGTCGTAGCTGGATCACAAATGGGGTACATTTTTCCCTGGATGTGGCCTTCATGGCCTTGGATGGAATGGGTGATGCTGAGACCTGCACTAGCGATGGCAGAGGTGGGGTAGAGCGGTGGGGTGAGAGAGGATGAAACTAGTTTTTTGTAGCCAGTGGTGAAGTGATCATGGGACACTCATCCATGGCTGATCTAGCAGCTCCCGCAAGCTCTCTGGCTATTTGAGTATGGAACCGTTTGACCATACGGTTCTTATTCCTACACTAGGTGCGAGTAGGATGAGAGGAGTGTCAGCTAGACCCATATTCAAATGTGGGGGAGGCAAGCCACAAAATATAGGGGAGGGTGCTAGCATGCACCGGGGCAACATGTGCAACTCTGGGACTAACTGCCACTAAAATTGGAACTATTGGTACTGTAGGTACTAAAACCACTGAAGTCTATGGTATTGCCATAACTTTCCTCTTCAGTGAGGAGATATCTGAATCAGAGGGTAAGTCTACCTTGATGACTGGCTTCTGCCCATCCACCTTCTTCCTGCTAACTATGGTGAGGGGAACACACTCACAAGTGATCTTGGCCCCCTCCATTCCCTAGCCAAAATGGATCAAATGGGTATGATCCAAATGAGGAAAGTTAGCCTGATCTAAGGCTAGATTCATGTCATGAGGGAATGTAAAGACAAATTTAAAACGCCATTACCTTGGAAGTAAAGCGGCTGTACTTGCGAAAAGATCCAATGAGAAATGAACTTGCATGGTTTCTCTCCATAGATTTTGAATTTTGAATTTAAAATTTGAACCACATCCAACAACTTGGAAGTGTTAAGTGGGGTTCAAATGAATTTGGAAAGATTGATTGAAAGAGGAATTTGAATATGAATCCAAACTTCAACAAATTTAGGTATGTTGAAATATGGATTCAAAATTTTGATAGGATGCTTCCATAGGTTCATTGTTTTGTTTTGAATTTGCATTTTTGTGATTTGGAAGATCCTTTCCTTTAACAAATTTGGGTACGTTGAAGTAAGGGTCAAGTGATTTTGTTTTGTTTGAATGTTTTGGAATTTTCACTTAGCAAATTTAGGTATGCTAAGTGAAGTGAAAGTGATTGTTTCTTTTTATGAAAATTTTGTTTTTTTTTTATTTTTGGAAAATTTTGAAATTCTTACTTAGCAAAATTAGGTATGCTAAGTAAAGAATCTATGTGTTGTTTTGATTTTTGAAAATTGGATTCTTAGCAAATTTTGTATGCTAAGAAAATTCTAAGTGTTTCATTTGTTTGAAAATTTTTGATTTTTGAAAAGGGTAGGATCCTTTAGCAAATTTGGTATGCTAAGGGAATCCTAAGTGTTTCATTTTGTTTTTTGAAATGATTGAAAGTGGGATTCAACTTTAGCAAATTTGGTGTGCTAAAGATGAAATTCCACTTGGTTTTATGAAATGGAAATTTCGCTTAGTAAATTTGAGTATGCTAAATAAAATTCCAAATGGTGTATTTAAAATTTTGATTCCATTTTTTGATTTTTTGAAAAATGGAAACTTCTTCTTAGCAAATTTGGTATGCTAAGGGAAGAAGTTCCAAAGGTGTGCGAGAAATTTTTGTTTTGAGTTTGGAAACTTTTACTTAGCAAATTTTAGTATGCTAGGTGAAGTTCCAAAATATGTTTTGAAAAGTTTTGGATTTTAGATTAGGAAACTTTACTTAATAAATTTGGTTATGTTAAATGAAGTTCCAAATATTCTTTGAAAATTTTGAAATTTTTGGATTTGGAGACTTCACTTAACAAATTTGGGTATGTTAAATGAAGTTCCAAAATGTATTTTTGAATTTTAAAAAATTTTTGGATTTTGGATTTTGGAAAACTTACTTAACAAATTTGTGTATGTTAAATGAAGTTCCAAAATGTGTTTAGAATTTTAAAATTTTCTAGATTTTGGATTTTGGAAATCTTACTTAACAAATTTGTGTATGTTAAATGAAATTCCAAAAATGTGTTTAAAATTTGGAATTATGATTGTTGATTTGATTTAGGATTTTGAAACTTTACTTAATAAATTTGTGTATGTTAAATGAAGTTCCAAAACGTGTTTAGAATTTTGAAAATTTTTGGATTTTGGATTTTGGAAACCTTACTTTAATAAATTTGTGTATGTTAAATGAAGTTCCAAATGTGTTTAGAGTTTTGAATTATGATTTTTGATTTGCTTTTGGATTTTGAAACTTTACTTAACAAATTTGTGTATGTTAAATGAAGTTCCAAAATGTGTTTAGAATTTTGAATTATGATTGTCGATTTGAGTTTAGAATTTGAAACTTTACTTAACAAATTTGTGTATGTTAATTGGAGTTCCAAAATGTGTTTAGAAAATATTTTGAATTATGATTGTTAATTTGATTTTGGATTTGGAAACTTCACTTAACACATTTGAGTATGTTAAATGAAATTCCAAAAATGTGTTTAGAAAATTTTTGGATTTTGAATTTGGAGATTTCACTTAACAAATTTGGGTATGTTAAGGGAGATTCCAAAATGTGTTTTGAAAATTGTTTTAAGATATGATTGTTGATTTTGATTTTGGGTTTGGAAACTTCACTTAGTAAATTTGATTATGCTAAATGAAATTCCAAATGTATGTTTGAAAATTTTTGTTGGATTTTAAATTTGGAGACTTCACTTAACACATTTGAGTATGTTAAATGAAATTCCAAATGTGTTAAAAATTTTTTTTGAGATATTAAATTTGGAGACTTCACTTAACAAATTTGGGTATGTTAAAGTGAGATTCCAAATGTTTTTGAAAATTTTTGAAATTTTGAACTTTGGATTTGGATACTTCACTTAACAAATTTGATTATGCTAAATGAAATTCCAAATGTGTGTTTGAATTTGTTTTGAAATATGATTATTGATTTTGATGTTTCAAAAAGAGGACCTCCATTCAACAAATTTAAATATGTAGAATGGAGATCCATTTTATTTTTGAAATATAATATTTTTTATTGTGTGTGTGATTGTTGCTCTTTGAAAGAGAGGAATTCCAACTTAAAAACATATGTGGGATATGTTTAAGTGAGATTTCCTAAAAGATATATTTTTTTTAGGTGGGAATGAAATCTTCATTTAATAAATTAAATAAGGATGTTCACATTTGCTTTTTGAAAATTTTAATTTTGTTTACAAATGAACTTTCCATTCAATAAGTGTGAATGTATGGAATAGAAGAATTCATGTGTGCATTTTGAAAAGTTTTATGATTATGATTGTGATTTTTGAAAAACATGATTGCTCATTTTATTTTGAAAATGAAATCTTCATCAAAGTGAATTTAAAGAAGATGTTCATTTGTGCTTTTGGAAAATGTTATTAGTTTTATTTTTGAAAATCCCTACATGTAACAATTATATGAATTGTTAAATGTGGGTGAAGAAATTTTGCGGAAAATAGTTTATTAACTGCATTTTTGAAAAAGCAAAGTTCTTTATGGAAAATTTATTATTTTAGGATGAACCTTTTCTTATCATGAAGATGATAAGGAGGAAGCCTTTAAGAGATTTTCTTTTTATTTTAGATCTTTTCACTTTACCCATTGGAGGAACCCAATGGGGGTTTTAAGCCCAACAAGGAATGCGGTCCTAAAACCTAAAGATGTTGGCTAACTTAACTCAAGAATGAAATGAACTAAGTGCTAACGGAAAGAAGGATAGTCTTGGATTCATACCAAAGTACAAACCCACTATAGATACTCAAAGACAATGATCATTTACCAAAGATGTAGAGAGGAACCATCCCTAACGGAGTAGCCAAAAAAATATGTGGTGAAAATTTTCTATAAGGGTGTCACCTTTCAAATCTGTGGGGAGAAAAGAAAGAGGAACCCTTACAAAAATTCATCTTGGTAAGATGCCACGTAGATCCACAGATGTACTTATTCAGATGATCAGATATGTCATTAAGGTATAGTGAACTATCTCAAAAGATAGAAGTCATTACCCTTTAATGGAACCAATCACCTCAAGGACTTGGGGCGATGTGCATATGTAGAGATTCTTCCCCTACTTTACATGAAAAAAGTTAAACAAAGTTTATTTTAAATCAGGTTCATTAAGTTCCCTACAGGGGCAAGCCCCCATAGTTAATTACTTCCTAAGGGACAGGATCCCTTAGGAAAACTCTCAATTAAGTTAAATGATCGTTGTCTCTAAAGATTTTAATAGGGAAGGACTATCAATCGATTGGTTTTATTTTTGAAGATAAAATAGGATTGATCAAAAGAGGGAGTTATTATAGAAGCCAAAATGGGAAATATGTAGGAGATGCTCACGATGCTAGGAAACCTAGTGAGCATCTCAAACTATCCTATAGTTGGGCTTTATATTTTAAAAATTGATTTAGTTTTTTTTGAATTATATTTTTCATTATAATTTTAGGACTTAAGATTCCTTAACACAAGGTTAAAGAAATGCCTAGGAGGTGAGAAATTATGCTTATGGCCCACAAAGGGGAAAAGCAACCTCAGAGCCTAAATCTAGGGAGCTTCGGCGAGGGCCGGAAGCACAACCTAAATCTAAGGCAAAAGTGGGTAATTGGTTTACCTCCATAAGAGAGGACAAACCACCCGACAGCTTAGACTTACAACCGCCTGGGAGTGGCCGCCAACTAACTCCTCCTACGATTTTAAATACATGTAGGCAAGTCTTTATGCTTATGCAAGATAGCTAGGCTATTTTTATTTAGAAAGAGACTAAGTCCTTAAACTCACTCCCTAAAGAGACTAGATCATGTAAAGGGTATGCTTCAAATGACCTCAATCTAACACATTTTAAATTTCATTTCATTTTTATTTTTGGACAATCATTTTGACTCAGGCTAATAGGATTTTTATTACTAATGCATGAGAAAGCATATTATTGGCCAAAATCAGCGAGAAGGTAGGAGGTGAGTTTCCACCACGACCCTCAAAGGTCAAGCCGAGTTCTCTGGCAAAGGTGGAAGACCTCCAATCAAGAGTGAAATAAGATGTATTTGTGCATGATATTATAAAGAAATGCTCATCCAGCTAAGGGGTTGCTAATTCTTTTATCTTGATTTTTTAAGCTTTAGGTGAGGTTATGAGTTATTTAATTTTTTATTGAGTTGTTAAGTTGGGTAAAAGATTTATTTTTCCCTAAAGAGCCTAATCCACATCTAGGACATATATAAAGTAAGGAAGAAACTAAGAAAATCATGTCACTTAATGTAAAAGCTAAATAAATCATCAAACAATTTATAAAGCTAATGCAAAAAGAATAAATGGTTATTTATGGTCAGACACCACCGCACAAGCCCAAAAATATCAAATATGGGTAGCCAAGCTCTACCCTTATACAACCCGGATTACAAATGAATTAAAGTACAATTTATGTAAAGGAATTCATTGTTATGGGGGTCTTCAAGCTTTATTCTTCTTTCTTTTTTTCTTCTTTTCTTCTTTCTTCTTTCCTTCTTTGGTTCCTCCTTTGGATGGTTGGATGGTAGATGTTCTAAGGCCTCACATGGTGCATAAGATAAGATCTTATGACCAATGCTTATCTTAATCCCCATAACAAATCATTCCAAAATCCTATTTATACAAATTTTTACATGAAAAGGAAAAGTGAAAATATAACTAACACCTACAAAATAAAGGTTAGTTAAATCACACCACGCAAATTTCATGCATGTACATTGGACTTATCACCCCACACATGGGTGACTAAGTCCACCTAGCCTATGGATTATGCAAAGGGGGTGTTAGCACCTGCAAGTAAGAAGCATTTATATTTTATTTATGATAGTACCCCTTAAGCACAATCCCCTACAGAAAAGAATAGTTAGACTAAGAACGTCCTACCATTCATTCTACGAGCATACACCCTAACATCCAGTCTAAAAAATTTATCACAAAAATAAAACATAACATAAAACCATGCACCGACCTAACCTAAAGCTATAAGTGGTGACTTAGGCTAATGTGTGTGCTTTGAAGGTTTGTGTAGTATGCTTAGCTTAAGACTTTAGGTTTAAATTTTTTAAGTATGAAGGACATATTCAACTTAGAGGAGGGTTTCATTTAAGTTGTTTAAGTGTTTTGGGTTAGTTTTATTTCATGTTTTAATTTGGTTTGAGTGAAACCTATAATTAATTACTAAGTTATGAAGATAGAGAAAGAGAAGAGGACTTCTCTTTCCTTCCTGATCCTTAAGTAATTTTCTAAAGTAAGTTCATATTTTTAGTTTCATTTAGGTGAATGTCTTGATTACATCTCTTAATCAATCTTAAGTTTAGATAAACCCTAAACAAGCCTATTCAAATAGAAAGACATTTTAAGATTAAATAAAATGAATCAAAATTCACATAACACACATTACTTTATTTCTTTCCCAACATATATAACATGCATATGGATGGACCCTAAGCATAGCTATACATGAAAATGAGAGGAGTTAACACACTTTATGATGCATGCTAAGTAATCAATTTAAGAAAATTTAGAAGTTGAATATGTATGCTTTTTCTAAATAGAAAAGGTTTTTCTTATTTAAATTTTCACATACATACATGAAAGTAGGAAAGACATAAGTGAGTACAGCGCCATTGTTAACCAGAGATATAAGGTACAAGACCTACTTAGGGCTACTTAAAGCCTTGCAACCTTGGGGTTGTCCAGACTAATATATCACTTTCCTTAAGTACAAACATGTATGTAAAAGGAAATGAAATGGAAAAGGAAGATGCAAAAGTTGCTTAATGGATTCTTTTTGTTTATGCAATTTATGCATGCAAGTATAGGTAAGCTTTCTTAAATGATATCATAGGGATGAATAGGGTATGAGATTAAGTAAATGTTGGGTTCTTTTCAAATGAACCCTACATCTTACTAACTCCTATTCAAAACTATGCTAACATGAGGAAGAAAGAGAACCTATGCTAAGCATGCGTTTATAATCCATCACATGCAAGCTTATAATTAAGATATGAATAACACACTTTCAGATTTGATATTTTATTTATAAGTTTCAAAAATACTTTGGATTTAGTAGTGATAATATCCACTCATATTTTACTTTAGCCAACACATGTACATTTGACATAAAGTAAACAATTTTCATTTTTTAACATTTAAAACATGAAATTATGAATGCATGAATCATATGACATACAACTTAACATGTTGGGAAAGATCCAAAGCAATGAAAGCATGTAAAAAAACTCACTTTACTTAAATGCTAAAGTCATTCTTAAGGAATAAAAAAATTTAGAATAAATCAAAGTGAATTTCCAAATGATTTTTGTTTGGTTTAAAGTTTGATTTAATTTTAAAAGGTGAGATGAGTTTGTTGTTCCTAACCCATTTCCACATGTGTTTTGTATTTTTGGTTTAATTTTTAGTTAATTAAATCTATTTTTAAATGTTGATTAGGTTAAGGTATGAATTAAGTGGCTTAATTAACCCTTACCTACACCACCATAGAAAAATTAACTAAGTGATTATGAGCCAATGAGATGACATAAAACCCACAAGGTATTTAAATTTGCAATGCACCTAATAATGAAAAGGCCTTATGCAATTTGGCTCACAATTAAAAGTTAATTAAGCTAAGGGGTTTAACTTAAGTACTTTTAAAACACCCTTTCACACATGTGAATTGGGTTTTAATTTTCTTAATTAAGCTTAGACTATTAAACACCTAAGCATCTACCCAAGGTAAATTAATTAAGTTCTCAAACTTTTTAAAATTTTTGAAAAATTTGATTAAGGGGATAATTAATGAATTAACCCTTGATTAAGAGGGGATTAAGGAAAGAAAAGGAGTTTAGGGAATAGCTTAGGGGAAATGCCATAAAATTATTCCATAAAACCCCTATTCATTGGATCTAACTTTAATCAAACTTAATCATAGGGTAAATCCACTAATCACATCTTAATTGCTCTTAATTACATGAAGGGGGTAATTAGGGAATGAAATAGCAATTTCCCAAATTGAGCCCTCAATAAATCTCAAGAAAATTAGGGGAGGCAGAGGTCATCCCCTAAAATGAACCCTAAAAGTTTGAGATCAATTGATGAACTAATTAAAGGATAATTAGCTAATTAAATTCTCAAAGAAACCCAAATTCAGAGAAATGGGTAATTCAAAATACTTTGAAATCATTTTTAAAATATTTTAGATGAAAATTTATTTCCATAACATTTTTCCTTTTATTTTTTCTAATTTTTCTATGAAGAATTATAAATTATAGAAGTTCTATGGATTAATTAGGAATTTATTAGGTAAATAATTAATCCCTAATTAATACTCAGCCCAAGGCACGATGCATGGCGGTGGCGGTAGTCAGCGCGCTTTACACACATTGCTCCGTGAGCCACTCACTTAAGCATCACATCAAAAAGGTGGCTGGTGGTGCACTTTTGATCTCTGCAGTCCGATCAAATATTGGATGACCAGAGATCTCCTCGTAGTTTAAAATAGATAAAGGATTTTTAAAATGTGCCAAATAATCTCAGCCGTCCATCTAAAATGAGCAGATGGATGGCTGAGATGAGCCAAGTTCTTCCTTGAGGATTAATGGAGACCGTTCATGATCCAAGGGAAGATCTGAGCCTGATCTAGCATGGAATCATACAAGACTCAATGCACACCATCTAAGCATAATTACCAACCTATCCAACGATTGATTTCTCATGCAATGAAAATTCCTTTGACAAAGGACTAACACCTATCAAGCTAAGTGGCCGAAAAATTACATACCTCACGGAGGTGATCATCTGCACTTGAGCTTGATGAAGTAGCTTCGTCTGGTGGAGATGAAGCCTTGTTGAAAATTTCTAGCCTTGGGGTTGAATGGATCTTCCTATGGACCAACAACACTTGATCTCCTTTGCAGCTTTGATCCAATTGAGGCTTTCCTTATTGTAACTCAAATGGATGCCTGGGTGCACTCGAATTGATCTTTAGAGGAAGTGTACAAGAGGAATTGAAGTAATTTTGAGTGTGGAGAAGGTTGAAGATTCAAAGGAGCTTCCCTATTTTTTAAAGGAGAAAATCGAGAAGAAGTAATTTCAAATCCTCCTTAGAAGGCTTAGGGATGCTCTCTGATGATTGCTAACTTTCTCTAGTGCTCAATCAAGTGTGAGTGAAGTCAATTTTCATTGAATTAGGGGGAGTATATCTCCCCATATGGCAATCGTATGACTAAGCATAAGCTTGCCATTTTGATCCAATTGACTAGATTAGGAGGTTGTTTAGACTATTTTGAGTGTGCACATGGTCGATTTGATCCCTTGAGTGGAATGCCAACTTCACATGTGTTGAAATTGAGCTTATGAGGGAATTTGAAAACTCAATTTCAAGCAATATGGTCGGGTTAGGTCCATGGGTCAAATGGGCTAACCCAAACCCATTGGGTTGGGTGCACCACTCATCACTAAGTCCCCTTGAGCTTTTAGGAAAGCCTCAAGTGATTGTGAAGAGAGTATGACCAAAATACTCATGGGCTAGGCCAAAATTTGTTCTATGGCCTAGGGGTAAAATGATTTGCTATTTTTTCACTTTGGGTATGTTTAGTATGTTGAGAAAATAGGTTTGGCCAAGTTTCATTGGATTTGGAATCCATTTGATAGGGTTTGGCTCATGTTGACCCATTTAGGTCAAAATGGGTCAACTTGGGTCAAGTTGACCAATTGGTCAAATTGGGTCAAACCAAGGGTTGGTCAAGTTTATATGACCATTTGAAATGTTTTGGTACCTTTAGTTTGGTTCAATTTGGTATATATTTGGTTTTGGCTCATATGACTTCATTTAGGTCAAATGGGGCAAGTTGACCTATTTGACCCATTTGACCTATTTGGGGTAGGTCAAGGGTAGGTTTAGGTTAGTTAGTCATATGGAGTGGATTGGTATCTTTATTTCCAATCAATTTGGGTTAAGTTAATTTTGGCTCAACATGACCCCTTTGGTTATGTTGGGTCTAAGGTCTAGGTTGGGTTTAGTTGGCCAAGTGAGGCTTTGGTCAAGTTCCACAAGTGATTTGGGATGGACTTGACCATTGGTTTCAAT
Organism: Cymbidium sinense; assembly: GCA_021442155.1. Classification (NCBI taxonomy): domain Eukaryota; kingdom Viridiplantae; phylum Streptophyta; class Magnoliopsida; order Asparagales; family Orchidaceae; genus Cymbidium; species Cymbidium sinense. Next base: position 16,521,440 of record CM038229.1, on the reverse strand, counting down.
CAATTTGGCTTAGATCAAGTTTTGACACATTTTGGCCCTTTAGGTCAAAATGGGTCTTTAGTCAAGTGGGCCAATTGGACTAGGTTAGGCTCAAATGTTGTCTTGGTCAAGTTCAAACATAGGTCATGAGTGAACTTAGATCAATGGTTTCAATCAATTTAGCCTATGGTGGAATTTGGCTATGTAAGGTTTCATTTTAGGTTAAGTGTTGACTTGGTCAACCCTTAGGTTTGACTTGGTTTGACCCAATTTGATTGATTGATCATCCCATGATGATTGTTGATCATGATGAGAGGGATATATGCGTTTGGTTCAATCCAATTTGGTTAGGATCAAAAGTTGGCTCATAATGGTACTTTAGGTCACTTTGGGTCAAGTGAGCCTAAGTGGGTCAAATGGCTTGGTCAAAGCTTGATTTGAAGTTGATTGATCTTTTATATGGATTCATGATTGAAATATAAATCCATTTACAAATGGTTTGAAGTCAAATTAGCTTCGATCCACTTGAAAATTTCATATTCAATGGAAGAATATGAAGGGGTCTTGGGTTTGATTTTTGATTTGGATTTTGATTGTTTGATTGAGGTTTGGATTTATATACGAGCTCATGATTGTAGGATTGATTGAACCATGAGAGAAAATCAAGAGTTTGGCTTGATTTGAAAATGATTTGGTTAAGTTCAAGATTTTGGCTTGAAAGGCTTAGATTTGATTTTGAGTGGATTTGAGTTTGATTTTTGGAATTAGTTTTGATTGTTTGAATTTATATTTCATTTATATATGTGAATACAAATGAGAATATAAATTGATCATGAGAAAATTTCAAGAATTTGAATGAGTTTAATCATGATTTAGGTTAAATCCATTAAAGGTAATTTAAAGGATTTAAGAGAATTTTTTATTTGAAATTTAATTTTTGGATTGGATTTGATTGATTTATATTTATACTTCATTTATATATGAGAATAAAAATGAGAATAAACATATGTTTTGAGAAAATCCCATGAGTTTGAAATGGTTTGATCAAGTTTTAGAGTTGATTTTGGCTAAGTCCTTTAATAGAAAATTAAAGGGACTTAAGGAAATTTTCATTAATTGATTTGGAATTTTGAATTTAATTTGATTGGTTTGAATTTATATTTCATTTATATATAAGAATATAAATGAGAATATAAATGGATCATGAGAAAATCTCAAATATTTGATTGGGTTTTGATCATAATTTTGGCAAAGTCCTTAAGAAAGGGTCAAGGACTTAGGAAATTTGAACTTTGGAATTTTTGATGGATTTTGATCATGGGTTTCAATCATGGATCTCAATCATGAAATTGAATCATGAAATTGAATTGAGTTTGGAGAAAATCAAATGGAATTGATTTGGAGTTTGACTTGAAAGAAGGAAAGTGAGAAATGGTTTAAGCTAAAGGGTATGAGATTTTCCTAACACCCCTAAGGCATGACCTATTCCTATGGCTAACTCTTCTAAGTCTTCTAGGGCTAGGTTGGAGTGTCCACCTAATCAATAGATGTGTCTTAAGACTAAGGAACCCTTAAAGTCTAAGAGAAATCCTATGTCTAAGATGGAGGGGTTAAGAGCTCATTATAAAAATGAGGTCAACATATACTAGCCAACCCCGCTCACCGGGTTCCAGTGGAGGTGACTTTCGATCAGACGGTGACAAAGACTGGGCCTCCAGACAAATCAAAGTATTCGAATGAGGTTTATGTGAAACTATTAGGTAACAGCTGGGAACCTTAGCTTTAACCTCACTTACATCTCAAAAAGTTGAAGGTTTAGTAGTTAAGGAAGCCCCAAAGTCTTCCAGTGATATGAAGCTGAAGAGATTCTTTTTGGGATCATCATCCTCAAGTCATGAAGTTAATGTAAAACTTGAGGAGGATACATTTAAAGAATTAATAGAATTACCATTTGACTTTTACTCGCCTTGTGTTCATAATCTTATACAAAAAGGTTTAGTTCCTCATACATGGTCCAAGTACAGGTTAGAGTACTTTGAAATGCTATGGAACAACACAGGCAGGGAAGCACAATCAAGAGTAGGACTAGGATTGATGCGGTGGGTCCGTCGGATGATGATGATTCTTTTTGGTAGTTACCAATTTTGGAATTGATGGGTTCTTTTCACACAACACCAACTCTCATGAGAATGTGTGTTTAACAACCTCAGATGATCTCCAAATCAAAGATGCACTGCCATAATTTAAAGAGGAAATCAATTCAATAATTGACAAGCTTAAAGAAATCAACATTATGATAGAAAAAAATCCATACCCTACGTACATCAATTTATTGCTGAATGAAGAAGAAATCAATGACTTAGTTAGGCTATTGACTAAGTTTAAAGATTACTTCACATGGAGTTATGAATATATGCCTGAATTATCTCTTGATGTAGCAGTCCACAACCTAGCAATAGATCTTAATGCTACCCCTATTAAGCAAGCTCCTAGACTCATGTGATTAGAAATCGAACAACATGTCATTTATGAAGTCAAGAAAATGATCGATGTTGGTTTCATCATGAAAGAAAAATATCCTACCTAGTTAGCCAGTGTCATCCCAGTTAAGAAAAAGAATGACCAAATTCACATATGTGTCGATTTCAGGGACTTAAATAAGGCATGTCCTAAGGATGAGTTTCCTCTTCCTATACCAGAATTAATGGTGGACATCACCTCATCTCATGCAATCTTCTCTTTCATGGATGGGTCATCGGCTACAACAAATCAAGATGTCTCACGAAGATGAAAGAAACACGCTTTCAACCCCAATCGTAATCTTCTATTATAGATCATGCCTTTCGCCTTAAAATGCTGTGCTACATACCAACAGCCATGACTCGACTTCAACAAACTCATTCATCATCGTTGAGTGCTACGTTGATGATCCCAAGAGAAAAGGAAGACCATCTCTTTGACTTGAGAGTAGTTTTTGAACGGTTAAGATAATATAACCTCAAAATGAATCCCCTGAAGTGTGCATTCGGAGTAGCTTCAAGGAAGTTCCTTGGGTTTGTTGTTCGACACCGAGGAATAGAAATAGATTCTGAAAAGATCAAAACTATCTTAGAAATGCCACCTCTTAAGAGTTTATCTCAACTTAGATCCTTTTAAGGATGGCTAGTGTATCTAAGATGCTTTATCTCTAACCTATCGAGGAGATGCAAGCCATTCTCAGCACTTGTCAAAAAGGATGCCAAGTTCAAGTGGGTTGATAAGTGTTAGCATGCCTTTGAAGACATCAAGCAATATTTGGTGAAGCCACCAGTTATGGCAGCCCCTATCCCGGGCAGGCCACTCATCCTCTACACTGCTGCATTGGATGACTCTCTCGGTGCTTTGTTGGCCCAAGTCAATGATGAAGGGAAGGAGAACGCTCTCTACTACCTCAGCTGTCATTTAATTCCTGCTGAAGCAAACTATCCACCTATTGAGAAACATTGCTTAGCTTTGATCTTTGTCTCTCAAAAGCTATGACACTATATGCTTTCTCATAAGGTGAACTTGATCTCCAGAATAAATCCAATGTAGTATCTCATGACACGGCCAACGCTATCCAGATGTTTGGCATGATGGTCCATGATTCTCTCGCAATTTGATATCACATTCGTACCCCTCCGTAAGGTAAAAGAACAAGCACTAGCGAATTTCTTAGCAGCACACCCACTTCCTGTTAATTCTCCGCTTAATGACGATCTCTCTGATGAACAAATCATGAACTTAGGGGAGGTTGGCAACCACTGATGGGAGATGTATTTTGATGGTGCAACTTCTTTTTATAAAGGGGAAACACCACAATCTACTCTTCCAGAAGGCGAGGGGTAGAATAGTTCTCTAACTCCAAAACGATGTGATGAGATTCTCATACTATCTTTCCAACCTCACATAAATATGAAGCAGTATGAAGCTTTGATTACCAGTTTGGAGTTAGCCATCACTATCAGTGTCAAGAGCATCAACATCTTTGGGGATTCTCGGTTGGTCATCAATCAGATTATCGGGTCCTACAAGGTCCTCAAACCCAAGCTTTATCATTACTACAAGTATACGATGAAGTTGTTGGCCCAAATCCCCGAAGTTACCATCTACAAGGTTCCCCGAGCAAAGAATGCAGTAGCAGATGCTTTGGCCAAACTCACCAAAGAATTGGCATGTTCGGAAGATGAGTCCATTTTAATAAGGGTCCAAAATAGACAAGTCATATCCCTTATTGATGCAGAACTCATCGAGAGACTTTCTCTTGAAGGGGAGGTTACCAATGCCTATAAGGATAAGGAGTTGGATTGGAGGCAACAGTTCATAGACTATTTGATCACTGGAAAACTACCTCAAGAAAAGTCACAAGCCCATCAGGTGAAACAGAGAGCCCTCTCCTATGCTCTCGTTGATGGCACCCTGTATTGCCGGTCCTTTGACCAAATGTGGTTACACTGTTTAGAAAAGCACGAAGCCCATGGCATTGTAATCGAGGTACATTCAAGTTTATGCAGAGCACATCAATCCGGTCCAAAGATGAAAGCCAAGATCAAGAGACTAAGATACTACCGGCCTTCGATGATTACAGATTGCATGGATGTAGCTAGAAGATGCCATCAATGTCGGTACGGTGTGGTCCTCCTAACCACCCAACATTCTACACCCTACATTGGCCTCATGGCAATTCGAGTGTTATGGTACCAACATTGTGGATTCGATCGATCCTCCTTCATCCAAGAGGCATCGGTTCATCTTAGCTGCCACTGACTACTTTTCCAAGTAGGCGAAAGCCATCCCACTTAGAGAGGTCACAGCTCAGCATGTGCTTCAATTTTTTAGGAATCATATCGTATATAAGTTCGGGGTGCCTAGATGAATTATATCCAATAATGGTACTATATTCAAAAGCATCAAGATCAATAGCTTTGCCACAAGACACTATATAGATTGGAGATACTCTATCATCTACTACCCCAGAGCAAATGGCTTAGTGGAAGCATTAAATAAAACTCTCATCCAAATACTAAATAAGACTCTTAATGTCAACAAACGATAGTGGAATGAGCAGTTGGTTAAAGCCTTGTGGGCTACCGCACCACATATCGAACTCCAACTCAGTTTACCCCATTTTCCTTAGTATATGAGTCTGAGGCTATTCTACCTTTAGATGTTCAACTCCCATTACTAAGGATAGCATTGGGTAGCAAGATCACTATAGAGCAAAATGCAAAGTTGTGGTTAGAAGAGCTCGATGGTTTAAAAGAAAGTCCCCTGTGGGCATGCCAAAATCTCTAGTTGTATAAGGACAAAATGATTCAAGCTCACAACAAGCTGGTCTGCATTAGGTCTTTTCGAGTAGGAGAACTTGTGTTAGTCCTAAGGAGACCAATTATTGCCTATCGAAAGATGGGAGGCAAGTTTGAACCCACTTGGGGAGGACCCTATGTCATGGAGAAGCCTGCGATGGAGGATCTTATCAGCTTATTGATTGTAAAGGGGAACCCCCTATGCTATGGGCTCTATCTGAAGAATTATTACCCATGAAATAAATCATGTTTGAAAATAACTCTATCAATCAACATGTTATTACCCATTTCATCAAAATCTTTTCTTCTTTCAAAATGTTATTTGCTTGTCTTGCGAATCCACCATGACGTATTTAGGGTAGGTGTAAGAGTCCCCCAGTGGCATCCTATCTCTCTCTTACAACACAAACACAATCTCTCGATGCTATTAGAATAGGTGTAAGAGAACCCAAGAGGCATCCTATTTTGATTAGCATAACTAAGTTAGGCGTGAGAGAACCCGAGCGACATCCTTTCTTAGTGGGGACTCCTTTTTGCCATCCATGGCACCATTTCATCAAAATCCTCAAGCGTGTTTAAGGTAGGTGTAAGAGTCTCTTAGAGACATCCTATTCCTTTTAAAATAAGCACAAAAATAAACACAAATATTTTATCTCAAGCTATTTGATGTGGGAGCAAGCCTCTTATGTCACTCACTCATTAGTTGCTCTAGGTCGGGTGTACATGCTACCTTGCTAGTATGTCACCCTAGTGGTCACTTGTTTGGAAGATGTGAGTCCCCGAGCTTTCTTCCTAACTTGACCATTGCACTCCAATGAGCGCATTGTTAGTATAGTAGACTTCACTGCCTAGCCAATAAGCTACCTCAGGTTGATTTTATTTAAGAAGATATGAGTCCCAACACTTTCTTCTTGAACTAATCATCATGATCTAACTAGGTCGGGTATATTTGAGGTTTAGGATAAGGCCCCCATTGATTCCTTTCCTCTTAACTATATTTGAGTTGATATAAGTCCTCGGTGGCATTCACTTGTAGTGCCCTAGGTGGATGACACACTGGAGCAGACTATCCCAGCAATCAATTTTTCTATAGGAGGATGTGAGTCCCCGAGCTTTCTTCCTAGGCTGATTGTTGCAAACCGATGGGAACCTTAGGTTGGTTGATGTTCACTATGCTGATAACGACTCACCCGATGGATACACCACTCTTGGCAGATGTGAGTCCCCGCACTTTCTCCTTGAGTTGGCCAACGAATATCTATCTGATGTATGACTAGCCATGTCATCTTCTCCAGGGTTTTGGATTAAGCCTTTAGTGGCCCCATCCCCTGCACTCTATTTGGATCATGTCTTTTGCGACCCCATTTAGACACTACTCGGGATACTTTTAGATTGGACAGTCCCCCTTTCCTAGTAGCCACCTCTATGGTTGGAGAATTTGTTCAGTGGATGCGTAAATTCTCCCTTAGTTCAGTAAATCTGAGATAAGTTTAGGATGATATAAGCTCCTTCTCAGTTTGATCCCTCACAAACTAACAGGGTCCACGATAAACAAATAAAGCAAAATAAATAAATTAATTCACTTGTGGATTAGGAATTTAAGCCCTGAAAGAGCCCCTTTTCCCAAGCATGCATCCTATCTTTGGAGCGGTGTCAGTAGAACTCCCTATAGGAATTGTCTGACTACTTGAGTTGAGATAAATCCCTGGGTTGATACTCTTTAGGTCAGGTTCAATCAATTTTAGCACAAGCAGGTTACCCTGACAGTCATTCTACTTTGGAAGATATAAGACTATGATGCATTCTTTCTAGCATAATTGTTGCAAATCGACGGGCAGCCCTGGGTTGGGATCAATTTGTTGCCAAAGCAACTGATCACCCCAGTGGTCTTTTGTAGTGGAAGATGTGAGTCCCCAAGCTTTCTTCCCTCAAATTGATCATTGCAAACTGAAAGGCACTCCTTTGGTTGGATAATTCTCCCATCGTCCGGGAAGTTACTCTCTTTGGTTCAGTAAATCTGAGATAGGTCTAGGCTGATATGAGCTTATTCTCAGTGTGATCCATCACAAACCAATGAAATCCCTCAAATAAAATAAAAAATGAAATTAATCCTTGACTATGTTTGAGCTAATTTAAGTCCGTCTTAGCGGCAGTCACTCAATAATCAGCCTTAGGTCGGGTTTGATTTGTTGCCCAAAGTAACCGATCACCCCAGTGATTTCTTATTTCTAGAAGATGTGAGTCCCCACACTTTCTTCTTAAGACTTGACCATTGCAAACCGAAAGGTACCCCTTTGGTTGGATAGTCCTACCTTGTGGTTTGTTGACTACTCTTTTTGGATTGGTGAATCTGAGTTAGGTCTAGGTCTCCATGGCCCCTACTCTGTACAATCCATCACAAACCAACAAAATCCATCAAAATAAATCTAAAAATGAAATTAATCTTGACTATCCTTGAGTTGATCTAAGTCCCCCAGTGACATTCACTCAATAGTCAGCCCTAGGTTGGATTCAATCAATTACCTTGTCAATAGATTACCCCAGCAACTGGTCCTACTTTGGAGGATATAAGTCTACTATGCTTTCTTCCTAGTACAACTGCTGTATACCAAAAGACATCCCTTTGGTTGGCTAGTCCTACTATGTGTTTAGTGGACTACCCCTTTGGATTGATAAATTTGAGTTAGGTCTAGGCCTCCGTGGACCCTACTCAGGGCAGTCCATCATAAATCAACAGGGTCCATCTCAAAATCCAAATCTAAAAATTGAAACAAATTCAACCCTCTTCCCAGTGAAACTTACTTAAACAAATCAAATTTCTCGGTAAGACTCCAATCAAATCAAACCTCTCATCCCCTCATGGATGACTTGAACCAGCTTCCCTAGATGAAGGTTCACATATTCTATCCCTAGTGGATCCCTCCTTCCCTCTCTTATATCCCTAACATAAGTTGAGCCACATTACACTAAGCTCTGGATTCCTTCTACACCTCGAGTTAGGAGTAGATTATTTCTGTTAGTGCTTGTGATCTTTTTGTGTCGTTGATCATTTTAGTCAACACCAATATATGCGGTGTTCCTTATTAGTCACACCACACCTATTGGGCGCCCTTTGTTGACCTCATTTTTAGGATGAGCTCTCAACCCCTCCATCTTAGACATTAAGAGATCCTTAGTCTTAAGACACATCTAGTGATTAGGTGGACACTCAACCTAGCCCTAGAGACTTAGAAGGGTTAGCCATAGGAATAGGTCACGCCTTAAGGGCGTTAGGAAAATTTGCATACCCTTAGCTTGGACCACTCATCACCTTCCTTCCTTCAAGAAAAATTCCAAATCAATCTTAATTGATTTTCTCAAACTCCAAATCAATCTTATTTGATTTTCTCCAAACTCACATCAATACCATATGATTGAAATCCATGATTGAAACCCATGATTGAAATTCTAAGTTCAAAATATTTCCTAAGTCCTTAATCCTCTCTTAAGGACTTAGCCTAAATCATATTCAAATCAATTCAAATTCATGAAATTTTCTCATAACTCATTTATATTCACATATATAAATGAAATATAAATTCAAATCAATCAAATCAAATCCAAAATTGAAATTCCTAATTCAGAATCTTTCCTAAGTCCTTAATCCTTTCTTAAGGACTTAGCTAAATCATATTCAAATCAATTCAAACTCATAAAATTTTCTCATAACTCATTTTATATTCTCATTTATATTCACATATATAAATGAAATATAAATTCAAATCAATCAAACTAAATCCAAAATTCAAAATCAATTCACAAATATTTCCTAAGTCACTTTGATTTTCTCTTAAGGACTTAGCCTAAATCATATTCAAATCAATTCAAATTCATGAAATTTCCTCATAACTCATTTATATTCTCATTTATGTTCACATATTTAAATGAAATATAAATTCAATACAATCAAAACCAATTCCAAAATTCAAGTTACTAATTCAAAATATTTTCTAAAGTCCTTAATTCCCTCTTAAGGACTTAGCCTAGATCATGATCAAATCAATTCAAATTCATGAAATTTTCTCATAACTCATTTATATTCTCATTTATATTCTCATTTATATTCACATATATAAATGAAATATAAATTCAAATAATCAAAACCAACTCCAAAATTCAAGTTCAAGTTCAATCAAAATCTAACCTAAACCTTTCAAGTCAAATTCTTGAACTTAGCAAAATCAACTTCAAATCAAGCCAAACTCTTAATTTTTCTTCATGATTCAATCAATCCTACAATCATGAATCCAAATATAAATACAAACTTCAATCACTTAACCAAAACTCAATTAAAAAAAAAAACTAAGCCAAAATCCATTTCATGTTCACCCTTTGAACTTGAAATTATCAAATGAATCAAAACCCATTTGGCTTCAAATCACTTGCAAATGGATTTATGTTTCAATCATAAGTCCATATACAAGTTCAATCAAACTCAAATCAAGCTTTGACCAAGCCATTTGACCTACTTAGGCTCACTTGACCCAAAATGACCTAAAGTACCCTTATGAGCCAAATTATAATCCTAATCAAATTAGATTGAACTAAACTCACCTAAGCCTCTCATCGTGATCAATAATCATCATGAGATGATCAATCACTCAAATTGGGTCAAATCAAGTCAAACCTAATAGTTGACCAAGTCAACACTTAGCCAAAATGAAACCCAACATAGCCAAAATCCACCATAGGCCAAATTGATTGAAACCAATGATCTAGGTTCATTCATGATCAATGTTTGAACTTGACCAAGTCAATATTTGAGTCTAACCATGCCTAATCGGCCACTTGACACAAGTTGACCCAACTTGACCTAAAAAATCAAAATGTGTCAAAACTTGATCTAAGACAAATTGATTGAAACCAATGGGTCAAGTTCATTCTAAATCACTTGTTGAACTTGACCAAAGCCTTAATTGGCCAATTAGACCTAAGCTAGCCCAATTAACCTTGAACCCAACTTGACCTAAATGGTCATATTGAGACAAATTCAAACTTAACCAAAATTGATTGGAAACAAAGATACCAATCCACTTCATATGACTAACCAAACCTAAACCTACCCATGACCTAGCTCAAATAGGTCAAATGTGTCAAATTGGTCAACTTGACCCATTTGACCTAAATGAACCAAATTCAAACCTAAACCAAATTGAATCAAACCAAAGCCACCAAAATATTTAAAATGGTCATATGAACTTGGCCCAACCCTTGGTTTGACCCAATTTGATCAATTGGTCAACTTGACCCAAGTTGACCCATTTTGACCTAAATGGGTCAACATGAGCCAAACCATACCAAATGAACTCCAAATCCAATGAAACTTGGCCAAACCTATTTTCTCAACATACCCAACATATCCAAATTCAAAAATCAGCCAAATGACCATTTTATCCCTAGACCATAGAGCAAATTTTGACCAATTCCACTTGGAATTTGGTCAAATCCTCTTCATACCTACTTAATACTCTCCTAATAGATCAAGTGAACACTAGGGATGGTGGTGCACCCAACCTAATGGGTGTGGGTCAACCCAACTTGACCCAATGGCTAAACCAACCACTCCCCTTGAAATGGCCACATGGGAATCTTCCTTACACCCAAATGGAGCACATGGAAAGTTCATATTCCCACTCCGCTGGCCAAATCGAACTCAAGGACAGTCCTAACAGCCTAACAAACCATTTGAATCAAGACAATTGAATCAAAACTGTAAGCCTATGCTCAACCATCTGATTGCCTACGGGGGAGAATACTCCCCCTAATTCATTCCAATTCTAACTTCCCCTATGTCGATTGAAGCTTAGGAACTCAGAGCAAGCCATAGAGAGTATTCCCAAGCTTCTTAGAGAGGATTTGAAAACTCCATTTCTCAGTTTTTAGAGTTTGAAAATAGGGGAGGTTTATTGAAAAGCTAATTCACTCCATACTCAAAATCAGTGCAATTCCTTTTGCACACTCCATCAGTGAGCTCAATCGAGCTTGCCCAAGCTCTCTTCCAGGTTCTTGAAGCAAGGGGAGATCCAGTTCGATCAAGGCCCAACTCAAGCTAAGGAGGAGGTGACCCATAGGAAGATCCACTCAACCTCAGCCCCTCAAACTTTTACCAAAGCTTCATCTCAACTAGATGAAGCTTCTCCAAGGGAATCGAGCGCCGATGATCACCTCCGGTGAGGTTAGCCATTTTTTGATCACTAAACTCAATGTGGTGTGGAGATTTGTGAAAGAAATGTTAATGGCATAAGATCTTAACCATTAGATGTGATCTAGGATGCATGTTGATGGTGTGGGTTGAGTTTCATCCTAATCCGAGCTCAATCGAGCTTGAATCAAGGCTTAAAACATGGATGATCTCCATGGCTCACAAGCATTTGTAGGGAAGGATCTGTGGCCATCCATCTGCGTATTTTGGATGGATAGTACGAGATTAAAATTCATTTTATATTTATTTTTATCCCGTCTGATCCGTGGCTTTAATCTCAGCCATCCGATCCTTGATCAGGCGGTTGAGGAGGAAGCGTGTAGCGCCGTTGCCATGCGGTGCTATGATGTGATATTTTAAATAGCGAATTAGGGAGTGACCCATGTAAAGCGCATGCACATCAATGCGTGGCACCCATGAGATTAAGGATTTAATTAAGGATTTATTTAATTCTAATTAATTACCTAAACTTCTAAAATTCATATCTGAACCTAGAAAAATAAAAAATTTTGAAATAAATTGCATTAGAAAGATAATTGAATATAGAGTATTCTAAAATTGATTTTGATTAATTTTGAATAGTCCTTTTCTCTGAATTTGGGTTTTATTAGGAATGATAATTTGCTAATTACCCTTTAATTAATCCACTAATTATTCCCAAACTTCTTGAGTATATTTTGGGGGATGACTTCTACCTCTCCTAATTTTCTTGGGATTTATTGGTGGCTTAATTAGGGAAATTGCTAATTCATATCCTAATTATTTCCTTAATATTATTAAGGTTAATTAAAGGTTTGATTAGTGATTTAATCCTTTGTTGAAATTGATTAAGGTCTATTTCAATGAATAAAGGTTTAGGGAATAATTTTGGGACATTTCCCCTATGCTATTCCTTAAACCCCCTTTTTCTCCTTTAATCCCCTCTTAATTAAACGGTTAATTCACTAATTACCATCTTAATTAATTTCTTAAAATTTTAAAACTTTCTAGAAATCAATTAATTCTCCTAGGGTAGATGCTTAGGTGTTCAAGAGCCTAAGTACAATTAAGGAAATCAAGATTCAACTCATATGTGTGAGGGGTGTTTTGAAATTACTTAAGTTAAACCCCTTAGCTTAATTAATCATTAATCATGAGCCAAATTGCATTAGACCTTTTCTTCCTAGGCGCATTACAAATTTAAATTTCTTGTGAGGCTTTATGTCATCTCATTGGCTCATAATTATTTGGTTAACTATGTTAAGGTGGTGTAGGAAAGGGGTAATTAACATGCTTAATTCATACCTTAACCTAATAAAAATATAAAATGAATCTAATCACCTAAAAATTAAAGAAAAATGTCAAACTCATGTGGGAATGAGTTAAGAACAGCAAACTCACCTCACATTTTTCAAATTAAATTAAACTCAAAATCAAATAAAAAAAATCACATTAAATAAAATTTGATTTTCTTTAAGCTTTCTTATTTCATAAGATTATCTTTAGGAATTAATTAAGGTAAATGTGTTTACGTGCTTTCAATACTTTAGTTCTTCCCCAACATGCTAAATATGTGTGTCATATGATTTCATACATTCATGCTTTTCAAAATTCAAATTTAAAATGAAAATATTTCCTTTATGTCAAATTGTATGTTTTGACTAAAGTAAGAATATGAGTGGCTATTATCACTATTAAATCCAAATTATTTTCAAGATATATGAATCAAATATCAAGACTAAAAGTGTATTATTTATATTTTACTTATAAGTTTGCATGTGAGTAAAATATAAGGATGTGCTTAGTGTAGGTTTTCCTTCTCCTCTCTTTTAGCATAGTTTTGAAAAGGATTTGACAAAGTGTATAGTTCATTTGAAAAGAACTTAACACTTGCCTAATTCCATATCCTATTCATTCCTATGCTATTACTCAAGAAGGATACCTATACTTGTACATATAAATTGCATAAACAAAAATAAATCAACCTACACAAACTTTTGTACTATTTCTTTTCCATTCATTTCTTTTGTACACATGTTTGTATTTAAGGAAAGTGATATATTAGTCTGGACAACCCTGGGGTTGCGAGGCTTTAAGTAGGCCTAAGTAGGTCTTGTAACTTACACCCCTGGTTAATAATGGCGCCGTACTCACTTATGCCTTTCATACATTCACATGTGCATGTGAAAATTGGATAAGAAACCCCTTTGCTACTTAATGAAAATCATGCATCATAAACATTCAAATCTTCTTAGATGAACTACATAGCATGCATCATAAAGTGTGCTAAATATTCCCATTTGTATGTATAGATATGTTTAGGACTTATTCATATGTATGTTATACATGTTGGGAAAGAAATGAAGTGATGTATGTTTTTGAATTTAGTTCATTTTACTTAATTTTAAAAAGCCTTTCTTTTTGAATAGGTTTGTTTAGAGTTCATCTAAACTTAGGATCAATTAAAACACATAATAAAACATTCACTAAACAAAACTAAAATATGAATCCACATTAGAAATTACTTAGGTTAGGGAAGGCAAGATGAGTTCTTTTCTCTTTCCCTCTCTTCATAACTTAGTAATCAATTGTAGGATTTACTTGAACCCAATCAAAAAATAAAATAAAATCAATCCAAAATGATTAAATCACTTAAATGAAACCATCCTCTAAGTTGAACATTCTTCACACTTAAAAAATTCTAACTTAAATCTATAGCTAAGCATACCACACAAACCTCTAAAGCACACACATTAGGCTAAGTCACCACTTCTAGCTTTAGGTTAGAGAAGTGCATGGTTTGATGCTTGCTTTTATTTTGTGATATATGTTTTAGTCTGGATGTTAGGTGAATGTGCATAGAATGAATGGTAGGGCGATCTTAGTCTAGCCATTGTCTTCTGGGATTGTGCTTAAGGGGCGCTGTAATAAATAAAAATATAAATACTTTTGTTGTGTAGGTGCTTATACCCCTAAGCATAATCCAATAGGCCAAGTGAACTTAGTCACCCATGTGTGGGGTTATAAGTCCAATATACATGCTTGAGATTTGTATGGTTTGTTTAGCTAATCTCTATTTTGCAGGTATTAGCTAGATTTAATTTTTTCTTTTCATGTAATTTTTGCAATTAGGATTTTAGAATGATTATTATGGGGATTAGGATGAGCATTGGTCATAAGATGTCATCTTATGTACCATGTGAAGCCTTGGAGCAACCACCTTCCAACCATACAAAAGAAGGAATCAAAGAAGAAAGAAGAAAAGAAGAAGAAAGAAGGAAAGAAGATTAAAGAAATGAAGCTTGAAGACCCCCATAACAATGAGTTCCTTGCTTAATTGTACTTAATTTATTTATAATCCGGGTTATATAAGGGTAGAGCTCGACTACCCAATTTATTTTTGGGTTTGTATGGTGGTACCTGACCACAATGGCCTCTTATTCTTTTGCGATTAGCTTTATAAATTGATTGATGATTTATTTAGCTTGTGCATTAAGTGACATCCTTTCCCTAGTTTCTTCCTTGCTTTATGTTTGGCCTGGATGTGGATTAGGCTCTTAGAGAAAAATAAATCTTCTACCAAATTTAACAATTTAAAATTAAAAATAAAGAACTCACAATCTCACCTAAAGCTAAGGCTAAAATCAAGATAAAAGAATTAGCAACCCCTTAGCTGGATGAGTATTTCTTTTATAACATCATGCACAAAAGCATCTTATTTCACTCTTGATTGGAGGGCTTCCACCTTTGCCAGAGAAACTTTGCTTGACCTTTGAGAGCCATGGTGGAAATACACCTCCTCCCTTAGCATTGATTCTGGCCAATAATCTCATTTCTCATGCATTAGGCATATGAATCCTATTAGCCTGAGTCAAAATAATTGTCCAAAAATAAAAATAAAATGTAATATGACTTGCATTAGATTTAGGTCATTTAAAGCATACCCTTACATGATCTAGTCTCTTTAGGCAGTGAGTTTAAGGACTTAGTCTCTTTCTAAATAAATAACAACCTAGCTATCTTGCATAAAGCATATGACTTGCCTACATGAATTTAAAACCGTAGGAGGAGTTAGTTGGTGGCCACCCCTAGGCGATTGTAAGTCCAAGCAATCAAGTGGTCTATCCTCTCTTGTGGAGGCAATCAAATACCCATTTTCACCTTAGATTTAGGTTGTGCTTTTGGCCCTCGCCAAAGCTCCTTAGATTTAGGTTCTGAGGTTGCTTCTTCCCTTTGTGGGCCATAAGCATAAATCCTCGCCTCTTAGGCATTTTCATAATATTGTGTTGTGGAATCATAAGTCATAAACTTCTAATAAAAAGTTAACTCAAATGAATAATTCAGTTCAAAAATGTAAAGCCCAATCATAGGATAGTTTGATATTCTTGCTAGGTTTCCTAACATCGTGAGTATATCCTACTTATCTTCCTTTGGCTTCGATAATAACTCCCTCTCTTTGATCAATCATATTTGATCTTCCAAAATAAACTAATCGATTGATAGTCCTACTAATTGAAATTTTTGGAGACAACGATCATTTACCTTAATCGAGAGTATTTCTAAGGGATCTCATTCCTTAGGATGCAATTAACTATGGGGGCTTGCCCTATAGGGAACTTAATGAACCCGATTTAAAATAAAATTTACTTTACTTTTCTATGTAAAGTAGGGGAAGAATCTCTAGTACACATGCAGATCCATTGTCCTTAGGAGTCCTTGTTGAAGTGATTAGGTCCATTGTAGGGTGGTGACTTCTATCTTTCGAGATAGTACACCTCTCCTCAATGTCGTACTTGATCAACCTCAATAAGAACATATGCGGATCTACATGGTGTCAAAAATGCATAAAAAGAAGAAGATGTATATTTCCATCCTCATTTTATCACGCATAGAGTGAAGATGGAAGTACATATCTTATTCTTTTAGAAATCTAATATGAAAATTTCACCACAGATTTTTCTGGCGACTGAGCTGGGGACGGTTCCTCTCTCCCTCTTTGGTAAATGATTGTTGTCTTCAAGTATCGATAGTGGGTTTGTACTAACTAATAACTAACTAGTAAACTAAAACTAATAAATAAACCTAAAAATAAAACTAAACTAATAACTAAAAAACTAAACTAAATAACTATAATAAACTAATAACTAAACTGATAACTAAAATTAACCAATAATAAACCTAATAAATTTAAAAAATAACTAACTAAACCTAAAACTAATAAACTAATAAAACTAATAAAACTAACTTAAAAACTAAACTAAAAACTAACTAATAACTAACTAAAAACTAATAATAACTAATAACTAACTAACTAATGTAATAAAAACTAAAAACTAAAAACTAATAAACTAATAAAACTAATAACTATAATAGAAACTAATAATAAAAAAACCTAATAATAATAACTAACTAAAACTAAACTAATAACAAAACTAATAAACTGATAACTAATAAAACTAAATAATTAAACTAACTAATAATAATAACTAATACAACAACTAACTTTAATTAATAATAAATAATCAACTAAAACTAATAACTAATAATATAATAAAAAATAAAACTAATAACTAATACAAACTAATAAATAAAAAAATAATAAAACTAATAGTAATAACTAAAACTCCGACTAAAATTAATAATAAACTAATAAAATTAAAATATAATAATAACAAAACTAAATAAAATAAATAACTAAAATAATAACTAATAATAACTAAACTAAAAAAATAAATTAACCAAACTAAATAATAACTAATAAAAACTAACTAACTAAATAAACTAACAAAATAAATAATTAATAATAACTAACACTAAATAATTAAACTAATAAACTAATAAATAAATAACTAATAATTAATACTAATAACTAACTAAAAACTAATAATAAACTAATATAAAATAATAACTAAATAAACTAATAAAATAAACTAAACTAATAAATAACTAATAATAACTACCAAATAATATTAATAATAACTAATAAAAAAAACTAAAAATAAACTAAATAATAAAACTAATAACTAATAATAATATCTAATAACTAATAACTAAACTAATAACAAACTAATAACTAATAACTAATTAAAAACTAAACTATATAACTAACTAAAACTAACTAAACTAATAACTAACTAATAAACTAATAATAATAACTAACTAATAATAACAACTAAACTATTAACTAACTAATAACTAAACTAAAAATTAACTAACTAATAACTAAACAAATAACTAAATAATAACCAAACTAAACAACAAAAAAACTAATAACTAATAAGTAATAAAATAACTAAACTAAACTAATAAAATGAAAAACTAACTAATAATAGTAATAAAACTAAAACTAACTAATAACTAATAAACTAATAACTAATAAAAAAAATCTAATAAAAACTAATAAACTAAATAACTAACTAATAAACTAATAATTAATAATAACTAATAAAACAAACTAACCAAATAATAAAAAATAAATAAAACTAATAAACTAATAATAAATAACTAACTAATAATAATAACTAAATAACTAACTAAAAACTAATAAAAAATAAACCTAATAAACTAACAAACTAATAAACTAATAACTAATAACTAATAAAAACTAATAACTAAACTAATAAACAAGAAATAAATAACTAATAACTAAAGTAATAAAACTAACTAACTAACTAATAACTAACTAATAATAATAACTAAAAAATAAACTAATAAACTAATAAGTAATAACTAATAACTAATAAAACTAATTAACTAACTAATAAGTAACTAATAAACTAACTAACTAATAATTAAAAACTAATAAAAAACTTAAAACTAAAAAATAACTAACTAATAACTAAAATAACTAATAACTACTAATAACTAATTAATTACTAATAAGTAATAATAATTAATACTAATAATAATAATAAACTAATAAACTAAAAACTAATTAATAACCTAATAAAACTAATAATAATAAAACTAAATAAAATAAACTAACTAATAATAATAATAAAACTAAACTAATAACTAATAATAACTAAAAACTAACTAATAAGTAATAATAACTAAACTAAATAACTAAAAACTAAAACTAAACTAATAAACTAATAAATCTAATAAACTAATAACTAATAAACTAACTAATAACTAAAAATTAATTAACTAATAACTAAATAAACTAATAAACTAATAACTAAACTAAAATATAACTAACTAATAATAACTAATTAAACTAATAATAATTAAACTAATAAACTAACTAATAACTAATAATAAAACAATAATCCAATAATACTAATAACAAATAACTAACTAATAAAAACTAATATAATAACTAATAACTAAAATACTAATAATAATAATAATAATATAATAATAATAATAATAATAATAATAATAATAAGAATAAATAATAAATAATAAATAATATAATAATAAAACTAAATAATAAACTAAATAAATAATAAAACTAACTAATAAAATAATTAAATAACTAATAATAATAACTAACTAACTAATAACTAATAACTAACTAATAAATAATAAGTAATAACTAAAAACTAATAAACTAAAAATAAAACTAATAACTAATAACTAATAAATAATAAAAATAACTACAATAAACTAAAAAACTAATAATAACTAACTAATAATAATAAAACAAAACTAATAACTAACTAACTAACTAATAGAGCTAAAATAACTAATAACTATAATAATAAAACTAATAATAACTAAAACTAATAAAACTAAAAACTAAACTAATAATAACTAACTAATAATAATAATAACTAATAAAAGTAACTAATAAATAACTAATAATAACTAATTAGCTAGTAAACTAATAATAAACTAATAAACTAATAACTAATAACTAATAATAACTAATAATAATAAACTAAATAAACTAATAATAACTAATTAATAAACTAAATAAACTAATAAAATAAATAAACTAATAAACTAATAATAATAACTAAACTAATAACTAAAATTAACTAACTATCTAAAATAATAACTAATTAAACTAACTAAAACTAAAAACTAAACCTAATAAACTAACTAAACTAAAAATAATAATTAATAACTAATAACTAACTAATAAACTAATAACTAACTAAAAATAAATAAAATAATAAACTAATAACTAAAATTAACTAATAACTAATAAAATAACTAATAACTAAACCTAATAATTGAATAACTAACTAATAATAACTAAAGTAAAACTAACTAAACTAATAAACTAACTAGTAATACCAATAATAAAATAAATAAACTAAATAAAAAAAACAATAACTAAAACTAAATAAATAAACTAATAACTAATAAATAATAACTAATAATAATAACTAAACTAATAAATAAACCTAAATAACTAAACTAACTAATAAACTTAAACTAAATAAATTAATTAATAATATAATAAACTAATAAAATAAATAATAACTAATAACTAATAAAACTAATAACTATAATAATAAAACTAATAAAATAAAACTAACTAAACTAATAACTAACTATAATAATAAAACTAATATAAATAATAACAATAAACTAAATAAATTAATATAATAAAATTAATAATAATAAAACTAAATATTAAAATAAAACTAATAACTACCAAACTAATAACTAACTAATAATAATACCACTAATAATAAATTAAACTAATAACAATGAAACTAAAACTAATACTAAACTAATAATAATAGTAATAATAATAATAACTAAACTAATAACAAACTAATAACTTAAAAACTAAACTAAAATATAACTAACTAACTAAATAACTAACTAATAACTAATAATAATAACAAATATAACAACTAATAATAACTAAAAATAATAATAAACTTAAAAAACTAAATAAATAACTAAATAATAAATAACAAAAAAACTAATAACTAATAAGTAATAAAAATAACTAAACTAAACTAATAAAATAAAAACTAATTAATAATAATAATAAAACTAAAACTAACTACTAACTAATAAAATCTAATTAAAACTAATAAACTAAATAAGTAACTAATAAACTAATAATTAATAATAATTAATAAAACTAACTAACCAAATAATAAAAAACTAATAAAGCTAATAAACTAATAATAAATAACTAAATAATAATAATAACTAAATAACTAACTAAAAACTAATAAAAACTAAACCTAATAAACTAACAAACTAATAACTAATAACTAATAAAAACTAAAAACTAAACTAATAAATAAGAAACAAATAACTAATTAACTATTAACTAATAACTAAAGTAATAAAACTAACTAACTAACTAATAATAATAACTAAAAACTAAACTAATAAACTAATAAATAATAACTAATAAAACTAAATAACTAACTAATAACTAATTAATAAACTAATTAACCAATAATTAAAAACTAATAAACTAATAACTAAACTAAAAAACTAGAACTAACTAATAATAACTAAACTAACTAATAACTAAACTAACTAAACTAATAAACTAATAACAGTAATTAATATAAACTAATAAACTAATAATTCATAACTAATAACTAAATAATGTAAATAATAATAAATAAACCAACTAATAAACTAATAAACTAATAAAATAACTAAACTAATAATAATAAAACTAAATAAAATAAACTAATTAATAATAATAAAACTAAACTAATAACTAATAATAATTAAAAACTAACTAATAACTAATAATAACTAAACTAAATAACTAAAAAGTAAAACTAAACTAATAAACTAATAAAACTAATAAACTAATAACTAATAAACTAACTAATAATTAAAACTAATAAACTAATAACTAAATAAACTAATAAACTAATAAACTAATAACTATACTAAAATATAATTAATTAATAATAACTAAACTAATAAACTAACTAATAACTAACTAAACTAATAAACTAACTAATAACTAACTAAACTAATAACTAATAACTAATAACTAACTAATAAAACTAATTAATAAACTAATAACTAACTAAATAATATAATAATAATAATAATAATAATAATAATAATAATAATAATAATAATAATAATAATAACTAATAACTAATAATAACTAATTAATAATAAAACCTAATAACTAATAACTAACTAAATAAATAATAAAATTAACTAATAAACTAATAATAATTAAATAACTAATAATAATAACCAACTAACTAATAACTAATAACTAACTAATAAATAATAACTAATAACTAAAAACTAATAAACTAAAAATAAAACTAATAACTAATAACTAATAACTATAATAAACTAAAATCTAAAAACTAATAATAACTAACTAATAATAAAAAAACTAATAAATAAACTAATAGCTAACTAATAATAATAAAACAAAACTAATAACTAACTAACTAATAAAAAACTAAATAACTTAACTAACTAAATAACAAATAATAATAAAACTAATAGTAACTAAAATTAATAATAACTAAACTAAAAACTAACTAACTACTAATAACTAAAACTAATAAAACTAAAAACTAAAATAATAATAACTAACTAATAATAATAATAACTAAATTAATAACTAAACTAACTAATAAACTAAATAATTAAATAACTAACTAATAACTAATATTAAGAATTTAGTAACTAATAATAAACTAATAACTAATAACTAATAATAACAAATAATAATAAACTAAATAAATTAATAATAACTAATTAATAAACTAAATAACTAACTAATATCTAATAAATTAATAAAACTAATAAACTAATAATAATAACTAAATAAATAACTAAAATAAACTAACTATGTAAAATAATAATTAATAAAACTAACTAAAACTAAAAACTAAACTAAAAACTAAACTTAATAAACTAACTAAACTAATAATAATAACTAATAACTAATAACTAATTAATAAACTAATAACTAAAAATAAATAAAATAATAAATTAATAACTATAATATAAACTAACCAATAATAAAATATAAATATAAAAATATAATAACTATAACTAAAAGTAAAATTAATAAACTAATAAAACTAACCAATAATAACCAACTAATTAATAACTAATAATAAATATAATTAACTAAGAAAAACCTAATAACTAAATCTAAATAAATAAAATAATAAATAAACTAATATAGTAATAATAATAACTAATAAATAAACCTAAAGAACTAAACTAACTAATAACTAAATAAATTAACTAACTAAAAACTAATAACTAATAAATAACTAAAATAATAAACTAATAATTAATAAAATTAATAACTAATAATAATAAAAACTAATAAAAAAATAAAACTAACTAACTAATAATAATAAAATTAATAACTAAATAACTAAAAATAAAACTAAAATTAATTAATAAACTAATAACTAAATAAAATTAATAACAAATAAACTAAATAACTAAATAAAACAAATAACCTAACTAATAAATAACTAAACTAATAACTATTAACTAAAACTAATAATAATAATTAACTAATAATAATAACTAATAAAAAACTAGCTAAACTAACTAATAACTAATAATAACTAATAATAACTAAACTGATAACTAATAAACCAAATAACTAACTCATAAAATAACTAATAACTAAACCAAATAACTAATAACTAAACTAATAATAATTAAACTAATAACTAAAATTAATAACTAATAATAATAACTAATAAACTAATAACTGATAAAACTAATTAACTAATAATAAACTAACTAACTAATAAAACTAAAACTAAAACTAATAATAATAATAACTAACTAATAACTAAACTAATAACTAACTAATATTAATGATAAACTAAAAAACTAAATAAAATTGATAAACTAAAAACTAAAGTAATAATGACTAATTAAACTAAACTAATAAGTAATAATAAATAAAACTAATAACTAATAATAATAAACTAAAAAACTAAAAAACTAAAGTAACTAAATAACTAAATAACTAAAAACTAATAATAACTAATAATAATAACTAATAACAAATAAATAATAATAATAAAGTAAACTAATAAAAAATAACTAACTAAAACTAATAACTAATAATAATAAATAATAATAACTAAACTGACTAACTAATAAATAACCAATAACTAAACTAATAACTAACTACTAAAACTAATAACTAATAATAATAATAATTAAAAAACTAATAAAATAATATCTAATAACTAATAATAATAAACTAAAACTAATAACTAATAAAACTAATTAACTAATAACTAAACTAATCTAATAACTAACTAAAAACTAAAAAAAACCAAAAAAATAAATAAACTAAAAAGCTAGTAAAATAATAACTAATAACTAATATAAAAACTAATAATAACTAATAATAACTAAACTAATAACTAATAAACTAATAACTAATAAATTAATAACTAATAAAAATAAACTCATAAAACTAATCATTAATAATAACTAAATAATAAAAAGCTAATAACTAATAACTAACTAAAATAAATAAACTAATAAACTAATAAACTAAAACCTAATAAACTAAACCTAAGCTAAATAAAGTAATAATAACTAATAGATAAAACTAATAAACTAATAACTAAACTAATAATAAAAAACTAATAACCTAAATAACTAAACTAATAAAACTAATAACTAATAACTAACTAATAACAAACTAAAACTAATAAACTAATAATTAAAAAAACTAAATAATAACTAATAAACTAATAACTAAACTAAAAAACTAAATAATAACTAATAAACCAATAAACTAAAAACTAATAATAAAACTAATAATTAAATAACTAAATTAATAAATAAATAACTAATAAATTAAAAATTTAAAACTAATAACTAATAAACTAATAACTAATATTAACTAAAACCTAAAAACATAAAAAATCTAAACCAAAACTAAATAAAACCTAAAAATAAAAAAAATAAAAAACCTAAAGCTAAATAAAATAAAAACCTCAACTAAAACATAAAAAATAAAAACCTAAATTAAAAGGTAAACTAAATAAACTAAATAAACCTAAGCCTACCGGTTTACTTAATTTTAAAAAAATAATAAAAATAAATAAATAAATAAATAACCCTAATCCTAAACCCTAAAAAAACCCAAAAAGCCCTCACAAAACACTAAACTAAACCACAAAAACCCTAAACCCTAAACCCTAAAAACCTAAAAACTTAAACCTAAACTAAATAAAACCTAAAAATAAAATAAATAAAAAAACCTAAACCTAAATAAAATAACAAAATAAATAAAAATTAAAACCTAAACTAAAACATAAACCTAAACCTAAACCTAAAAGTAAAATAAAATAAAAAAATAAAACTTAATTAAAATAAAAAATATAAACCTAAACTAAACTAAAAACATAAAATAGACCTAAAAAACCTAAATAAAATAAAAAATAAATGTAAAATAAAAATAAAATAAAATAAAACTAAATAAAAACCTAAACCTAAAAAATAAACCTTAAAAATAAAACTTAACAATAAATAAAACTGAAAACCTAAACTAAAAAAAAAACTAAACCTAAAATAAAATTAAAATAAACTAAATAAAAAAAAACCTAAACTTAAACTAAAATAACACTAAAGCCTACACCATAAATCTTAAACTAACCGTAAACCCAAAAAACCTAAAATCCTAAATCTAAACTAAATAAAACTTAAAAATAAAATGAATAAAATAGCCTAAAATATAATGAACAAGATAAAATAAAAACCTAAACTAAAACCTAAACCTAAACTTAAAATAAAATAAAATAAAAAAAATAAAAAACTAAAATAATAACTTATTTACCACTAGAGCTACTCCAACTTTTTCCCGAACATACTCATTTTGCATTTTATCTCTAAGAGTAAAGACACTCATCCACCTGAGCATCCTCACCTCTGTAACACTTAACTTAGTCTTATGCTTCTCTTTTATTGGCCAACATTCATTACCATAAGTCATTCAGTGTTACCACCATCTTATAAAATTTTCCTTAAGTTTAAGTGAAACTTTTCTATCACACAATAGGCCGGATGCATTCCTCGACTTCAACTTCAACTTAATTCTACTAATAACATCTCCATCTATTTCACCATCATTTTGAATAATAGAGCCTAAATATCTCGATAAACTCACTCTTATTAATGACTTATTCACCTAATGTCACAACACTACCACTAGAACTTCTACAACTAAAATTGCACTCCATATATTCAGTTTTAGATCTACTGCGAAAACCTTTAGACTCTAATGTTGACCTCCATAATTCAAGTTTTCGTTGGACTCCTCTCTAGTCTTATCAACAAGAAGAATGTCATCGACAAAAGCATACACCAAGGTACATCTTCTTGTAAATGCCTCATAAGAACATCCATAACTAAAGTAAAAGATAAGGGCTTAATGTTGATCCTTGATGTAATCCAAGAAATAGGAAAATATTTTATCAATCCTCCTTGTGTTT
Source organism: Cymbidium sinense (assembly GCA_021442155.1). Lineage (NCBI taxonomy): Eukaryota > Viridiplantae > Streptophyta > Magnoliopsida > Asparagales > Orchidaceae > Cymbidium > Cymbidium sinense. The sequence goes on along the minus strand of CM038229.1, from coordinate 16,495,515 downwards.
GGACACAACAGCTCTAGTATACATATCCTTAATGACTTGAATATAACCAATATTAACACCTTTCTGTTATAGAACTCTCCAAAGAACATCTCTTGAAACTTTATCATAAGCTTTCTAAATCAATAAATATCATATGTAGATCGTTCTTACTTTCTCTATGCTTCTCCATCAAACCTCTTAACAAATGTATAACATCCATAGTAGATCTACACGGCATGAAACCAAAGCGATGTGAAACTTACTCACATCGTAACTATGCTCAATTACTCTCTCCCATAATTTTAATGTATGGCACATTAACTTAATTCCTCTATAATTTGCACACTCTTGTGCATCACCTTTATTCTTAAATATAGGAACCAACAAACTCTTTCTCCACTCATTTGACATCTTTTTAGTCTTTAAAATAACATTAAAAAGATTTGTACGTCAAGAAATTCCTTGATCTCCTAAACATTTCCACATATCTATTGAAATATTATCCGGTCCTACTGCTTTTTCACATTTCATTTTCTTTAAAGCTTCACTAACTTCAGATTTACTAATACGATGATAAAAATGAAATTCTCTATTTTTGTTTAGGGTATTAAGGTTGCTAAAATCAATCGTACTTTCAAATCCTTCATTGAAAAGTTTATCAAAAATACCTCATCCACCTATTTTCAATATCTTTTTCTAAGAAAAGCACTTTATTATTTTCATCCTTAATACCCCTCACTTGAACTATGTCTTTACTTCTCCTATCTCTTTGGTTGGCTAACTTATACATACATCTTTCACCTTCTTTGGTATCAAATCTACTGCATAAATCACTAAAAGCTAAATTTTTTGCATCATATATTGCTTTCTTAGAATCTCTACAGGCCACTTTATGTCTTTCCCAATTCTCCAAGTTTTTACATCTAAACTAAGTTTTATAACAATGCTTCTTATTTCTCATCTTTTCTTATTTTTAAAACTAAACCTAAAATAAAATAAAATAAAAACTAAATAAAAACATAAACAAAAAAAACCTAAAAATAAATTAAAAAAAACTAAACCCTAAACAAAATAAAAAACCTAAACCTAGAATAAAAATAAAATAAACCTAAACCTAAACTCAAAAATAAAATAAACCTAAAAATAAAAAACCTAAATAAAATAAAAACTAAACATAAAATAAAAATAAAATAAAATAAAAACTAAATAAAAACTTAAACCTAAAAATAAACCTAAAAATAAAAAATAAAAATAAATAAAAAAGAAAACATAAACCCTAAACTAAAAAAAAACTAAACCTAAAATAAAACAAAATAAACCAAATAAAATAAACCAAAACCTTTTATTAGTTTTTTATTTAGTTATTTATTATTAGTTATTATTTGTTATTAGGTTTTATGTATTATGTTTTAGTATTATTAGTTTTATTATTAGTTTATCAGGTTTAGTTTTTATTAGTTATTTAGTTATTTATTAGTTTACTTTATTAGTTTTTAGTTAGTTTTATTAGTTTATAGTTATTAGTTATTAGATATTTTTAGTTAGTTATTAGTTAGTTTTTAGTTAGTTATTAATTTTATTAGTTATTAGGTTTATTAGCTATTATTATTATTAGTTACTTATTAGATTTTGCTTTTAGTTTTATTAGTTATTAATTAGTTTAGTTTTTTATTTTATTATTCGTTTTTAGTTTATTAGTTATTATTTTTTAGTTTTATTAGTTAGTTAGTTAGTTAGTTTAGTTAGTTATTATTAGTTATTAGTTTAATTTTTAATTTACTATTAGTTATTATTAGTTGTTAGTTATTAGCTTATTATTTTAGTTTTTATTAGTTATTAGTCATTAGTTTTATTAGTTTATTAGTTATTAGTTATTTAGTTTTTATTATTAGTTTTAGTTATTAGTTTATTATTATTATTATTAATTTTAATTATTTTTAATTAGTAGTTTATTCTATTAGTTAATTTTAGTTTAATTATTATTAATTATTATTAGTTAGTTTTTATTAGTTATTTATTTATTAGTCTAGTTATTAGATTTTAGATATTATTAATTATTAGTTATTATTATTTATTATTAGTTTAGATATTAGGTTTATTTATTATTATTAGTTATTAGTTTATGAGTATTATTATTTAGTTTTATTACTTTTTTAGTTTAGTTACTATTTAGTTAATTATTTTTAGTTATTAGTTAGTTGTTATTATTAATTATTAGTTTATTTTTATTATTTAGTTATTAGTTTAGTTATTTTTAGTTTAATTTTTATTTTTTATTTATTATATTTTTTATTAGATTATTGGTTTGGTTTAGTTATTATTATTATTAGGTTTTATTAGTTTATTAGTTTTAGTTACTTTATTAGTTATTGGTTTTAGTTTTTAGTTTTATTATTAGTTAGTTATTAGTTGTGGTTATTAGTATTATTAGTTTTTATTATTATAAATTTTAGTTTAGTTATTATTTTTTGTTAAGTATTAGGTTTAATTAGTTATATTAGTTATAAGTTTATTAGGTTTTTAGTTATTATTAGTTTTATTAGTTTTATTATTTATTATTATTATTTATTTAGTTTATTAGTCATTAGTTAGTTATTATTAATTAGTTTATAATTATTAGTTATTAGTTTTTATTTAGTTTTATTAGTTATCATTATTATTAGTTTTAGTTTTTTTAGTTATTAATATTATTTAGTTATTAGTTTTTAGTTTTTGTTATTAATTATTATTAGTTTTTATTAGTTCTTATTATTTTATTAGTTTATGAGGTTTTAGGTTTAGTTTTATTATTATTATTAGTTTTTATTTGTTATTAGTTTTAGTCTTTTAGTTTATTATTGTATAGATTTATTAATTTTTAGTTTATTAGTTTTAGTTAGGTTTATTATTTAGTTTCTTAGTTGGTTTTATTAGTTTAGTTATTATTAGTTTAGTTTATTATTAGTAATTTAGTTTATTTTATTAGTTATTAGTTTTTATTAGTTTTTAATTATTACTTAGTTATTTAGTTTTATTAGTTATTAGGTTTAGTTTTAGTTATTTATTATTTGTTATTAGTTTTTATTAGTTTAGTTTTATTATTATTATTAGTTTTTTATTAGTTTTATTAGTTATTAGGTTTTATTAGTTTTAGTTATTTATTATTAGTTTTCTTAGGTTTTAAGTTATATTAGTTATTTATTAAGTTTAGTTTTAGTTTTATTAGTTTGTTATTATTATTTGTTATTTCTTATAAGTTATTATCAGTTTATTTAGTTATTAGTTTTAGTTTTATTAGATATTATTAGTTTTTTAGTTTGGTTTTTTTATTAGTTTATTAGTTAGTTAGTTATTATTATTATTAGTTTTTAGTTTTGTTATTAGTTAGTTATTTATTTTATTAATTAGTTTTAGTTATTAGTAATTATTATTAGTTTTTAATTATTATTATTATTATTAATTTAGTTTATTAGGTTAGTTATTAGTTAGTTATTAGTTTTATTATTATTATTATTATTATTATTAGTATTATCATTATTAGTTATTAGTTAGTTTTATTTTATTTAGCTTAGTTTATTAGTTAGTTTGTTTTTATTTATTTTATTAGTTTACTTAGCTTAGTTTAGTTATTAGTTTATTAGTTTTATTAGTCTTTAGTTTATTATTATTAGCTATTATTAGTTTTTAGTTTATTAGTCATTATTAGTTAGGTTATTAATTTTTTATTAGTTTTTATTATTAGTTAGTTATTATTATTAGTTATTAGTTTTAGTTTAGTTATTTAGTTATTTAGTTATTAGTTTTAGGTTTTTATTATTAATTAGTTATTTAGTTATTTATTAGTTTTTTTATTTATTTAGTTTATTATTTTAGTTTATTAATTATTAATTTAGTTATTAGTTTTATTAGTTTTATTATATTATTATTAGTTTGTTAGTTTTATTTTATTAGTTTAGTTTTTCAGGTTTATTATTATTTATTATTTAGTTTTATTTTATTTAGTTTAGTTATTAGTTTTATTAGTTTATTATTATTGCTATTTATTATTAATTATTAGTTTATTTATGAATATTAGTTTAGTTATTTAGTTATTTTTTTAGTTTTAGTTATTAGATTTTTTTAGGTTTTATTAGTTTAGTTATTAGTTATTAATTATTAGTTAGTTAGTTTAGTTATTTTTTATTTTAGTTATTGGTTTTAGTTTATTTATTATTGGTTAGTTATTAGTTTTAGTTTATTAGTTATTATTTAGTTATAATTAGTTTTATTTAGTTATTAGTTATTAGTTTTATAAGTTATTTATTAGTTAGTTAGTTATTAGTTATTAGTATTAGTTTATTAGTTTATTATTAGTTATTATTTAGTTATTATTATTTATCATTTTTTATTATTAGTTATTAGTTTTGTTCTTTAGTTAGTTTTACTAGTTTAGTTATTTAGTTTATTAGTTATTTAGTTAGTTTTATTATTAGGTTTATTATTTAGTTATTAGTTTTTATTAGTTATCAGTTTTATTAGTTTAGTTATTTAGTTTAGTTATTTATTATTAGTTTAGTTAGTTATTTTATTAGTTATTAGTTAGTTAGTTATATAGTTTGGTTATTAGTTTATTAGCTTTTAGTTTTATTTATTTATTTTAGTTAATTATTTATTTATTAGTTATTTTTTTATTTTTTTATTTATTTATTTATTTTTATTATTATTAAGTTTATAGTTATTAGTAAGTTAGTTATTATTAGTTAGTTTTTAGTTTTATTATTATTTATTTAGTTATTAATTATTAGTTTTTTTATTAGTTTGTTGTTAATTAGTTATTAGTTTAGTTATTATTTAAGTTTAATTAGTTCATATATTAATTAGTTTTTAGCTTTTATTAGTTATTGGTTTGTTTTATTAGTTATTAGTTTATTTACTTTTATTATTTTTTATTAGTTAGTTAGTTAGTTATTCTATTTAGTTTTATTAGTTATTAGTTTTTAGTTATTATTATTATTAGTTTTTTAGTTTAGTTTATTAGTTAGTTATTAGCTATAAGTTTAGTTATTAGTTTAGTTATTATAAGTTAGTTAATTTTAGTTTAGTTAGTTATTTATTATTAGTTTTTAGTTTAGTTTAATATTTTTAATAGTTTTACTATTATTATTAGTTTATTAGTTATTATAAGTTAGTTATTTAGTTTAGTTATTATTAGTTTAGTTGGTTATTATTAATTATTAGTTAGTTAGTTTTTAGTTTATTAATTTTGTTTTATAGTTATTTAGTTTATTAGTTTAATTTAGTTTTTTAGTTTAGTTTTGTTATTAGTTATTTAGTCATTATTATTAGGTTTTTAGTTTTTAGTTAATTTTAGTTATTAGTTTATTAGTTAGTTTTTAGTTTATTTAGTTTATTTTATTGTATTAGTTATTATTATTATTATTATTAGTTTATTATTAGTTATTAGTTTATTAGTTTTATTAGTTTATTATTATTATTATTAGTTATTAGTTTATTAGTTAGTTATTAGTTAGTTTTAGTTTATTAGTTTTATTAGTTATTTAGTTATTAGTTTTATTAGTTTTCTTAGTTTATAAGTTTTATTAGTTTTATTAGTTAGTTATTAATTAGTTAGTTTATTAGTTTATTTAGTTATTAGTTTTTTATGTTTTTAGCTAGTTTAGTTATTTAATTTTATTAGGTTTATTATTAGTTATTTTAGTTATTTATTTATTTATTTTTAGTTTTTTTATTCAATTATTATTATTAGTTATTTATTTTATTATTAGTTTAGCTTTAATTTATTAGTTAGTTAGTTTATTTATTATATTATTAGTTTTAGTTTTTTTGGTTTTATTAATTATTAGTTATTATCTTATTGGTTATGGTTATTATTAGTTATTATTATTAGTTTATTATTAGTTATTAGTTATTAGTTATAGTTAGGTTAGTTATTTAGTAGTTATTATTATTAGTTTTATTAGTTATTTAGTTTAATTATTATTATTATTAGTTTTAGTTTTTTAGTTTTTTAATTATTAGTTTTTTAGGTTTTATTATTAGTTAGTTTAGTTAGTTTTATTAGTTATTTGTTTAGTTATTTAGTTATAATTATTAGTTTAGTTATTTAGTTTATTATTATTAGTTATTATTAGTTAGTTTATTAGTTATTTAGTTTATTATTATTATTATTATTATTATTATTATTATTATTATTATTATTATTATTATTATTATTATTATTATTATTTTATTAGTTTATTAATTTAGTTAGTTTTATTTGTTTTTAGTTTTTATTTAGTTATTAATTTTTCAGTTTATTATTTATTTATATTATTAGGTTTTATTAGATATTAGTTAGTTTTAGTTATTAGTTATTATTAGTTTTATTATTTTTATTAGGTTATTAGTTTATTAGTTTATTAGTTTAGTTATTATTAGTTAGTTTAGTTATTTATTTTTAGGTTATTAGTTTAGTTTATTAGTAATTATTTTAGTTACTATTAGTTTATTAATTATTTAGTTTATTTATTAGTTAGTTATTTTTAGTTTTATTAGTTATTATTAATATTATTATTAGTTTTGTTATTAGTATTAGTTTAGTTTTTATTTAGTTAATACTTTATTAGTTTTTAGTTTATTAGTTTAGGGTATAATTAGTTATTAGTTTTATTAGTTTATTATTAGTTATTGTTTTTAGTTTTTATTAGTTTTAGTTATGAAATCCAGTTATTATTATTAGTTATTAGTTTATTAGTTTGTTAGTTTTAGTTTAGTTTTATTAGTTATAGTTTGTTATTAATTATTAGTTTATTATTTTATTAGTTATTATTATTAGTTTAGTGATTATTTTTATTAGCTATTTATTAGTTATTTTTAGTTAGTTATTATTAGTTATTATTATTTGTTAGTTATTTTTATTATTATTAGTTTATTAGTTAGTTATTAGTTTATTCATTTTATTTGGTTTAATTATTAGTTATTTATTTATTAGTTAGTTAGTTTTAGTTAGTTTTATTATTTAGTTTTATTTTATTAGTTTTAGTTAGTTATTAGTTTTTAGTTAGTTTTATTAGTTTAGTTAGTTAGTTTTAATTATTTTATTGTTAGTTAGTTAGTTATTTATTTATTTATTAGTTAGTTTTAGTTATTATTTTAGGTTATTAGTTTAGTTATTATTTAGTTTAGTTATTTATTATTGGTTATTAGTTATTTAGTTTAGTTAGTTTTTTTATTATTAGTTATTTTTAGTTAGTTTTTAGTTTATTAGTTATTAGTTAGTTAGTTTTTAGTTTATTAGTTATTAGTTATTAGTTATTTAGTTTAATTATTAGTTTAGTTATTATTATTAGTTATTAGTTATTAAAATAGTTTTTAATTTAGTTATTATTAGTTATTAATTTAGTTTTATTAGTTTTAGTGAGTTATTAGTTTTATTAGTTAGTTTTACTCAGTTATTAATATTAGTTATTAGTTAGTTATTAGTTTTATTATTAGTCTTATTAGGTTTTAGTTTTAATTATTAGTTAGTTTAGTTTATTAGTTCCTTTTATTAATTATTATTATTTATTAGTCTTATTAGTTTAGTTTTAGTTTTAGTTCTTAGTTATACTTATTAGTTTTTATTAGTTAGTTTATTAGTTAGTTAGTTTTAGTTATTAGGTTTTTTAGTTTTTATTAGTTGTATTTATTAGTTTTAGTTATTAGTTATTAGTTATTAGTTAGTTGTTTACTAGTTTAGTTATTATTAGTTATTTAGTTATTAGTTATTAGTTTATTTAGTTATTATTAGATTTATTAGTTATTAGTTTTAGTTTATTAGTTTTATTAGTTATTAGGTTTAGTTTTAATTAGTTATTAGTTCAATTATTAGTTTTTTAGTTTAGTTATTAGTTTATTTATTAGTTTAGTTATAAGTTTATTAGTTTATTAGTTATTAATTAGTTAATTTTTTTTCAATTAGTTTTTATTACTTATTAGTTTATTAATAATTAGTTAGTTATTATTTTATTAGTTTATCAAATTATTAGTTTAATAGTTTTTAGTTTATTTAATTTTAGTTTATTTTTTTATTAATTTTAGTTAGTTATTTTTATTAGTTATTATCAGTTATTTAGTTTACTATTAGTTTTTAGTTAGTTATTTATTTAGTAATTATTATTATTTGTTAGTTATTTTTATTATTAGTTTATTAGTTTTGTTAGTTTTTTAGTTTATTAGTTTAGTTAGTTATTATTATTAGTTATTAGTTATTAGTTTAGTTAGTTTATTTATTAATTATTAGTTAGTTAGTTTTATTATTAGTTTAATTATTTAGTTTAGTTTTTTAATTTTATTTATTAATTAGTTAGTTAGTTATTAGTTATTATTATTAGTTTTAGTTTTTATTTATTAGTTAGTTTTATTAGTTTTAATTATTAGGTTTAGTTTTATTATTACTTATTTAGTTATTATTAGTTATTAGTTATATTTAGTTACTAGTTATTAGTTTATTTTATTATTGTTATTAGTTTTTAGTTTAGTTAGTTTTATTAGTTAGTTATTTATGTATTATTAATTTGTTATTTAGTTTGTTATTAGCTTATTTTTATTATTATTAGTTAGTTATTATTAGTTAGTTATTTATTTAGTTTATTAGTTTTAGTTATTAGTTAGTTAGTTATTTAGTTTATTAGTTATTATTTATTAGTTATTAATTAGTTAGTTTTAAGTTAGTTTTTTTAGTTAGTTATTATTTAGTTTTTAGTTTTAGTTAGTTATTAGTTATTTTATTAGTTTTTATTAGTTAGTTTAGTTATTTTATTAGTTATTAGTTTAGTTAGTTTTAGTTTATTAGTTTTATTAGCTATTATTAGTTATTAGTTATTATTAGTTAGTTATTAGTTTATTAGTTAGTTTTAGTTTATTATTATTATTAGTTAATTTAGTTTATTAGTTTAGTTATTTAGTTATTATTAGTTAGTTTTTTAGTTATTTATTAGTTTAGTTATTTTATTCTAGTTATTAGTTATTTAGTTATTAGTTACTATTATTTAGTTTATTAGTTTATTATTTTAGTTATTATTAGTTTTTAGTTAGTTTAGTTATTTAGTTTTTGGTTATTAGTTATTAGTTATTAGTTTATTAGTTTTTTAGTTTTATTATTACTTTTATTAGTTAGTTTTATTTAGTTAGTTTAGCTTATTAATTATTTATTAGTTTATTATTATTAGTTTTAGTTGTTATTATTATTTTATTCTAGTTATTATTTTAGTTATTAGTTTAGTTATTAATTTTAGTTAGTTATTAGTTTTATTAGTTTATTAGTTAGTTATTATTAGCTTTATTATCTATTATTTTAGTTAGTTATTAGTTATTGATTTAATTATTATCATTACTATTAGTTATTAGTTTAGTTTTACTAGTTTTAATAGTTTATTTTGTAAGTTTATTAGTTTTATTTTCTAGTTATTAGTTATTTGGTTTAGTTATTGGTTATTAGTTATTATTAGTTTATTAGGTTTTAGTTTATTAATTTTAGTTAGTAGTATTAGTTATTATAGTTAGTTTAGTTTATTTATTTTAGTTAGTTTATTAATTTTTTAGGGTTATTATTATTAGTTTGTATTAGTTATTTAGTTATTTTAGTTAGTTATTATAATTAGTTTATCATTTGTTATTTTATTTTATTAGTTTTATTATGTTTATTATTAGTTTATTATTATTATTATTAGTTTATTATTATTATTATTAGTTTTTAGGTTTAGTTATTATTTATTAGTTATTAGTTTAATTTAGTTTATTATTTAGTTATTAGTTAGTTATTTTAGTTTTATTAGTTAGTTATTATTATGTTATTAATATTAGTTAGTTATTAGTTATTAGTTTATTTATTATTTAGTTATTTAGTTTAGTTTTAATTTTATTATTAGGTAGTTTAATTTATTATTAGTTTTTTAGTTATTTATTAGTTTATTAATTAGTTTATTAGTTTAGTTATTTAGTTTAGTTTTAGTTAGTTTTTTATTAGTTATTTAGTTATTATTAGTTATTAGTTAGTTATTATTATTAGTTATTTTAGTTAGTTATTAGTTAGTTAGTTATTATTAGTTATTAGTTTTAGTTATTATTTAGTTTATTAGGTTTTATTATTAGTTATTATTAATTTAGTTTTTTAGTTATTTAGTTATTTAGTTATTATTAGTTAGTTTTTATTATTAGTTATTAGGCTTATTATTAGTTAGTTAGTTTTTAGGTTTTTATTAGTTTTATTATTATATTAGTTATTAGTTATTAGTTATTAGTTTATTAGTTTTAAAATTTAGTTATTTATTTGCTAGTTATTATTAGTTGATTAGTTGATTAGTTTATTTTAGTAAGTTTAGTTTTATTAGTTAATTATTATTATTATTAGTTTTAGTTAGTTTTTATTAGTTATTTAGTTTAGTTATTAGTTTTTTTAGTTTATTAGTTTTTATGGTTATTTATCAATTTAGTTATTAGTTTTTGTTTTATTATTATTTAGTATTAGGGTTTTTATTAGTTTTATTTATTTTATTAGTTATTATTAGTTAGTTAGTTTTAGTTAGGATATTGATTTATTAGTTATTATTAGTTATTAGTTTTAGTTATTTATTATTTAGTTTTATTAGTTTATTATTAGGTATGATTTATTTTATTTACTTTTATAAATTATTATTATTAGGTTTATTAGTTAGTTAGTTTTTATTTTAGTTATTAGGTTTAGTTTTTAATTAATTTTTTAACAGTTCATTAAGTTTTATTATTTAGTTATTTAGTTTTATTAGTTATTTATTATTAGTTTTATTATTAGGTTTAGTTATTATTTTTATTATTAGTTAGTTATTATTAGTTAGTTTAGTTATTAGTTATTTAGTTAGTTTTATTAGTTTTAGTTATTTAGTTATTAGGTTTTAGTTAGTTATTAGTTAGTTTTATTTTGTTATTTTTATTAGTATAATTTATTAGGTTTTTTATTAGTTTTATTAGTTTTTTATTTAGTTATTTATTTTCAATTAGTTTTTTTACTATTTAGTTAGTTATTTAGTTTTATTAGTTATTATTATTTAGTTATTAGTTTAGTTTATTAGTTTTTTATTAGTTAATTTTTTTGTTTTTTAGTTTAGTTATTTAGTTTTTTTAGTTATTAGTTTTAGTTAGTTATTAATTATTATTAATTAGTTAGTTATTATTAGTTATTAGTTATTAGTTAGTTAGTTTAGTTTTTTTTTTTATTAGTTATTATTAGTTTTTTTAGTTATTTGTTATTACTATTTTAGTTTTGTTAGTTATTAGTTAGTTATTTATTATTTAGTTAGTTATTAGTTTATTATTAGTTTTATTATTATTAGTTATTAGTTTAGTTATTATTAGTTATTATTATTATTATTATATTATTATTTTATTAGTTAATTTATTATTACTAGTTATTTATTAGTTTATTAGTTTTATTATTAGTTATTAGTTTGTTATTAGTTTAGTTATTATTAGTTTATTAATTTTAGTTAGTTATTACTTTATGAGTTTTTAGTTAATTTTAGTTTTTTTAGTTATTAATTTTATTAGTTAGTTACTATTTAGTTATTAATATTTTATTAGTTGTTAGAGTAGTTTTAGTTTAGTTTGTTATTCTTAGTTTATTATTATTAGTTATTAGTTAGGTTATTTTAGTTATTAGCTTTTTAGTTATTATTAGTTAGTTTAGTTAGTTAATTATTATTAGTTAATTAGTTTTTAGTTAGTTATTAGTTAGTTTAGTTTATTAGTTTTAGTTTAGTTAGTTATTATTATTATTATTATTAGTTTTTTAGTTTTATTATTATTTAGTTAGTTAGTTTTAGGTTTAGGTTTATTAGTTAATTTAATTTTATTAGTTTTATTTTATTAGTTATTAGTTATTAGTTTTAGCTTTAGTTAGTTATTATTAGTTTAGTTTTTTTAGTTATTTATTTAGTTATTATTAGTTATTAGTTTAGGTTTTTATTATTAGTTAGTTATTAGTTATTAGTTATTAGTTATTAGTTTAGGTTAGGTTTTATTAGTTAGTTATTATTTTATTATTAGTTTTAGTTCTTTAGTTATTAGTTATTAGTTATTATTAGTTATTATTAGTTAGTTATGATTAGTTAGTTTTATTATTAGTTTTAGTTAGTTTTATTATTAGTTTTAGTTAGTTTAGTTAGTTATTAGTTATTTAGTTTAGTTATTTTTTATTTATTAGTTATTAATTTTTAGTTTTTAGTTATTAGTTAGTTGGTTTTATTATTTTAGTTTTTTAGTTATTAATAATTTAGTTTAGTTTTTATTTATTATTTTATTTGTTTAGTTTATTAGTTTAGTTAGTTTTTATTAGTTATTAGTTTAGTTATTTATTAGTTTTATTAGTTATTAGTTAGTTTATTTAGTTATCATTTAGTTTAGTTATTTATTATTAGTTATTAGTTATTATTAGTTTTTAGTTTAGTTATTACTAGTTTAGTTAGTTATTAGTTAGGTTTTTAGTTTATTAGTTAGTTATTAGTTTATAATTCTAATTATTTATTTATTTAGTTAGTTATTATTAGTTTTTAGTTAGTTATTAGGTTTAGTTATTAGTTATTTTAGTTAGTTAATTTATTTAGTTCTATTAATTTTTATTTATTTAGTTTATTATTATTAGTTATTATTTATTAGATAGTTAGTTAGTTTATTAGTTATTTATAATAATAATTATTATTTTAGTTTGTTATTAGTATTATTATTAATTATTATTATTAGTTTATTATGTTAGTTATTATTTATTATTTTATTAGGTTTAGTTTAATTTTTAGGTTTATTTTATTATTAGTTTTAATCACTTATTATTATTATTAGTTATTAGTTATTAGTTTATTTAGTTTAGTTATTTTATTATAAGTTATTATTAGTTATTATTTTATTAGTTTTAGTTATTAATTTTTTATTAGTTAGTTATTTAGTTATTTTATTAGTTTAGTTGTTATTATTATTTAGTTTATTAGTTATTACTTATTAGTTTATTAGTTATTATTAATTGTTAGTTTTTTATTTAATTATTTAGTTTTATTACAAGTTATTAGTTTATTAGTTTTAATTAGTTTTATTAGTTATTTATTTATTGTTATTCTTTAGCTATTAGTTAGTTTTTATTTAGTTTTTAGGTTAGTTATTTATTAGTTAGTTTTAATTATTATTAGTTTTAGTTTAGTTTTTTAGTATTTTTATTTAGTTATTATTATTAATGATTATTATTTATTAGTTAATAGTTTTATTTTATTTTACTAGTTATTAGTTTGTTATTATTAATTATTTTATTTGTTATTATTAGTTATTAGTTTAGTTATTATTTAATTATTATTAGTTTAGTTATTTAGTTATTTAGTTTTTTTAGTTAGTTTAATTTATTAGTCAGTTATTAGTTTAGTTATTTATTATTAGTTTTATTAGTTTTTATTAGTTATTTATTAGTTAGTTAGTTTAATATTACTTTGTTTATTTTTTATTTAGTTATTAGTTTAGTTATTATTTTATTTATTATTAGTTTATTAGTTTTAGTAGTTTTATTATTACTTTTTAGCTAGTTAGTTAGGTTTTTAGGTTTTTTAGTTATTATTAGTTATTAGTTGTTATTAGTTTTATTATTATTATTAGTTATTAGGTTTAGTTAGTAGTTATTAGTTTATTAGTTAGTTATTAGTTTAATTAGTTTATTATTAGTTTAGTTTTATTATTTTTTAGTTATTTAGTTAGCTTTTGTTAGTTATTAGCTTCTTAGTTTTTAGTTATTAGTTTAGTTATTATTATTATTTTAGTTATTAGTTTTTTAGTTTTAGTTTTATTAGTTTATTATTATTAGTTAGGGTTAGTTTTATTAGTTTATTATTAGTTAGTTTTTTTTTTAGTTTTTGGTTAGTTTAGTTAGTTATTAGTTTTAGTTATTAGTTTAGTTTAGTTTTTTAGTTATTAGTTTAGTTTTATTATTAGTTAGTTATTAGTTTTTAGTTATGTTTATTAGTTTTATTTAGTTATTAGTTAGTTAGTTAGTTTATTATTAGTTAGTTTAGTTTAGTTATTAGGTTTTAGTTTTTTAGTTAGTTTAGTTAGTTTTTTAGGTTATTAGGTTTTATTAATTTTTATTAGTTAGTTAGTTTTATTAGTTTAGTTTAGTTTTTTTATTTTATTAATTTAGTTAGTGTGTTTATTAGTTTATTAGTTTATTTTTAGTTAGTTTAGTTAGTTTAGTTTAGTTTTAGTTTTTGTTATTAGTTTTAATTATTAGCAATTTAGTTTAGTTAGTTACTTTTTATTAGTTTTATTTAGTTAGTTTAGTTAGTTGTAAATTTAATTAGTTTATTTTATTAGTTCTTTATTTAGTTATTTATTATTAGTTATTATTAGTTATTATTAGTTTTTAGTTATGTTTATTAGTTTTATTTAGTTATTAGTTAGTTAGTTAGTTTATTATTAGTTAGTTTAGTTTAGTTATTAGGTTTTAGTTTTATAGTTAGTTTAGTTAGTTTTTTTAAGTTATTGGGTTTTATTAATTTTTATTAGTTAGTTAGTTTTATTAGTTTAGTTTAGTTTTATTTATTTATTTTATTAATTTAGTTAGTTAGTTTATTAGTTTATTAGTTTATTTTTAATTAATTTAGTTAGTTTAGTTTTAGTTTTTATTATTAGTTTTAGTTATTAGTTATTTAGTTTAGTTAGTCACCTTTTATTAGTTTTATTTAGTTAGTTTAGTTAGTTATAAATTTAATTAGTTTTTATTAGTTCTTTATTTAGTTATTTATTATTAGTTATTATTAATTATTAGGTTTTATTTATTGTGTTTTATTTTTATTAGTTTTATTATTAGTTTATTAGGTTTAGTTTTTATTAGTTATTTATTTTTTTAGTTATTAGTTTAGTTTATTAGTTTTTAGTTAGTCTTATTAGTTTTAGTTAGTTATTAGTTAGTTTTTAGTTAGTTTTTAGTCTTATTAGTTATTAGTTATATTATTTATTAGGTTTATTAGTTATTATTATTATTATTTTATTATTATTAGTTCTTTTTAGTTAGTTATTAGTTTTAGTTTTTAGTTTTATTAGTTTTATTAGTTTTCTATTTTATTATTAGTTTTATTAGTTAGTTAGTTAGTTTAGTTAGTTATTATTAGTTATAAGTTTAGTTTTTTGTTTATTATTAGTTATTATTAGTTATTAGTTATTGGTTTATTAGTTTAGTTTTTATTAATTTTATTATTATTATCTTTTATTATTTATTAGTTTATATTTTATTAGTTATTTAATTTTATTATTAGTTTTAGTTATTAGTTTATTATTATTATTTATTTTATTATTTAGTTATTATTATTATTATTAGTCAGTTATTTTAGTTATTATTAATTATTATTATTAGTTTTTTTTTTTTCAGTTTTTAGATATTAGTTTATTTTTTTAGTTAGTTTTAGTTTAGTTATTATTTATTATTATTCATTAATTTTTATTAGTCATTTATTTATTAGTTTAGCTATTAGGTTTTAGTTATTATTAGTTATTAGTTATTAGTTTAGTTATTAGGCTTATTCATTATTATTAATTATTATTAGTTTATTAGTTTATTTTAGTTTATTAGGCTACTAGTTTTAGTTTATTAGTTTTATTATTTAGTTTTATTAGTTTTTTAGTTTAACTATTATTTAGTTAGTTGTTCTTAGTTATTAGATAGTTATTATTATTATTATTAGTTTATTTTTATTATTTAGTTTTTAGTTTAATTATTTTTAGTTTATTATTATTTGGTTTTAGTTTTATTATTTAGTTATTTATTAGTTTAGTTTTATTAGTTTTTAGTTTAGTTTAGTTATTATTATTATTAGTTTTATTAGTTTATTAGTTTTAGTTAGTTTATTAATTATTAGTTTAGTTTTATTAGTTAGTTAGGTTATTAATTATTAGTTATTAGTTATTATTAGTTTATAAGTTTTTTTTTATTATTAGTTTTAGTTTAGTTATTATTTTTTGTTCATTATTAAGTTTAGTTGGTTTATTATTTAGTTAGTTATATTAGTTATAAGTTTATTAGGCTTTTAGTTATTATTAGTTTTATTATTTATTAGTTATTAGTTACCTAATTATTATTAGTTATTAGTTTAATTTATTATTAGTTTTTTAATTATTTATTTTAATTATTATAAGTTTTTATTAAGTTTTATTAGTTATTATTATTATTAGTTTGAGTTATTATTAATTATGAGTTATTAATTTTAGTTATTAGTTATTATTAGTTATTATTAGTTATTATTAGTTTATTAGGTTATAGGTTTAGTTTTGTTATTATTATTAATACAAGTTATTAGTTATTAGTTATTAGTTATATTAGTTTTTAGTTTAGTATTATTTAGTTTTATTAGTTTTTAGTTTATTAATTTTAGTTAGGTTTATGATTTAGTTTATTAGCTAGTTTCATTAGTTTAGTTATTATTAGTTTAGTTTATTATTAGTTATTAGTTATTATTTATTTTTAGTTATTTCTTAATTATTTAGTTACTATTAGTTAGTTATTTATTTAGTTATTATTAGTAATTTTTTTTATTAGTTTAGTTAGTTTAGTAAGTTTTTTATTAATTTTTTTATTATTTGTTTATTATTATTATTATTAAGTTTTTAGTTATTAGTTATTAGTCATTAGTTAGTTTTAGTTAGTTTATTAGTTAGCTTTTCTAGTTATTAGTTAATTATTATTATTATTAGTTAGCTATTAGTTTATTATTTTAGTTATTTATTTATTAGTTATTAATTAGTTTTTATTAGGTTTTATTAGTTTTATTAGTTATTTAGGTTTCAGTTTAGTTTTTAGTTTAGTTATTAGTTATTTTATTATTAGTTTATTAGTTTTATAATTTTTATTATTAGTTAGTTTTAGTTAATAGTAGTTAGTTATTAGTTTATTAATTATTAGTTAGTTTAGTTTATTAGGTTTTATTAATTTTTATTAGTTATTTAGGTTTTACTTTAGTTTTTAGTTTAGTTAGTTTTTTATTTAGTTTAGTTATTAGTTATTAAATTATTATTTTATTAGTTTTATTATTATTATTATTTGTTTGTTTTAGTTTTTTAGTTATTATTAGTTTTAGTTATTAGTTTTTTAGTTTTTAATAATAGTTATTAGTTTAGTTAGTTATTAGCTTTAGTTTATTAGTTTTATTTAGTTATTAGTTTTATTAGGTTATTAGTTTTTATTATTTATTAGTTTTAGTTTTATTAGTTATTTAGTTATTTATTTTATTAGTTTTTTAATAGTTTAGTTTTATTAGTTAGTTTTATTTATTAGTTATTAGTTTAGTTATTTAGTTTACTATTATTAGTTATTTAGTTTTATTATTAGATATTAGTTTATTTATAGTTATTATTTAGTTATTTTAGTTTAGCTTAGTTTTTATTAGTATTAGTTATTTATAAGTTATTATTAGTTAGTTATTAGTTTATTATATTAATTCATATTTTTTATTTATTATTATTATTAGTTTTAGTTATTATTTTATTTATTATTATTAGTTTAGTTATTATTAGTTTATTAGTTTTATTAGTTATTAGTTTATTATTTATTAGTTATTAGTTATTAGTTATTATTATTATTAGTTATTTAGTTATTTAGTTTATTAGTTTAATTTTTATTATTATTTTATTATTATTAGTTATTATTATTATTAGTTTAGTTATTATTAGTTATTTAGTTCTAGTTTATTAGATTTTTAGTTTTAGTTATTAGTTATTATTAGTTAGTTATTAGTTATTATTGATTAGTTTTATTATTATTAGATTATTAGTTAGTTAGTTTAGTTATTATTATTAGGTTTAGTTTAATATTATTAGTTATTTTTATTAGTTTTATTAGTTATTAGGTCTTATTAGTTTTATTTTATTATTATTTTATTAGTTATTAGTTTTAGTTATTAGTTTTATTAGGTTTTTAGTTTTATTTGTTATTTATTAGGTTTAGTTTTAGTTTTATTAGTTTATTATTATTAGTAGTTATGTATTATTAGTTTATTTAGTTATTAGTTTTAGTTTTAGTTTTATTAGTTATTATTAGTTTTTTAGTTTAGTTATTTTATTAGTTATTAGTTTAGTTAGTTATTTCTTATTATTTAATAGTTATTATTTATTATTTACATTTTTTAGTTTATTTAGTTATTTTAGTTTGTTTTTATTAGTTATGTTTAGTTAGTTTTATTAATTTATTAGTAATTAGTTATTATTTTAGTTTTAGGAGTTATTAGTTATTAGTTATTATTATTGATATTATTAGTTATTAGTTTAGTTAGCTTTAATTATTATTAGTTATGTTTAGTTTATAGTTTTATTATTTTGTTATTATTATTATTAGTTATTGTTTATTAGTTAGTTCTTAATTATTATTAGTTATTAGTTATTTAGTTTATTTGTTAACTTTAGTTATGTTTTTAGTTATTATTATTTATTATTTTTATTATTTTTAGTTATTAGTTTTAGTTTTAGTTTTTATTTTATTAGTTTATTAGTTCATTTTATCAATTAGTTATTTATTATTTAGGTTTATTTGTTATTACTTAGATATTTATTAGTTAATATTAGTTTTATTAGGTTTAGTGTTTAGTTTTAGTTTTTAGTTTATTATTATTATTTATTAGTTAATTATTATTATTGGTTATTAGTTATGTTATTATTTGTTTTATTACTATTTTAGTTTTAATTATTAGTTATTAGTTTAGTTTTTTAGCTTATTAGTTTTAATTTTTTATTAGTTTAGGTTATTATTAGTTTTATTAGTTATTAGTTTGCTAGTTTTTATTTATTTTTATTAGTTATTAGTTAATAGTTATTATTTATTATTATGAATTAGTTTATTAGTTTATTAGTTATTATTATTTAGGGTTTAAGGTTTAGTATTTAGGATTTAGGGTTTATGGTTTTTTGGGTAGGGTTTCTTTTTAATTTTTTTATTTTTTTAATTTAAGTAAACTAGTAGGTTTAGGTTTATTTAGTTTATTTTTTATTTATTTTAATTTATTTTATTTTTATTTATATTTAGAATTTTTTTATTTAGTTTAGTTTATTTATTTTAGGTTTATTTATTTTAGTTTAGGTTTTTTATTTTAGTTTATTTTTTAGGTTTAGGTTTACTTTTTAGTTTAGTTTTATTTTATTTTATTTTTTAGGTTTAGGTTTTATTTTTTATTTGTAGGTTTAGGTTTAGCTTTTTATTTTAGTTTTTTAGGTTTAGGTTTTAGGTTATTATTTTGGGTTTATTTTTAGTTTTGTTTTTTAATTTAGTTTAGGTTTATTTTTAGTTTATTTTATTTTATTTAGTTTAGGTTTAGGCTTAGATTTAGTTTATTTTATGTTTAGGTTTAGGTTTTATTTATTTTAGTTTAGTTTATTTTAGTTTAAGTTTAGTTTATTTTATTTTATTTTTATTTTAGGTTTAAGTTTTTTTTTTAGTTTAAGGTTTAGATTTTATTTATTATTTATTTTATTTTGTAGGTTTAAATTTTTATTTTGTTTTTATTTTATTCTATTTTAGGTTTATTTTATTTTTATTTTAGGTTTAGTTTTCATTTTATTAATGTTTTTTATTTTTAGTTTATTTTATTATTTAGTTTAGTTTAGGTTTTTAATATTTTTATTTTAGTTTAGTTTTTATTTTTTATTTTATTTTATTATTAGGTTTAGGTTTTAGTTTAGGTTTTTATTTTTAAGTTATTATTTTAATCTATTTAGATTTAGGTTTAGTTATTTATTTTATTTTTAAGTTTTATTTAGTTTAGGTTTAGGATTTTAGGTTTTTAGGGTTTATGGTTAGTTTACAATTTATGGTTTAGGGTTTAAGGTTATTTTAGTTTAGGTTTAGGTTTATTTTATTTAGTTTATTTAGTTTTATTTTAGGTTTAGGTTTTTTTTAGTTTAGGGTTTAGGTTTTTTTTATTTATTTTTAAGGTTTTATTTTTATGTTTATTATTTAGGTTTAGGCTTTTATTTAGTTTTTATTTTATTTTTATTTTATGTTTAGCTTTTATTTTATTTAGGTTTTTATTTTTAGGTTTATTTTATTTTTTATTTAGGTTTAGGTTTATTTTATTTTTAGTTTAGGGTTTAAGTTTTTTTAAAATTTATTTTTAGGTTTATTTTTTAGGTTTAGGTTTTTATTTAGTTTTTATTTTATTTTAATTTAGGTTTAATTAATTTTTAGTTTATGTTTTGTTTTCATTTTATTTAAATTTTTTATTTTTTGGTTTATTTTATTTTTTAGATTACTTTAGGTTTTTAGTAATTTTAGTTTAGTTTATTTTTTATTTGTTATTTTATTTTATTTTTATGTTTAGGTTTAGGTTTACTTATTTATTTTATTTTTATGTTTTATTTAGTTTAGCTTTAGGATTTTAGGTGTTTAGAGTTTACAATTAGTTTACGGTTTATGGTTTAGGCTTTAGAGTTATTTTAGTTTAGGTTTAGATTTATTTTATTTAGTTTATTTTAATTTTATTTTAGGTTTAGTTTTTTTTTTTTAGGGTTTAGGATTTCTTTTTTATTTATTATTAGGTTTTATTTTTAGATTTATTTTTTAGGTTTAGGTTTTTATTTAATTTTTATTTTATTTTATTTTAGGTTTATTTTATTTTTATTTTACATTTACTTTTTATTCCATTTAGGTTTTTTATTTTGAGGATTATTTTATTTTATTTTAGTTTAGTTTAGGTTTTTATTTCTTTTATTTTAGTTTAGTTTTTATTTTTTATTTTATTTTATTTCTAGGTTTAGGTTTAGGTTTTAGTTTAGGTTTTTATTTTTATTTATTTTGTTATTTTATTTTGGTTTAGGTTTTTTTATTTATTTTATTTTTTAGGTTTTATTTAGTTTAGGTTTAAGTTTTTAGGTTTCCAGGGTTTAGGGATTAGGGTTTAGGGTTTAGAGTTGTAGGTTTCAGGGTTTAGGGTTTAGGGTTTTAGGTTTTGGGTTTTGGGTTTAAAGTTTAAGGTTTAAGGTGAGTTTTAGGGTTTAGTGTTTAAGGTTTAAGATTTAGGGTTTAGGATTTTAGGGTTTTTATTTATTTATTTTATTATTACTTTTTTTTATAATTAAGTAAACTGATAGGCTTAGGTTTATTTAGCTTACCTTTTAGTTTAGGTTTTTATTCTTATTTTTTAGTTGAGGTTTTTATTTTATTTAGGTTTAGGTTTTTTATTAATTTTATTTTTAGGTTTTATTTAGTTTTGGTTTAGATTTTTATGCTTTTTAGGGTTTAATTATTAGTTTATTAGTTATTAGTTATTAGTTTTTAATTTATTAGTTATTAGCTTATTAGTTTAGTTATTTTAATTATTAGTTTTTAGTTTATTAGTTTATTAGCTTATTAGTTATTATTTAGTTTTTTTAGTTTAGATATTAGTTTTTAGTTTGATATTATTAGTTTATTAGTTATTATTTAGTTATTATTTATTTATTAGTTTATTAGTTTTAGTTTTTTATTATTTAGTTATTAGTTATTAGGTTTACTAGTTTAGTTATTTAGGTTTTTAGTTTTTTATTAGTAGTTTACTTATTAATTTATTATTTATTAGGATTATTTATTAGTTATTATTATTTTAGTTAGTTTTGGTTTATTTTATTAGGTTTTAGTTTATTAGTTTATTTATTTAAGTTAGTTATTAGTTATTAGTTTTTTAGTTAGTTATTAGTTCTTTAGTAAGTTGTTAATTTAGTTATTAATTAGTTAACTTTATTAGTTATTAGTATTAGTCTATTATTATTAGTTTTTTGTTATTATTTTATTAGTTTCTTAGTTATTATTATTAGTTATTAGTTTTATTAGTTAGTTATTAGTTTAGTTAGTTATTATTTGTTAATTTATTTTATTATTATTATTTATTAGTTATTAATTATTATTATTAATTATTAGTTTAGGTTTTTAGTTAATTATTTAGTTATTTAGTTAGTTTAGTTATTTAGTCATTTAGTTTATTATTATTAGTTATTAGTTTTATTTATTATTACTTATTAGTTTAGTTAGTTATTAGTTATTAGCTTAGTTTTGTTAGTCATTATTAGTTTAGTTTTTAGTTTATTATTTTTATTTAGGTTTTTAGTTTATTATTTTTATTAGGTAGTTATTAGTTTAATTATAATTATCATTAGTTTTAGTTTTTAGTTTTATTAGTTAGTTACTTTTATTAGTTATTAGTTTATTAGTTATTATTATTAGTTATTAATTTTAGTTATTAGTTTAGTTATTATTAGTTTAGTTATTAGTTATTAGTTTATTAGATTAGTTTATTAGCTAATTATTTAGTTTATTAGTTATTAGTTTAGTTATTATGTGTTATTAGGTTTAGTTTATTAGTTATTAATTAGTTTAGTTAGTTTTTTATTAGTTATTATTATTAGTTATTATTATTATTAATTTTAGTTATTAATTTAGTTATTTATTATTTAGGTTATTTATTTAATTTAGTTATTTAGTTTACTGATTATTAGTTTATTAGTTTATTTTAGTTTTATTCGTTTATTAGTTATTTAGTTATTAATTTTATTATTATAAGTTAGTTTTATTTTTTTATTAGTTTTTACTATTATCAGTTACTAGTTATTAGTTTTTATTAGTTATTACTTTATTATTTTAGTTATTTATTAGTTATTAGTTATTAGTTATTAGTTAGTTAGTTATTAGTTTTTATTAGTTTTAGTTTATTAGTCTAGTTATTAGTTAGTTAGTTATTAGTCTAGTTATTAGTTTTTATTAGTTTTAGTTATTAGTTATTAGTCTAATTATTAGTTTTATTAATTATTATTTTAGTTAGTATTATTTTAGTTAGTTATTAGTTTAGTTATTATTATTAGTTTATTAGTTTATTTAGTTTAATAGTTTTATTAGTTTATTAATTATTAATTAGTTATTTAGTTTATTTAATTTAATATTATTAGTTATTATTAGTTATTAGTTATTAGTTATTAGATTATTAGTTTATTAACTAGTTAATTATTATTAGTTATTAGTTTAGTTATTTTATTAGTTATTTATTGGTTAATTTTATTAGTTATTAGTTTAGTTATTATTAATTTAGTTTTTAGTTTTTAGTTTTATTAGTTTTAGTTATTATTAGTTAGTTAGATTTTAGGTTAGTTTTTATTAGTTTTAATTAATATTAGTTTTTTTATTATTAGTTATTTAGTATTTTATTAGTTAGTTAGTTATTAGTTTAGTTTTATAATTAATAGTTATTTATTAGTTTATTTATTAGTTTTATTATTATTAGTTAGTTATTATTAGTTTTTAGTTATTAGTTTATTATAGTTATTTTTATTAGTTATTAGTTTTATTACTAGTTCATTAGTTCATAATAATTAGTTATTATTTATTAGTTAGTTATTAGTTATTAGTTAGTTAGTTATTATTATTAATTATTTAGTTATTATTAGTTTATTAGTTAGTTTTATTATTAGCTTAGTTAGATAGTAGTTATTAGGTTTTATTATTAGTTAATTATTATTAATTATTAGTTATTATTAGTTTAGTTAATTATTAGTTATTAGTTTATTAGTTAGTTATTAGTTAGTTTATTAGATAAGTTATTATTAGTTTTATTAGTTATTATTAGTTATTATTAGTTAGTTATATTTTAGTTTAGTTATTAGTTTATTAGTTTATTTAGTTTTTAATTTTTTAGTTTTTATTTATATGTTAGTTTATTAGTTATTGGTTTATTAGTTTTATTAGTTAATTAGTTTTAGTTTTAGTTATTAGTTATTTAGTTTAGTTATTATTAATTATTAGTTAGTTTTTAATTATTATTAGTTATTAGTTTAGTTATTATTATTATTAGTTTATTTATTTTATTTAGTTTTATTATTGTTAGTTTAGTTATTTTATTAGTTTATTAGTTATTAGTTATTAGTTTTAGTATTTATTATTATTTTTATTAGGTTATTATTTTGTTATTAGTTATTTATTATTAGTTTATTGGTTTAGTTATTAGTTACTAGGTTATTATTAGTTTATCAGCTTAGTTAGTTTAGTTATTAGTTAGTTATTAGTTAGTTTATTTATTATTAGTTAGTTATTATAAGTTAGTTTTAGTTTTTTAGTTTAGTTATTAGTTTATTAGTTTTTAGTTATTAATTAGTTAGTTTATTAGTTAGTTATTTAGTTTTATTAGTTATTAGTTATTATTTATTAATTTATTAGTTTAGTTTTCATTATTATTATTAGTTATTAATAGTTTTATTACTTTAGTTATTAGTTATTAGTTTGTTATTTATTTGTTTATTATTTATTAGTTTAGTTATTAGTTTTTATTAGTTATTAGTTATTAGTCTATTAGTTACTTAGTTTATTAGGTTTAGTTTTTTTAAGTTTTTAGTTAGTTATTTAGTTTTTATTATTAGTTAGTTAGTTATTTAGTTTATCAGTTTTTATTAGATTTTTTGTTACTTATTAGTTTATTAGTTATTAGTTAGTTTTAGTTTTATTATTACTATTAGTTAGTTATTATTTTATTAGTTTAGTTTAGTTATTTCTATTACTTATTAGCTTTTAGTTTTTAGTTAACTAGTTTGGTTATTATTTAATTATTAGTTTAATTATTAGTTAGTTAGTTTTTAGTTTAGTTATTAGTTAGTTATTAGTTTAGTTGATAAGATTAGTTAGTTATTCTTATTAGTTTATTATTTAGTTATTAGTTTAGTTAGTTTTAGTTAGTTATTTAGTTTAATTTTTAGTTAGTTATTAGTTTAGTTATTAATTATTAGTTATTATTATTAGTTATTTAGTTTTATTACTAATTTTAGTTTTTATTAGTTATCAATTTAATTTATTATTAGTTATTAATTTTAGTTAGTTATTATTAGTTAGTTATCAGTTATTAGTTTAGTTAGTTTTATTAGTTAGTTTTATTAGTTATTATTAATTATTAGTTTAGTTATTATTAGTTTTTTAGTTTATTTATTATTATTAGTTATTAGTTAGTTATTTATTTTCTTAGTTTATTAGTTTAGTTATTCATTTTTAGTTATTATTAGTTATTTATTTAGTTAGTTAGTTTAGTTAATTAATTTTTATTAGTTATTAGTTTTATTAGTTAATTATTAGTTTTTAGTTTAGCTAGTTATTTAGTTTTTAATTTAGTTATTATTAGCTATTATTTTAGTCATTTAGTTATTTAGTTTTATTAGTTATTATTAGTTTATTAGTTTATTAGTTTACTATTAGTTTTTAGTTAGGTTTTTAATTATTAGTTATTACTTTATTATTTTTATTTTTTAATTATTAGTTTAGTTATTAGTTAGTTATTAGTTTTTAGCTTTATGTTATTAGTTAATTTGTTAATTAGTTAGTTTTATTATTAGTTATTACCTAGTTATTAGTTGTTAGTTTAGTTATTTAGTTTTATTAGGTTATTAGTTTATTAGTTTAGTTATTATTAGTTTAGTTTTTATTGGTTTTAGTTAGTTATTATTATTATGTTTTTTATCATTAGTTTTTATTATTAGTTATTAGTTTTATTAGTTTATTAGTTATTAGTTTTGAGTTTTTATTAAGATAGTTAATTAGCTATTAGTTATTATTAGTTTTTAGTTAGTTATTAGTTAGTTAGTTTGTAGTTTAGTTTTAAGTTAGTTTTTTTAGTTTTCTTAGTTAATATTAGCTATTAGTTTAGTTATTAGTCTATTAGTTTTAAGTTTAGTTAGTTATTTTTTTAGTTTATTAGGTTTAATATTAGTTAGTTTTAGTTATTAGTTTATTATTTTAATTATTAGTTTATTGTAGTTATTTAGTTTAGTTTTTTAGTTACTAGTTTAGTTTTATTTTTAGGTTTATTTATTAATTTTAGTTTATTAGTTAGTTATTAATTTAGTTAGTTAGTTATTTAGTTTTATTAATTAGTTAGTTATTAGTTTATTAGTTATTATTAGTTTGTTATTTTATTAGTTATTAGCTATTAGTTTAGTTATTTTTAGTTATTAGTTTACAAATTATTAGTCTTATTAGTTATTATTAGTTATTAGTTTTTATTTTATTATTAGTTTAATTATTAGTTATTAGGTTTTAGTTTATTATTGGTTTTATTTAGTTAGTTATTATTTAGTTATTAGGCTTAGTTTAGTTTTTAGTTTAGTTATTAGTTATTACTTTATTAATTTTGTTATTTAGTTTTTTAGTAAGTTAATTTATTATCAGTTAGTTATTTAGTTATTATTAGTTTAGTTAGTTATTTAGTTAGTTATTATTACTTCTTTTAGGTTTTATTAGTTTAGTTTTAATTATTAGTTTCTAGATAGTTTATTTATTAGTTTAGTTTATTAATTTTTAGGTAGGTTTTATTATTAGTTTATTAGTTTTTATTTAGTTAGTTATTTAGTTATTTAGTTTATTATTAGTTATTAGTTTAGTTATTAGTTAGTTTATTTATTAGTTAGTTATTAGATTAGATATTATAGTTTTTAGTTATTAGTTTAGTTTTATTATTTAATTATTATTTATTATAAGTTTAGTTATTATTAGTTAGTTATTTTAGTTATTATTAGTTTTATTAATTAGTTATTTAGTTTTAGTTATTATTAATTATTAGTTAGTTTATTTAGTTATTAGTTTAGTTATTTAGTTTAGTTAGTTTATTGATTATTATTAGTTATTATTTTTAGTTTTATTAGTTATTTAGTTAGTTTTTAGTTTAGTTTTTTTATTAGTTTTATTTTAGTTTATTAATTATTATTATTGGTTAGTTTGTTTATTATTAGTTAGTTATTAGTTTATTAGCTTAGTTATTATTAGTTATTTAGTTTAGTTATTAGTTATTTAGTTTTATTATTTAGTTTAGTTTTAGTTATTTAATTAGTTTATTTATTAGTTTTTAGTTTAGTTATTAGTTATTAGTTTTATTAGTTATTATTAGTTATTAGATTTTTATTAGTTTATTAGTTTATTAGTTTAGTTATTTAGTTATTAGTTTAGTTAGTTTAGTTAGTTTATTAGTTATTAGTTATTATTATTAGTTAGTATATTAGTTATTACTAATTATTTATTATTAGTTGAGTTTAAGTTTTATTATTATTATTAGTTTATTAGTTTGGTTATTTACTTTTATTTATTATTATTAGTTAGTTATTAATTATTAGTTATTATTAGTTAGTTAGTTTTAATATTTAGTTTATTAATTTATTATTAGTTATATTATAATTATTTGTTTATTATTATTAGTTATTAGTTATTAGTTTATTATTATTATTAGTTATTAGTTAGTTAGATTTTTTAGTTATTATTAGTTTATTTATTAGTTATTAGTTTAGTTATTATTAGTTATTAGGTTTTATTAGTCATTAGGTTATTAGTTTTAGTTTAGTTATTTAGTTTATTATTTATTATTTATTATTTATTATTAGTTAGTTATTTATTTTTAATTTATTTAGTTTTAATTATTAGTTTATTATTTTAGTTTTTTTATTATTAGTTATTATTATTATTAGTTATTTAGTTTTAGGTTTTAGTTTTATTATTATTTTATTAGGTTCTATTAGCTATTAGTTTATTAATTATTTAGTTATTATTTATTAGTTATAAGTTTATTAGTTTATTAGTTTTATTATTTAGCTTATTATTATTAGTTTTTAGTTTAGTTATTTTATTATTTATTTAGTTAGTTATTATTAGTTATTAGTTTAGTTTTAGTTTATTAGTTAGTTTATTACTTAGTTTATTATTACTTTATTATTTATTTGTTTGGTATTTTAGCTATTAGTTATTAGTTTATTCATTTAATTATTTATTATTAGTTTAGTTTAGTTAGTTTTATTATTTTATTAGTTATTATTATTATTTTATTAGTTTTATTAGTTTAATTATTATTAATTATTAGTTTAGTTATTATTATAAGTTATAAGTTTAGTTAGTTATTTTATTTATTCATTATTATTAGTTTAGTTATTAGTTATTATTTTTAGTTATTAGTTTTTATTAGTTATTTAGTTGTTCATTTTAGTGTATTAGTTTTTATTAGTTTTATTAGTTATTAGTTTATCAGTTTTTTAGTTATTATTAGTTATTAGTTTAGTTAGTTATTATGATTAGTTATTAGTTTAATTTTATTAGTAATTATTTTATTATTATTGGTTAGTTATTAGTTAGTTTAGTTTTTTAGTTATTAGTTTAATTATTAGTTATTAGTTTAATTATTAGTTATTAGTTTATTATTAGTTAATTATTTATTTTATTAGTTAGTTTTAGTTATTAGTTATTACTATTAGTTTTAGTTATTATTATTATTATTATTATTATTAGTTTAGTTTATTAGCTTAGTTATTATTTAGTTATTAATTTTTTATTATTATTAGGTTTAGTTTTATTAGTTATTTTAGTTTTATAGTTTATTAGTTTATTATTATTATTAGTTATTTAGTTCATTATTTTTATTATTAGTTATTAGTTTTTATTAGTTTATTAATTAGTTAATTATTATTATTTATTTATTTAGTTTTATTAGTTAGTTATTAGTTTTAGTTATTGGTTATTAGTTTAGTTATTTGTTAGTTTTATTAGTTATTATTATTAGTTTTAGTTAGTTATTTATTATTTGTTGTTATTTTTTATTAGTTATTATTATTATTAGTTTTGTTATTAGTTTTTTGTTTTATTTGGTTTTTTATTTAGTTATTAGTTACATATTATTAGTTTGTTTAGTTATTATTATTAATAATTAGTTATTATTAGTTTTTATTAATTTTATTAGTTATTAGTTTGTTAGGTTTTATTAGATTTTTAGTTTAGTTTGTTATTTAGTTTTATATTAGTTATTATTAGTTATTAGTTTTTTTATTTATTAGTTTTAGTTTATTATTAGTTTTAGTTTTATTATTAGTTATTAGTTATTATTATTAGTTATTTGTTTTGTTTATTTTAGTTATTAGTTTAGTTATTATTAGTTTATTAGTTTTATTATTAGTTTTATTTTATTATTAGTTTATTAATTTAATTATTAATTTAGTTAGTTTAGTTATTTTATTAGTTTATTATTTTATTAGTTTTTAGTTATTAGTTATTATTATTAGTTATTTAATTTAGGTTATTTATTATTATTAGTTATTAGTTTTAGTTTTATTAGTTATTAGTTTACTTATTAGTTTAGTTTATTTGTTTAGTTATTTATAGTTATTAGTTATTATTATTATTAGTTTAGTTATTAATTTTAGTTAGTTATTTTATTATTATTTAGTTATTAAGTTTATTAGTTTATTATTTTTTAGTTGGTTAGTTTTATTAGTTTAGTTAGTTAGTTATTATTTTGTTATTAGTTATTAGTTATAGTTTTTTAGTTTAGTTTTATTATTATTAGTTATTAGTTTTTAGTTTAGTTAGTTAGTTAGTTTAGTTTATTCTTATTAGTTATTAATTAGTATATTAGTTATTATTTTAGTTAGTTTATTATTACTTATTATTTTAGTTAGTTTATTACTAATTACTATTAGTTAGTTATTAGTTTAGTTATTAGTTTAGTTATTATTAGTTAGTTTTTCGTTTAGTTTTATTAGTTTTAGTTAGTTGGTTTTATTATTATTTTTAGTTATTATTTTTTAGTTAGTTAGTTAGTTTATTTTTTTAATTTTTAATTTTTATTTAGTTTATTTATCATTAATTAGGTTTTATTATTATTACTAGTTTATTAGTTATTAGTTATTAGTTTATTAGTTTAGTTTTTTTTTTGTTATAGTTTGTTTATTAGTTTTTAGTTTATTTATAATTTTATATGTTTTAGTTTATTAGTTAGTTATTATTAGTTTAGTTTTATTAGGTTATTTTACTTAGTTTATTATTATTATTATTATTAGTTAGTTAGTTTAGTTTTTAGTTATTAGTTTATTAGTTTAGCTATTAGTTATTTATTTATTATTAGTTAGTTTTATTTTTATTTAGTTATTTAGTTAGTTATAGTTTAGTTATTAGTTTTATTCGTTAGTTATTATTATGAGTTTTAGTTATTAGTTATTATTAGTTATTTTAGTTTTATTAGTTTAGTTTTTTAATAGTTAGTTGTTATTATTAGTTTAGTTATTAGTTTTATTAATTTTTATTATTTAGTTTATTAGTTAGTAATTAGTTTAGTTTTATTATTTATTATTAGGTTTTTATTAGTTAGTTATGAGTTTTATTAGTTTAGTTTATTAGTTATTAGTTTTTAGTTAGTTTTATTAGTTATTATTTATTATTATTTAGTCATTATTATAATTATTAGTTAGTTAGGTTTATTAGTTTTATTATTTTAGTTTATTATTTATTATTAGATAGCTTTAGTTTTATTTAGTTTATTAGTAATTAGTAATTAATTATTAGTTTTATTTGTTTATTAGTTATTAGTTAGTTTTTATTATTATTAATTAGTTATTATTAATTATTTGTTATTATTAGTTAGTTTTTATTAATTAGTTAGTTTTATTATTAGTTTTAGTTAGTTATTGGTTAGTTCTTACTTTATTAGTTTATTA